>CM037935.1:18380583-18533083 GCA_021346845.1 Apeltes quadracus
TCTAAACTCATAAAAGTCCCCAAAACCAGAATAAATTCTCACATGAGATCCTGGGAGCACAGTTTTAAATTTATGATGCACACAAATCATGAATCGTGTCTATCCAGCATCCCCTTGATTGGCTCATTTTTTCCTCCCCGTGTGTTTCTCTCCCGCAGGCCCTGTCTCTGATCGTCCTGCCCTTCATCCCTGCGTCCAACCTCTTCTTCCCGGTGGGCTTCGTGGTGGCCGAGAGGGTCCTCTATGTGCCCAGCATGGGCTTCTGTGTCCTCGTCGCACACGGCTTTAGGATCGTTTCACATAAAGGGTGAGTGTTCGTCTGTCTGTCGCAGACCGGTTTTTGGAATGTGCTCGTTAATGTGCCTTGAAATACTTTGTTTGTCTTGACAGACACTTGAGGAAGATTTCCTGGGTGGTAATTGCTGTGCTTTTGACTACACACGCAGTGAAGACTTTCAAAAGAAACTGGGACTGGGAGTCCGAATATACTCTGTTCACCTCCGCCCTGAAGGTAAGCTGAGAAGGCCACTGCTGCAGCGTCCCGTCGGGGAGCGAAACAAGCTCACTGTCTCCGCCCATTCAGGTCAACAAGAACAACGCCAAGTTGTGGAATAACGTGGGCCACGCTCTGGAGAACCAGAACAACTATGCCAAGGCGCTGCAGTACTTCCTCCAGGCAACCCGCGTCCAGCCCGGTACGAACACGCTCGTTTATCAATCGTTAACATTTCTGGCATCGTAAATGTGCCGGGAGTCGTGAAAATGACTAATGATCAATGTGACTCAGCGCGTCCTGTGTGCTGATAATGATCTTTTTAATTCAACACCTGTGTTACACAACCTATGTTTATTTGATCAAATGTGATGCCAGTTATTTTGTAAGAGAAATGCGGACCAGGTGATCATACAATTCCCCCCCCCCCCCCCCCCCCCTCCCCCCCCGATCGGTTACCGTTGAGGAAGGCGTCCTTTTTAGTGCCGTTTGGCAATTATTAAATGGAAGTGGTGACTACGCGTAGCTTCCAAACCTTGATTTGATTTGAATGTTCAGTGGCAGTGGGATAGTTACGGCTTTGCTGTGGGGACGCACGCCTGTGGTCAGCTGAGACGTGGACTCATTCTGCTGCTTCACCACCTAACAATGTTTCCCCGAGATAAACAACACGCTGAGGATTTCCTTGCCGTGCAAACCCTGCCCCCCCAATTCCGCTGGCCCCCCTCGGGAGGTCGGGCGTCTCCTGCTGCCTTCCAGAAGGATCTATCCAGCTATGTTTAAATACACCATCAAAGTTGTGTTTCTAATTAAGTTAACAGAACGCTGGTTTAGCTTATTTACGTCAAAGCAAGGGGGGGGGACACGGGGGGGGAATAAATGGATTTAAGAAATCACCCTGTCCTTTATGTCTTGTCCTTTGTTGGATATTTGTGTCTTTATAAACGATGCCATGTTTCCACAGATGACATTGGAGCCCACATGAATGTTGGGAGAACCTACAAGAACTTGAACAAGTCCAAAGAGGCCGAAGATGCCTACCTGGTTGCCAAGTCGCTGATGCCCCAGGTGTGTCATCTGGGTGAACGTGTGAATGAACTAGGCCACACCCTCCTGATCCCCTCCATTCATGCATCCTTCTGCCTTCCGATGACCTCGCTGTGAACTAGAGGCCTTTAAGCAAAGCACACATTCAGTGTCAAACCATGTGGCGCAGCCGAGATTGATTATCTTCAAGGGATTGCTTTTATTATTTAACTCCGTGGTCTGCTGGTGGGTTCTTCTGTAGAACAAACAACACCTCCCCATTTGTGAACTACATCTACGATCTGCAACCTCGTTGGCATTGTTTTTCCATTTAACCACCATTAAACGAACGATCGCTCACCAGGTGATTCCCGGGAAGAAGTACGCGACGCGCGTGGCACCGAACCATCTCAACGTTTACATTAACCTGGCCAATCTGATCCGGGCCAACGAGTCGAGGCTGGAGGAGGCCGACCAGCTCTACCGACAGGCGATCAGCATGAGGCCCGACTTCAAGCAGGCCTACATCAGCAGGCAAGGCGGCAACCTCAGCGCTATAAGTGTTCCACCAGGGTCCCCAGGACCCCAGGATTTAAATCAATGTAAACAAACTCGTGAGCAGGTTTACGTTCAGCTAGCAATCCTATGGAAAGGGCCTTGTTGCCTTATCGTTATTCTCAGTAAATGTTCTCAGACTTGCCTGTTCTTGTTTGGTTTGGTTTGGCTTCGTACCAACAGCATGTTCAGGTTCATTGATGACTCCTCTGGGACTCTGTGGACTTCATGGGAGGTGTAAGGTGCTGTTGAAGGTGCAGCTGGTGTGGTTGTTAACCCAAGCTGTCACATTTTTTGTCACCACCTAAAGTCACTTACAGTTCAATGTGAACCCATTAAAAAGGAGAAGTCCCCGTTGTCTCAGCAAATAGTCGCATTCTTTGGAATAACTGTCATGAATGCACGTCTTGTAAGTCGCTCGATGATGGATGTGATATAAATGTTAATGTGGTTCTAACCATAATGTCACATGATCGTGTGATAATGGCCACTCTTTCGTCAGAGGGGAGCTGCTCCTGAAGATGAACAAGCTGACGGACGCCCGCGACGCCTACCTGCGGGCGCTGGAGCTGGACCGCACCAACGCCGACCTGTGGTACAACCTGGCCATCGTCAACATCGAGATGAAGGACCCCCCCGAGGCCCTGAGGAACTTCAACCACGCCCTGGAGCTCAACCCGCGCCACAAGCTGGCGCTCTTCAACTCGGCCCTTCTCATGCAGGAGTCGGGTGAGCGGCTTTGGGTTTGGAGCGGGAAAACAATATTGCGCGTTGATGCCTGCAGCATGTTGGACCGGCTGCGGCTGTTTAGCTTCTCCACCCTTTGTACGTCTCCTCGCGGCGTTCATGCACTCTTCATGGCGAGAACATTCCTGCTGCAGGTTGAACTGGCGTGAAAAATGCACAGTACATATAATTATAAAGAGCACTGTGTCAATCACCAACATCAAGGATTACAATCGGCTTACGCTTACGCAAGTTGACTCGCACTAAATCCCCAAGGAGAGGGTCATTAGGCCAGCGATAGTTCATGTTGACACGCCGTGTTTTCCTTTGCGGTGCGCTCGCCTCGCGGTTACCGTGACCGCTCGACCTTTTGGTACCTTGTCAACGCGGGCAGGAGGGTTTAATCGGAGCTTCGATCAATCAGGGGTTTCTAACAATGTGGCTGTAGCACATAGAAGTTTACTCACTGATTTAAAAAGATTAGTATAGTCTTACGCAACGTGCTCCATGTAAGTCCCAACGAGTCTCCTCTGTTGTGCACATCGCTCTTGAAAGGATTTGTCACATTCTCTAAAATATTCTCTTGATCTACAGGTTTTAGTTTTTTCGCGGATCCTGAGATGAGAGATTATTTCTTTGGAGGCGGGGGGGGGTAACATAAACATCTCAAGTGATACGATTGTTTTATATTGTTCCAGAGTTATCTGGTGCTTCTATTTGTGTAGTCCATTGTTAAAACGTTCAACAGAACATTAAATGCAGCCGTGGAAAGACTTGCAGACGTGCCGAAAGCCTTTAGACAGTAACTTTTCAGGGTTGAGTACCTACTGCATATTCCATTGTTTTCATTCCTCACATTCCCACAGCCGCCCCATGTGTGGTCACTTTAAATACTTCTAGGAATACAGGAGTCTGACGTTAAATCCACTCTCTCCTTTCCGCGGCAGGCGACCCAAAGTTCTGGCCCGAGGCCAACCGCCGCTTCCTGACCTACGTGGAGGAGGAGCCCGACGACGCCAACGGCTACTTCAACCTGGGCATGCTGGCCATGGACGCCGGCGAGAACGCGGCGGCCGAGCGCTGGATGCGGCGGGCCATCGCCCTGCAGGCGGGCTTCCGCAGCGCCCTGTTCAACCTGGCGCTGCTCTACTCGCAGGCCAAGCGCGAGACGGACGCGCTGCCCGCGCTGGACGAGCTGCTGCGCCACCACCCGGATCACGTCAAGGGCCTGATCCTGAAGGGGGACATCCTCATGAACCACAAGAAGGACACGCGCGGCGCCAAGGCCTGCTTCCAGCGCATCGTGCGCATGGACCCCACCAACGTGCAGGGCAAGCACAACCTGTGCGTGGTGTACTTCGAGGAGCGCGACCTGCCGCGCGCCGCCGCCTGCCTGGAGGAGACGCTGGCGATGGCGCCCAACGAGGAGTACGTGCGTCGCCACCTGAGCATCGTGCGCAGCAAGATGGCCGCCATGAGCGCGGCAGGCCAACCGCTCGCGTCGGCAGGGGGCGGGGCCGACGCCGAGGAGGAAGCGCCGGAGAGGGGGGCGGAGGTCAGGGAGGAAGGGAGCGGCGCTGACCCCGTTGGGAAGGGCGCCGGGGGGGAGAAGAATGTGCAGACGTCCTCGGCGGAAAGCCTCGGCGGCGTGGACCAATCGCAGCCTGTGGACAGCGGACGCGCCGACCAGCAAACTCTGGGTAAGACCACGCAGGACGTTAGCGGCATCGAGGAGAAAAGGGCCGCCGCCCTGAGGAGGCTGGAGGAGATCGAGCGCATATTAAGTGGAGATTGACGTTGCTGTGATTAATACTTTTATAGAGCTCTACACGGCTCGGTGAGAAGAACATTTTATTGCTTTGATTTATGGGCTGTGGGGCATAATCATGTAAACAAAGGGACATTTTGATCTGCACATGAAAACGCATGTAACCAGAAGCACAAAGCCAGTGTGGTGATTATCTGTTAAAGCTTTCGGCCGCCGTGCTCCATCCGCAGGGGGTTTCCACATCGTAGATCTCCAGGAGAAATATCTTTTTTCATCTTTATGTAGTCATTGTTTATCACTGGATGTTTTTTTTTCACTCCTTTGTGTTATTTTATAAAACAAAACAAAAGAAAAACCGATTGATTCGGGGGACAATGGAAGGAAATGACGTGATCCACAGAGTGATTTCTGCTCAGTGGGAGCCTCAGAATAACCCTCCGCACGTTGCATCTTCTAATCTTTATTGATCTCATTCAGGCATTTCCTGCAGACACATCACCAGCCTCTGTGCTCACAGATGCCCCCCCCCCCCCTCCGCCGAATCTCCAGGGCGGTTTCCCTTCGCTTCCGACACTTGTTTTTTCCCTCCTGTGTTGCTAAAATAAATCCTCCACACACGGCGCTCCGCCCATTGAACAGTGACGCATGCTCGCAGGGGGATGGGGGTGGGGCAGGCAGGGGACAGTTTCATCGGCCCGCCCGCGCTCCCCCCCCTCCCACTGCACAAATCACTTCCAGCACACAAGCCCCGGTGGTCGAGAGCCCGACTCGCAGCCAGAATGTGTAATCAATCACACTCCCTGCGGAGCAGATTGAGTCACCCCGCGGTGCAATAAGGCGCTGTGCATCCCGACGGCCCGTGTACATATATTCACAGCGTGCTCGTGTCCAGTGTTATTTATTATCTTTACATGCGTTAGCGCTTTTTGTTTGTTATCGATCACTGTAAACCAGTACTAGTCAGTGTGCGACATGTATGACATTGGAGGGACTAGCCGTCCCCCTCCACGAGGAGACATCTGGTTTTTACCTCATTTTGTGTGGCTGATTTTTGTATGTGGCCCTTGGTGGTGGGGGTTTAGCCCAATGAATAAAGTGAGATGACGACTGGTTGCTTCTTGGTCTCCTGTGCTACGCTTCCCTCCCGCTGTGTGGAGCAACCAAAATGTTGCTAACCAACTATAATCTATAGCAACATCTTATGAACGTCGGCTAAGGAGGTTGGATAAATGAATGGGGGGGGGGGGGGGGCTCAGTGTCTAACGGAGATTTAACAGCAAACGTTCCCTTATTACGGTTAAAAGTCCGTTTACACCTGCACCACATGTCAAATTCAACATTCTTGTGTTTTTATATCCCGTCCTAATCACGTCCATAACTTCGGTTACTGACAGACTCAGAGTTGCATTACACAAAATGTTGACGTTTGAAATTTATTGAAACATTTTAAATAGTTCAAGACCTCCCTTTCATGTAAACTAATACTGCTCATGGCTCGCTGGCTTCCTGCAGAGCTGTGGGCCCCGCGGCTCCTTCTGGAGACGCCTGAAGCTCCGTCTCGCTGCGCGGAGCCGGCGTGGAGACGCTGAACGTTCGTTGGGCTTTGTTGTTCACGGCTCCCTGCAGGCGTGCCGATTTCCTTACGGAGCAGGCCTTGTGCTGCGGGGCGCCGTCCCGTCGAGGAAATGGCCTTCTGCAAACTAAGGAAGCACACGATTAACCTGCGAGTCACGCGTAAGGCAACCAGTCGTGATCAGGTGGTATTTAGGAAAAAGGAAGAAGCCCGCCTCTTCATTTAAATGGATTGTAACTCTTTTAAGAGCTAGCGGTTGCAGCTGTGCCTGTTTTGAGTTATTAGTTGATGTGAAACGTGCAATAAGGAATGTCTGAATACATAAAATCAATAAAGCGAGTGTATTTTGTATTTGTATTGTATTTGAGTGTATGTTTTTACAATTGTTAAAAGCCGTCACACTCTTACAAAGAGGGATTTACCTCCCCCGGGGTCAAGGGGTCACGGTGCCGCTGGCTGGTCGTGTGTCATCTGTAGGTCTGCCGCTCGGTTTCCCAGCAACCATCAGACAGTAGTTTGCTTTGCGTGGCGTCCATTTGCTCGGCACCTTCGACCTCGACGAGGCGCCGGGCAAACTGGGCAGGCAAGTACGAGTAAGACGCGGCGAGAAACAGATGTTTGGAGCTGTCAGCGAGGTATTTTTGAGTCCCCGCACACACGTGACCTCTGACCCCGGGCCCCCTTCGCTCGGCTCCATCTGACCCGAGGTGGCAAAGCTCACACGGCGGCGTGAGGCGGCGTGAGCACGCTGTGCGAGGCCGCAGGACGCACACATCTGAAGGTTTAATCATTCATTTCCAATTCATCATTTGTCTTTTTCAGTTACATCAAAAACTGCATTGTTTGTCTGTGTGGCAATGGTTATCCTTCTACTTTTTATAAATAGAAAACATACAAACAGCGACTTTGTATTTACAGTTCTGGTTCAACAAAAACATTTCAAAGACCTCGTGAGCTGAACTGAACTGACATGTACGCGTCCTCGATTGGTTGCTTAAGGACACTTGAACAGGACACATCCAGCCTCGGTGCACATATACCACCAGTATCCATGGCAACACGTTACTGGCTAATGACAAATTCACTTGAACAGTACGAACACAACGCTTTGAAGCATGAATGAAGTGGAGACCTCTCTACTCCATATAAAGCAACCCCCCCTTTTCTATACAGTACACACAGCTCATTGAAACGAGCAGCACGAACTCCAACCTGTTAAACCCTTCAAACAAACGTGTACATAATGGGCCTGTATCCATGGCAACATGTTGAAATAATCACAAATGAATCCAACAGCACAAACACTTTTAGAAAGGAATCAAATGAAGGTATCCTGTTCTTCACGTGTGATGCTTTTACTGTGAGAGTCCAGACAGGCGTGAGGCGCTCGCGCTCCCCCGCTTCAGCGTAGCGGTCCGACCGCTTCAGCGTGTTTTCTGGGATCTTCTTGGGGCTGCACACCTGTTATCAATCCAGCTTTTCACCTCCTGCACTGGACGTCGGGAGAAGAGTCTGTTCCCACTAGAAAGCGAAGACGTGGAGACGCCTTCTGTTCCCACGGTGCTCAGCGGGATCTCTGCCTCCTCCTCTCATTTAAATCCTCGGCTCGTTTCAACCATCCAACCGCGTTTCGGTCACCATGTGCGAAACGTTACTTCAACCCTTCATGCGTAATTAAACCCGTTTGTTTAGAGGACAATTTAAAACCCAAAAGCACAAAATGCAATTTGCGTAAATAGTCCTGTCATCCATCTCGGACCGTATAAATGTGTTTTCCTCCAGGTGGCGTAAATAAAAGCAGTGAGAACTGAAAAACCCCCAAAAACCAACTCCAACGTGTTGTCGCATGGTCAACTTTAGTCAGATCCCGACAGCGAACTCCTTTTCAACTTGGACAGCTTTCATGGTGAGAACAAACAAAGTAGAACAAACAAAGAAGCTGCTGAAATATTCCAGCCCATATTTGCTGGAAGCAACGAGAACTCGTTTCCTTCCCACACCATTCATGGGCAGGTGAGACAGAAAGGAGCTGGTTTATTTGTTTTTCTCGAGCTTAAATGCATGATTTACGCTTTAACCTTTTGACACTTCTGGGTGTGATGAACGGCTGTTTGGGGAGGCGGCATCGACCCGCGAGCCTTTCATTCAGCTCCAACGCGGGTGCTCCCTCCTCACAGGAAGCGCTCCGACAGGTTTTAATTTAGCGGGCGGAGGAGCAGGAAGAGACTCACTTCCACGAGGCCTCTGGCTTTGGAAGGAACGGAGGACAAGTTCATGTTACGAACCCGTGTCCAATAATGTGACACAGATCCACAACAAAATGAACCGACACTCAACAGAAAATCTGCCAAAATAACGTTGTGCTCTCTGAAGCCACGCTGTCGGAAAGGTCAAGAGGACCTGGACAAAGATTAACGGCCACATCAGATTCAAGAGAAGTCACCGCATAGTTTGGTTTTCCCACGCTGAGAATATCAGAGCGATCCACCGAGACGGTGTCGTGTTTTGAACGTTATGGTTGGAAGCGTTCCTTCAGGACCGGTTCCAGTGAAAGCTGTTCACAGTTTGCCATGAGATTATCCTGTTTACATGGGACGGTGTTTCTGGGAGCCTCTCTGCTGCTAAATGGACATCTGCATTTGTTGCTTTAACCACTGATACCTAAGTGATGCTGCACTGTTCTGGGTTTGTGTAATCTCTTGACCTGGATATCTACGTATCGGCATGAACCGATAGGGCTGAGTGTGGAAAACGTGTTTTATTTGTGCTTGAAACTTTAACGTCTAACTTCTACTAGCTCAGTGTCAACGCGTCTTATGGGGCAGCGTCTCGTGCAGCAGCGTCTCGTGCAGCAGCGTCTCGTGCAGCAGTCTCTCAAGGGGCAGCGTCTCATGCAGCAGCGTCTCGTGGAGCAGCGTCTCGTGCGGCAGTGCTCGTGCAGCAGCGTCTCGTGGAGCAGCGTCTCGTGGGGCAGCGTCTCGTGCGGCAGCGTCTCGTGGAGCAGCGTCTCGTGCAGCAGTGTCTCATGGAGCAGCGTCTCGTGAAGCAGCGTCTTGTGCAGCAGCGTCTCGTGCAGCAGCGTCTCGTGCAGCAGCGTCTCGTGCAGCAGCGTCTCGTGCAGCAGCGGCTCGTGCAGCAGTGCTCGTGCAGCAGCGTCTCGTGCAGCAGCGTCTCGTGGAGCAGCGTCCCGTGGAGCAGCGTCTCGTGCAGCAGTGTCTCATGGAGCAGCGTCTCGTGAAGCAGCGTCTCGTGAAGCAGCGTCTCGTGCAGCAGCGTCTCGTGCAGCAGCCTCTCGTGGAGCAGCGTCTCGTGCAGCAGCGTCTCATGGAGCAGCGTCTCGTGAAGCAGCGTCTCGTGCAGCAGCGTCTCGTGCAGCAGCGTCTCGTGCAGCAGCGTCTCGTGCAGCAGCGTCTCGTGCAGCAGTGCTCGTGCAGCAGCGTCTCGTGCAGCAGCGTCTCGTGGAGCAGCGTCTCGTGCAGCAGCGTCCCGTGGAGCAGCGTCTCGTGCAGCAGTGTCTCGTGCAGCAGCCTCTCGTGAAGCAGCGTCTCGTGAAGCAGCGTCTCGTGAAGCAGCGTCTCGTGCAGCAGCCTCTCGTGCAGCAGCCTCTCGTGGAGCAGCGTCTCGTGAAGCAGCGTCTCGTGAAGCAGCGTCTCGTGAAGCAGCGTCTCGTGCAGCAGCCTCTCGTGCAGCAGCCTCTCGTGGAGCAGCGTCTCGTGAAGCAGCGTCTCGTGAAGCAGCGTCTGTACAGCGTTGTGCAGTTTCTAGAAAACTGCTTTCTTTCAGCCGGAAAATTATGATTACGTTATTACATAATTACACATAATGTGATTAGAAACCAGATTTCTGTTTCCTGTGCTCACAGGCTTTGTGTGAAGTCTGCTTTCTCTCTTATAAAAACAAGCCAGTCATGAATCAAGAGTTTCTGCTTCGTGTCTGTCCATTATTCTAAGAAGAGCGTCAGAATGATATGGTGGAAAAGACAAAATAACAACATCCATCTGGGACTACACTGAGTCAGCACAAACAACTCTATCAGATGAAAATATAACTCCAGTTAATAACGGAGAACTCTGCTGCTGTGTTCATAGCATTGTGCAACTGCGATAGTTATTGAGCTAGCTAATTGCAAACCCCTCCCTCAAGAGGGGTAACAAAGACCAGTGTGGTTTTGAATGGTTTTGAAGCCTCGAAATCGGATCTACAAAAGATACTAACGCAAAGTCGGTGCTGATTTGACTGTATGAGGATGAAAACAAATAGCAGAGGCCACATGTTTTGGAAAAACGTAGAATTATCTTCGTGCCAGCAACTGTGTCTCAATTTCATGTTCACACACGTTACTTCTTTTTGAGGACGGGGCGATTGTACTTTTTGAAAGGGACAATTCTTTTTTATTTCACATAAATTGATAAAAAAAAAGTAGACGCAGAGCAGCGTTGCATACAAGACATTTGAGCGGAGTGTTTAAACTCTCTTAATATTTCCTGGTTTGGTGTGTTGCTCAGTGGAGGCCCGCAATCAAACCTTCAATCTTCTGATTAACGGACAAGCCTTGCAATCCCCCTGAGCTGCTCCAGCTACACTGGCAGGTACGTGTTCTGATCTACATTTCAGTTACAACGTCCTGTTGAGCAAGCTAATGGCCAACAGGGTGTCCGCCAGAACTGGATCAAAAGTTGGACCCGTCTGTGATTTTACAAAGGCCCGGCTGTTGGCATTCTTTTAAAGGGAAGGGAATGTTTAAATGGAGGCGCTACAGGGAGTCCTCTGGACACGAATCAAACAAGAAAGCAGACTGAAAAAAAAAAGAGTTCCTACTGTAAACGGAGCCGTTTGTCTGGCACCCAGATGTTGGAGATTTACATCTTCAGTGAACAAACTTCCCCCTAAATCAAATCGACAAAGCCTTGGTCCGGCACGAACGGAGCGCAGAGGGGGAATATGATGCTGAGGCCAAACGTGAAAACGGCATTGAATCTGTCACTTCAGAGAGCGCTGCCTCCAGGCCGAAGGTAATGGTTAACCAACGACCCGAAATCAACCGTTCCCCACTATTCACACCAAACCGGCTTGGTGTGCAAGCTGCAGCCCAAGCCGGTTAGCGGCCAGAGGTCGGGATGCATTGTAAAAACTGTTAGTAAAACAATCACAAACCTCATGTTCCAAACGTGTTTTTCTGCAGGAGCGCAGCACTTGTTGTTCGGTGAATGGGAGGTTACCGGAGGGGGGAAAAGACACCTCTCGCCCTGCACGACGGAACAATGGCCCCCCCCGGGGCAACAGCGGGTGCCGCCGTGTCGCTCAGCAAACTGTCGTTGCCTCCTCTTTCCCCACATGAAGTTTATACTTTTAGTAGTTGTTTCTTCTTTGGGTCAGTTGCTTTGAAGGATAAACTGTTGCAGAATCCGGCATGTCGTTCATCTGGTACCACTTAAATATCCAACTATAAAAATAAAAAAAGGAATATTTTAAACAGCAGGGGACTGCTTGTCTGGGTATGCTTGGCATGAATTCATTTCAAATCAAACAATTTCTACACAGCAAATCCCAAAAGGCCGTAGAACAAATAAAGCAGCAAATAGTTGGAGAAATACAAACAGATAGGCGGCGACCAGAGGGCGGAGTCAGCGTTCCTGCCAGATTGGATTTAATGCTAAGATTTGATTTTTTTGTGTTCGCCTAATCGAATAACCAGCTGAGTTCACATTCCAGCGGTCTCCAGCAGACCCGCATGTGACCGCTCGGTCCTGGGTCAGGTTCATGGGCACATTGCAATTTAGGACCATATTCCCTTTTCTGTTCTGGCATGACGAAAAAACAGATCAGTATGTCTCAATAAATGTGCCATTTGGGAGATTTCGGCCTGCGGTGTGAACGAACCACTGTGAACCAGTGGATTCAAACTGGTTCTGCCTGAACCTGCCGAGGAGAGATCGGTGGTCTGCGGTGGCTCACTTCCAAACTATTTGACCTGCTTTTAACCCTAGCAGGTAAAGTCATCTAAGCCTATAATGAGGAACAAATATGTGTGTGACATGTGCTGCAGGCAACAAACCCTGACAACGCGTCCGTCATCTCTCTTCATAGGAAATCATATCCAACATCAGTTCTGCCTCTGTTCTCCACTCACAGGACCGTTCCGACCACTGAGTTCCTCTCTGGTCCGAATAGATGAAAAATCTTGGATAGACAAAAGTTTGCATACCTTGCAGCCACAATGTCCTTTAATTTTTGGCCAACATTTTTCTTCAAACTATTTCAAGTGCAAAGACCAACGTGCACCAAAAACGTTTTTTGTGTACTCATAATACTCCCATGCCATGTAATATCTCCTCAATCAAAATAGTTCTGAATCACTGTTCCGCAACCGCCTTGGGAAGGATAGGGGACAAATCACTTGGAGAAATCAAGCAAGATGTTTTTCAAGTACAGGTTATCTTTGAAAATCGACCGCGAGCAAATACGGGTTTATAAACTACCGTTTGACGCACTGAACCTTTAAAAGGGGAAATCTAAAGCCATGGGTCCAGAGGCTCTGGGTTGATGTGAATGGGTAATTCTACCAAACAAGCGTCTACTCTACAAGTTTAAAATCACCAAATCAGCCTAAATTACTGTTATTTTTTTATTATTATTTGTACAGGTCAATTGATGAATAGAGCGTTATTTCACACCCGCTAATGGTCCCAAAATTCTAAAAACCAAAATAGTTCCATTTCATGACAACTTCAGGTTGTTAAATCCAGTCACGGTGCGTTTTGCCTTTTCACCGCAGCCGGCAGTCTGGCGGAGTCCCGTCGCCGAGTCAACGTGCAGCTCCGCTCGGTGGAGCGAGGGAGGGAGTCACATGACTCAGAGAGGGCGGGATGGAGGGCGCGCCCCCCCCACCCACGGGAACGTGCGAGGCTAAATTACCTAATTGGATCAGACGTGAGGCGTCTTGTTAGACCTCAGCGTTTGACACGGTTCAGCCTGACGTCCTCTTTCAGAACCCTGTCGACCCATTTAACCCGGCGGCGACGTTTGTATCTGACATTTGTCGGAAGGGAAACCAACGCTAATTTGGGTAACCTACAAAAACGGAATGTTTCGTTCCTTATTTTACGGTCAAATCTAGTTTAAAATAGAGGTATTCACCACAGTACAGCAGGTATGTAAGGTAACAATTCACCCGTAAATTCAGCCATTGACATTGTCCTGTATTTAGTTGTGCAATCTGGATTATGCCACATAAACATACTGTTGATCATTTAATTAAACTGATTGAAAGCGGTAGAAAGTCCTGCTGAGACATATTGAGTGGAATTGTTTGTACATAATGATAAATACTCCTTAGCTTCTTGAAATTGGATTTAAAACCTTTTCCTCGCGCTTAAAGCCCTGAAAGGCACCATAATAGCTCATGATAAACTACCCAAACACCCCACAAGAGCCGCTGGGAGGCAGGAAGTTCATTATGGTCCCAAGACTGTCAGCGCAATACATTTTGTAAGCGAATCTTGATTTAATCCAGATTCATTTTTTAGAATGTCTCGACAGCCCTAAAAACATGAAACGTGAGTCGTGAACCTCCCCCTTCCCCCCTCCCCCCGCCGGCCACGCAGATGTTTGACTGGGGAAGAGAGATCTCCTTCGAAGCGAAGCGGCGAGAATAAGCGGGCGGATGTCCATCGCAGGGCCTGTCAGCACAGAGACACGTGTGTGCGTTTTAAGGATTCAAACCAGCGTGTCGGTGACGAACGGATGTTCAAACGTTGTATCTGTGCGACAGCCCGTGAGCCCAGACTGCCCGGGGACTTCCTGTGACACACGGCGCCCCCCGCCTCCTCTCCATCTGCAACGCACGCCAGTGACTCAGCATCTTCTCTCGCAGCCGCGGATAAACGGACAAACTATAAAAGCTGCTCTGGATGAAAAGTATCGCTGGCACGTGTTTTTGATTGAACGCTGCGACGGGACGCACAGGAGCTGCAGGAAGTAGAGAGGGAGAAGATGAGAGGATTCATGCCCGAAGGGAGTGAAGGAGGAGACTAGGAAGGCCTCGAAGGAGGCGAGATGTCCCGCGCTGCACTTCAGTCGGAGTGATGGGATCAGAGAAACGGGGGGAGTTCGCTTCGATGCTGCCTCTCCTCCAAACACGACCCGTAATAGAGTAACAACACATTCCTGATCTGCCATTGTTCTGGCCCAGAGTGACCACATGGCTAAATATAGCTTTTCTCACAGAACACAAAAGTGGTCATTTAGACAGGAAGTGGCAACATCGGCCGAACATCTGCCTCTGACTGTATTTGGAAAACAGCCACGCGGTGATTGTTCAGTCTTTGTACCTCTCTGCATAAGAGATTTAAAATCCTACAATGTATAAATCCAAAGGGCTGAGGATGAGATCCATGCAACCGAGCCGTACTGCAAACTCAATCGATGAATCGATTACGCAATCGTGTGCAGTTGTTTTCATACGACGGATCAGCTGTCAAGGAGCAATAATCCGACCCAGCCACGGAATGAGGCATCACAGAGCCGCGGTGTGGAAGCCCTTGATACCATCAAAGAACAGAAGTATTAATTGATGCCAGAATGCCTTGAATTCCTGACATTGTAGCAAACAATGGCGCAGTGACCTGCGGCCGCTTTATCGTTTGTCGATCCAATCGAATGACAAACGACGTCTTTTGTGAAAGTGGACAGCGAGACATTCATCACGCTTCCCCTTGGTTCCAGAATGTCTTGTTTGTATGGCAGCGAGATGTTTTTTAGGCAACAACAAAGATTTAAATAAACCGGCGCTCGGTGGACGTGCAGCTCCGAGCTGCAGAAGCACGCAGAGGAACAGCGTTTGAGGAAGCGGAGACTTTTCCCCCTTTACGAGCTTCTGGAGACCTAAACGGAGTTTCAATCCAGCACGTGGACCCAAACATGACTCCGGATGAATGTTGATGAACTCCCATTAGGAGCTCTAATAGCTAACAGCTGTATTCATCCAATGCTCATACAGTTGTATGGAGCTTGGACGTCGAAGAAACAGCCGTCTGATTGTGGAGGAGCCGATTTGAACGGTTCAGCCTACTGTGGAACGGTGCTATGCTGTTTAAAACAGTTTGGTAATGCAGGCGAGCTCTCAAGGACAGGTCAGAGGTTAAATCCAAAAGGCCTCTACAAGAGACCGATGCAGCTCAGCGTGTGCGCGCGTCCTCGCCCGATGGGAACCACGTGGAACCCCGATCATTTGACGGAATGTTATAATGATGATTACCAAGGGTTTCATTTCGGGACGGATCTCCATCACCGCGACCGGCGAGGGAAGATGTTTTTAGGAAAACGCAGCCAGCCGTTCTCGTGTGACAGAAAAGAAAGTCAAAACATTATTTGACGTAAATTATTTAGGGAAGAAAGTAGCAACGTTGAACTCACCAAGTGAAGCAAAAAGTGCCAGAACCTTACGACACGACATCTGTGTTCGGCCAAAAGAAGCTCGGGTTGATTTACACCCTTTTTTAGGTCCAACAGGATAAACTCTTTCTTCAAAGACACAATTACAAAATGAGACAACGTGCCGTATAAACCCACCATGTTGGTCCTTTCTAAACGATTGGAACAGTAAACGAGCTACTTGTATTTGAGTATTTCTATTTAACGGTACTTAATACTCTCAGAGGTACTGTACCACAGTGATTCTCAAAGTGCGGTACACGGGGCTCCCTCTAGTGGTACGCCAAAGAATCACTGGAAAAAAGAAAAGTAAAATATTGGCTACAATTAAAAAAAAAAAAATTACTAAACATTTAAGTACAGTAGTTTTATTTAATCTTTAACAACAGTTTTTTTTACATGTATTTTAGTACAATGTTTATTTAACTTTTATGTGCAACACATTTTAATTGAATCATTATTTAAGTACAGTTTTTTTTTCTTCCTATATTTAAGCGCAGTCTTACTGTTGAAACTGTGTAAAATGTTACAATGGCTGAAAATATTAATTATACTTCTTTAGAAATAAAACCTCTGCCTTGTTTTTGATGAATACTTAGGCCTACTACGCTACTGTATAGCGTTGGTCATTATGGTGGTACTTGGAGAGCCAAGTATTTTCTGAGGTGGTACTTGGTGTAAAAAGTTTGAGAACCACTGCTGTACCACATTTAAATATTAGCTAAATACAACATCTGCTGTTTCTAGAATGATAATTATAATCCTGATTGAGGTGTAAAATAAGGGTCATTAAAGCCACACGGGATTGTTAGTTAATCATTTCAATTCTCTGTCTGTTTAAACACGTGTAACTTTAAAGGCCTTCCCTTCCAACTGCTTCAACCTTTCTATCTGGACCTTGAAACCTCTGATATATGACGTGAACACGGGTTGATTTGAGTTCCACAAACCGCCCGTGTGCTGAAGGAGCCCGCCTGACGTTCAACGCCTCAGGTCTTCGGAAGTCAGAGATCATCCACAAGGCCGACGGAAATAAAACCAACCCTTCATGATCACAAGTCCCACAGCTTTATGAATCAAGCTGTTCTTTAAAGCCAAACGCTTTTTTTACATGAGTTCGTCTCGCAGCACCGCGTCGAACCGGCTTGCAACAACAACAACTTATATGTGTCTTCTATCTACGCAAAATTCTCCTTTGATAAAAAAGAAACCCTCCTGTGTTCAACCTGATGGTTAGAAATCTACCTTTGATCCCTCGTCAAAGACTGTTTCTGTCACGGTCTGGTCCCTTTCCTGTTTCATTTTGTAATCTCGTGATTCTGGTCTCGCTGGCTGAACTGCGCTTCCTGCCTTGTCCCGTCTCCCCGTGATTGTCTGTGTCTGATTGTTTCCACCTGTCTCCAATCACCTGCACCTCCCTGTGTATTTAAGCCCTGTTGTCGCATCATTGATGTAGTTGTTGTCTTCTGTAGAGAGAGTCTCAGTCGGGTGTTTCTCGTTCCCGATCCAGACCCGTTCGTGCCTACCTGTTTTTAAAGTCTCCGTTTGTTTTGACCCCTGCATCTGCGTCTCACCTCCTTCCGGTCCGCGACAACGCCACCCTGACAGTTTCTGCTCTGTTGATCCCTTGAGCGAATTCTCAAACATCTCAACCGTTCGTTTTCACCGCAATTGTTGATAGTTTGTATTTTACTTACGAAAGTCTTGGCCTGCTACAAAATGCCGCATTTTCCTGAGAGACAAAGCGTGGACTCTTTGCCGAAGGGTCCGTCAGACCGGCAGATAGCCTTCGGACGTCGAGGAAGGGTGTAACCCAACCCCCCTCTCCCCCCTCTCCCCCCAAGGCCCCCAAGCGAACAGCAATACTGTCGCTTTTGTCCAAGTTTATTTCATAAAATAATATGTTTGATTGTGTAAAACACAAGCAGCAGCACGATGGCGTCGGTCTGCCTCGAGCAGCGACGGCGTGACGGGAATCACAAGTTTGAGCTCAAACCCTTTTTCATGAGAGAACTTTAGAACCCGCTGCAGGGAACCATCGGTTCAGCTTTTCCACGGCGAGATCCGACTCATCGCCATGTACATGAACATGGTTAACATGGACTAAATCATTTGAACGATTTAAGAGCTTTAAGAGGTGACCCCGCCCCCTACAAAAATGTACCTTTGAGCATCTAAAGCTGCAACAAATGTAGCCTAGTCCAAGGGTGTGCCTTTAACTTTGCATTAACCGCCATTCTCACACACACACACACACACACACGCTCATTAAACTACACAACTGACACAGCAGCTGCAGGCCAGAGGGGAAAATGTGAAGCTACTTAGATCAAAAGCTAAATTTACCTGCAAACAATTACCAAAGTGTAGCTCATTGTCACGGGCTGTCACCTCTGCGATGCTCAGACGTTTTATTTCTCACAGAAATGAAACAGTTGTGAGTTTAAGAAGTCAAACGTCTGATTGCACCTGTCACCCGGCGCAAAGATTCGTGGGAAAAATAACACTATCACTAGTTTGATTGATGGTTGAACGTTGCCCAACGGTGCACTTTGTTGTAGCGAAATTGACTGTTTTTTTTGCCCCGTGTGCAGGCCACAAGACCTGGGCCAAGTTATTACAACCGCCATCCAACCCTGTGCACATCGCTGTGATCTCGATGACGGATTTGGTTTAAGGGCTTTTGTGGCGACTCCCCTGTATTTTGTGTGTGTGTGTGTGTGTGTGTGTCATACGCCTTGTAAATGCCAGCCACCGCTGACTCACACCAAAGGACTCAACCTAAAAAGAAAACATTGTTTGCAGCCTCGGCTGCAAAAAGGGCAACTGTGGCTCAGCGGCCGCTCGCTCAGCTCGAGGACGAGGGAGACGGCGACGCGTCTGACGCACATGTTTTATTCTACTCTTTAAACAGGAGGAGTTTAAAATCATTCCAGAGGGTTCAAAGACGCTTTTGTTGTTTTCTCTCCAAAATAACATCCTTAACCTTTGACCTTTGGCTTCCAAATTCTATATCACTTCAAACAGCATTTCAAGTGGATGTTTGAACCGAATTTGTCGAAGGACCCTCCAGGTGTACCTGAGGTATCCCGAGATTAGGATTAGATTTGACCTTTGTGTTGTGTTTTTCTGCTGCAGGGAAGATTCGCAGAGCCTGAAAACACACGTCGAGGAATCCGTCAGGAGGGCGAGAAAGGAGGGTGAGAAATCACCGCTGTCCACATTTCTGACCGATCATAAAATACTTATTTTTTAATTGATTGTTTTCTCTCTACTCATTTCGGTCACACAATAAATTCAAGTCAATTCTTAATAAAAAAAATTAGTCTTTCAAATGAAGATTTAACCACTACGGGTTAAAAAAAGATGTTTCAAATTTTGTAAAAATATTTTTTGTATTTTTACTGCAACTGCCAAAATATCTCATGGGTGAAGCAAAGCCAGACTATTCTATTCTATTTTCAGTTGTTTTTTTTATCGTTTTTTTTATGTTTCATTCGATGCTCCTAGCGGTTTTTAAATCTCATTGTGTCTTCTTGCGGGTTCGCATCGAACCAGCGACTCGAAGTCCGGATACGCACAGGAATTCGACTTGAATATGACCGTAGTTGTTGTTGTTGTTGTTGTTGTTCTTGCCGAATGCCGCGTTGGATTTTCTCCAGTTTCTACTTGTAATTCATCTCTCCATAAGACACTGTGCCAGGCCCATCATGTGCTGTTTGCCTGAGGAGACTACGAGGCATTCATTTTTATCCGGGAGCAGAGTTTCCCACCTTGAATACTTCAGGACATGCTCTGATTGGAGGATCAGAAATATATATATACATATTATTAGTGCTGTCAATCACAGTTTTATCTATTCAAAATGTTTTTTTTCCATATATTTTTTAACATTTTAATGCTCCTATCAACATGGATAAGTGGATTGGCTTGCTTTATGCAAATGTTTTATTTGATTGAAAAACAACATTGCCAAACAAATAAAAGGATAAAGTGCACATTTCAGGTGAAGAGTTTTGTATGTACTTGGAAATGATTTGCCCGAAAAAAACGATTTACATGTTGATGTGAATTAATTCAATATACGATCATATGTTTTCTTTACTACATGTTTTGTGAGGGACATTTGTAGGACTGTCCCTTAAACAGGTTTGAGGAGCTGGGTCAGAACATGTAAAGCAAAACATTTGAAAAAAATCTAAAAATAACCCTAACCCAGCTATAACATATATAATAAATAAATAAATAAATAATAATATATATTTATATATAATCACCTATATGAGAGATCAAAGTCAGCTAATTATATCTATTCATGATGAACGCCTATTTGGGAATAAACTGTGTACGCACACCAAAAATGCTGCTCACAGGTGAAAGGTCGACGTGGTGGAGTAGGAGGTAGGAGGTGGAGTAGGAGGTAGGAGGTGGAGTAGGAGGGCAGCTCGTCCTTCGTGTGATTCTGCGGGGCTGCGATCGGCTCGGCCGCGTGCAGGTCCATCCCGGCCCGGACGCGCCGCTTTGTGCTCGGCGGACGTGAGCGTCTCCAAGTCAAGCTGCCAGATGACGGCTCATCTACGGCGGTGTTCATTACGCAGATTCCGTGCCGCATCTCAAAAAGAAACAGGTGTCTTTCATGTCATAACCCTAAGCTTTTGTTTGCATTTTTTTTTGTCAGCTGGCTTTCAGTATTATCACATTACCCCTTTGAAATCTGTCTAAAGGAGACCAAAGCGGGACGTGTTATTCAAGCGTAGATAATAAGGAAACACCCATCCAACTCCCTTTGACGCGTTTGCAAATATGTCGTCTCGGGGGAGACGTTTGCTTCTGGCAGGACGATTTCATATTTTAGAAGTGTTTGGAAAGTGCAAAGAGGCGCTCTTGCATTTGGGGCTATTCAACATTCTTCTGGCGCGTAGGCCCCGACTCGTACCTGAGCGTGTAGATCCAGGCTCATTAATCTCCCTCCCACTAAAATAACAGCTCACCAGATGGTCCGATGGAAGCTGCGGCGAGCCCTCGCGGGGGGTGTGGGCACGGCCAGCGATCCCCTCGGTGCGGGAAACGCGGCCGAAGGAAACCGGATCCTCTGCAGGAAGAAAAGGGCCGAAGTGAAGCGATTCATCGTCGAGCGGAGCCCGAAAGCGGCATTCAGGAGCCACCGAGTCACGCCGTGGGGGGAGGAGGGGGGGAGGGAGGGGTGACCTGAGATCAGGTGACAGGGGCCTGCGATGGCCGCGCACTCTCACGCCGCGCCGAGGTGACACCGAACAAGAGCGTCCAGACAAGGGGGGCTTTGTCTGGACGGTTCATCCTCCCCCTCCTCCTCCCACACAGGTGAGCCATCTTCCTCCTCCGTCACCAACTCCCAGCACTTCCATCTATTATTTATGTATCTGTGCACATATTATATGTATATGAAATAAACAAAGTAACTATAATTGATTTAGTCAACATACGTGATTTAACATCACGCGATCTCATCGTAACATAACAGGAAATCGTTACGTAAAGCCCCTTTGCATCCTTTAACCAAACCTGGCAGCCTTTGACTGACCACTCGTCACTCAAATTATAGAAACAACCAAACCAAACGTATTTCAACCAAAACCACAAACTTCTCCCTCAAACCAACCAAGTGCTGCTTTTCTTCCAAACGCGAACCGAGTAAACCACGTGTAAAAAAGGAAGTGTGAAGAGAATATATGAAGAGCTGATAAAATAACGCAGTGGGGAGATAACGTGACACACAATGACCTCCGATATAAATTGATAATAACAACAGGAAATCAGAAAATGTCATTATTTTGCATGTTCTCAAATGATCAAATGAGTAGCCGATATAAAAAAATAATAAAACGTGGTCACTTCATATAGTTTATTTACAGAACTACAATGAAAGGAGATGGAGCATCATATAACCAGTGGGAACTTGCTGTCCATGACGCGTCCATGAGCTCACGGAACACACATAAAGCCTTTGTTGAGAATAAATTCACGAAGCACAATAATGTACGACACCTAAACAAACAGGAAGCTATCAACGCTTGCACTCACAGCGTTAAATGCAGGAAGCTTAAATGCTGCTCTTTGTGTCCACAACCTCGAATGAATCACTGTGGGAATCGAGACCTGAACTTAAAGCCGCAATATTTAATAATATTTACTGCTGTTTCATCTGTCACCACAGTATGATGAGATCTCTACTGGGTGGTTTCCAAATGCTTCTGAAGAAGCACCATTTAATGTCACTTGATTTACGCTCCTTTTTGAAAAAGGCGAATGTGACATGTGAACCGGCCGACGTGGCAGCAGAGGATTGAGAAAGAAAGTTGCACAATTCCCTCTGAAAAAGGTTGAAGTTTCTACTATTAATGCTCCAGGAACCTCTAACTGCAGTCAGTGACCTCTGAAGGGGGGTTAGAGGTGGGGGGCTCACGGCTTAACTTGGCCCGGCATGAACCTGAGTGACGAGTTACTGCGTCTGACCTTTTCTCGCGCTGCGCTGCTTTGACACGCTGTCGCAGATCACCGTGGGGTCGGATCAGTCTCAGTAACACAACGACTCACACACGCAGACCGCAAGATTCACAAATGTTTCACTGGCACTCGAAGCAGCGCGTCGTCAACGTAGCTATAGAAAGGCTAGATGTCCCGTCCGCGTTGCCGGCCGACAGTCAACTGCCCGCGCATGGCAGCCATCTTGGTACAGTCAGCTCGTTCACACATTGGGTTGGTGGTGGTAAATGTACTTTAAATAAACATAACTTTATCATTACAATTTTCAACTGAATTTTAAATGGTCTGGTTTGTTATAAACGTCAGAGATGTAGTTATGACACTGCATACATACTATGAATAACTATGTTATGTTCTAAAGAAATAGAATAATGTTCTGGAATAGGTACAAGATTTCCCTTTATAAATATACATTAAGCAATGCTGCATGTTGATGTATCGATGACACTGCATACTTATGAATAATTATAATTATAACCACGTGTTTTTAAGAAACCAAACCGTTTAAGAATCAGTTAAAGTACACGTAACACTACGGACCCAATGTTATGGGTGAGCGAGTACCAAGATGGCCGCCATTTGCGGACGTTCTAGACTCCGCCGCAAGACAACTGGCCTTACCAGACGCCGATGTTTGCTGACTGTTGCGTTGCTGTATCGCTGGAAGGCTCGTGAGGAGCTTCGCTCATGTGATTGGTTGAGAATGAGGACGACGTCTGATTGGCCAAAGATGAGTCTCAAAAACCCGATCCGCAAATAAATGCAGCGTGATCCACAAATATGAATTTATTCATTTGTGAGACTTGTTGTTTGCCTCGCGAAGCGTCACTAATCCCCGGAATCTGAAGCAGGGGGAACTGAGGCCGAGTCCTCGCCGCAGCGGCGCTTCCTGCCTCTCTTCTCCTCTTTCGTTCAAAGCTCACCCAAAGATTTAACTAGTTACAATATGTTCTACCAGTGAACTCGCTACCTGCCTGGGGGTCTGTGTAGGAAATCCCATAATGGGGTTTAATAAGCGTATAACAAACATGATGGTGAAAAACAAAAACCAGACTTTCACCCGCACTTCCTGCCCTGAGAGGAACCATGGTTCAGCACAGAATGTGTTCTGTTATTGCTGTTATTCAATAAAGCTCGTAAAAAAGTTACATATTGAACCCGAACCGTGAGGATTTCCACCCAGAACCACGGAGCTTGTTGCTAAACCGAAACCAATCATTTCGCAACGCTTTTGACACCCAGGGCTGAAATGAACCGTGTTTTTAGTTCAGAAAGGTCGACAGTCGTTGCATCAATATGCAAAAAGCTTTCTCCATTTTCTTCCGTGGCTCGGGGTCGGCGGACGTTGAATTAATCGAGTTGACTTTGCGCGGCCGAGAAACACTCCGCCGTCGTGTTTTGGTTTCGGCAACAAAGAGGCACCAAAGGTCGAGGAGGGAAAAACCCGAGGACAGCGGCCTAAATAATACGCCTGTTTCTCACACACACGTAAAGTCCTATCTCTACCTGTCTCCTCCTGCTCCTCCTGCTCCTCCTGCTCCTCCTCCCCAGCACGGGGCCTCTGAGCGGGGCCCGTCTCCGTTTCCCTCCTACCCAGAAAAATCAATATTGTGAGGCGGCCCGAAAGCCCTTTCACAGGAGTATTACAGCACAGCCCGGCGCTCCGATAAGCCTCCTGTTACGTCCTCCCGGGACGGGGCTGGCAATGGCCGCGCTCCCCACCTGGGGGAGGAAGAGGGGGCGGGGGCGGGAGGGTGCGGGGGCGGGCATTCTCCTCCGGCCGCAGGGAAGAGCGCCATAAAGGGCAAGACGGGGATCCCGAGTCTATCGGCGTGGGCTATTAGTAACCTTAGATCCCCTGACCTGTGACAAGGGTCCTGTGCCGATTCCCACACACACACACTCACTCACTCACTCACTCCCGGGCGGAGTGGGAGGGGACGCGCACAAGAGACGCACTCGGGGGAGTTGACAACACATTTCTCGTGTTATTGTGCGTTGTGGTTAACGTATGCGTCAACACAGCGGGGAGCCGAGCATTCACAGCCGTCCCGCCGCGACGCCCTTTCACCGCATTCACCTGTGTGACTCGGCCTTTTTTTAGCTTGCCTGGCCTCACACACACACACACACACACACAAACGCACACACGTGCACACGGACGCATGCAACAACAGAGATAACCACTCATGATTAGCCAGATACGATTAAATGATCTTTTATTACAGGGGGACATTTACAGGATCATTTGTAGTGACTTTCACAATAAGACGAACATAGCGGCATGTAAACACACGTTAAGTGTTAAGAATACACCGCAACTCTCACACACGTCCGACCGGCTGAAAGCACCGAAGAGCCAGAAGATCTGGACAGAACAGATGGAGACGCCGTATTTAAGCGACAGTGAGCTGTCAATCACAGCAAGCCCCGCCCTAAAGCCAATATACTAAACGCACATCGTGCTGCATGGATGAAGACCTGGCAGCAGAGATTGAGGCCATCAACTCATGAAGAGGAATATTTATTTTGTTTATCCAGATCTGATTTGGAGCCGTTGTGTATTTTCTTCCTGAGTTTCATTTTTCCCTGCTGAGCCACGCCCGCTTTCAACCAGCACCTGAACGCTAAGGACACAAAATACAGGAATGTGTGTGAAACAATGATGTGTGAGATAAGTTTGGCATCGTGCACAAAGTCATTTGCTCAAACGTTTCCGTACACTGTGTGACGGCGTCTCATTGCGTTGTGATTTCCATTTGTCCACGATGCTGTTTGCTACTTGTTGTTTCTCCACTCGACCACCAGATAAATCTTTCTCCGGTGACTCCACTTGAACCGCTGTCGGATAAAGTCGTCGGCTCTTAATTATTTTCAGCGCTGTTATCTAAAGCAGAACCGGTGGAGAAACACAAGGCCCGTTTGTCTCCGCCCGAGACAAATTGCAAACTGCTTTTTTTCCCCCAAAAATAAAGAAACAAACCCCTTTTTGAACTCGCAGCCAAGTCACATTCACGAGTGCAGGAGGGACGCATCCATCAGCAGCACTCACACAAAGAGACAACACACTGCGGTCCAAGGTCAGCTGGCTTGCAGTCACAAATAACAAAAAAAAAGAGCTCTGGTTGCTAAATGATTTTCCTTCATCAATTTGCGCAGCTGAAGGCTGTCCGAGGGGACGCATGAGGGGACGCATGAGGGGGACGCATGAGAGGACGGAAGCTGCGGTCTGCTTCGCTCACAGGCCACGACGCCACAAATTCACGAACTCTGTTTTCCTTGTTATCGAGAGGAGGACCTCGCCATGCGCGCAGGGATTCTTGTTTTCACACCCGTTGCCGTGGATACCAGCGAATTCCGACGATACAATCTGCCGCATATTGAACATCACGAATCGAGGCCGAGGTTTTTTCTCTCGCTCTCCGTCTCCCCCGCGGCCGCTGCCAGGGCGCAACTGTTAAAGAGCAATCGAATCCCTGGCGATCATGGGAGCGCCCTTTCACCCACTGTAACGGCGTGATGGAGGAGGCCCGAGTGACCCTGGGAAACGCTTGTGTCACGCCGCACACACGCCGCACATTCATGGGAACGACGTAGCTTTGGCGGCGTTCCTGCTGTTTTCTGATAGCGAAGACAAAATGGTAACGTTTTTCAGCGTGATGTATGGAAATAGGAAAGAACCGGCCAAGTAAAACAAACACCAGTCTGAAAACTCAGAGTTGTGGGGGGCTTCCTTCAACTGTGCATGAAAAGTAAAGTAAATGCTCAAATGCTTTAAAGAAATATACATTGAAGCGGCGAGAACGTTTATGACCGGAACCTCTCTTTGGCTCAAATAAGCAGAGTAGTTTAACAGGCATGCATTTGTTTAAAGGCCATTTTGTGAACATGAGAAAAACACAATTGAAAATCTGTCGCCTACTGTACTGTAATGTAAGCAGAGGAATACATTGGTGCATTAGATGCATTTTCCTTTCATGTTAAAGATTCAAGATGAAAAAAAAACTGGATTTGTGACATTTCATTTCACTTTCATAAAGTTGTTGGGTTCAAGCATTGAGCCTTGCGGGACACCATCCCGTCAACGACTCTTTAGGCCGCCGTGCCAGCTGCCGACTAGCTGACGACCCGCTCCGCTCAGGCGGGAGACATTTTACAGAACTGATTCTGTGGGTTTCTGTTGGCATGGCAACGGTAGATGGAGGCTAAGCTAACCCAGCTAGGTCCTAAGTCTACAACACTGGGCAGAGACTGCTGAGGCTTCGTCTGCACCTCTGAGCTATCTATGTCCATTTAAAATAAAGCCTTTCCTTTTTTTAAATCGGGCCACCATTGGTTAAACGCTATGTTCAAATGGCTACAAAAATGTAAACTTCTGCCCACCTTGTACGGTAATTACACTCACAATTCATATGCAGCTGTTTGGATCAAATCAAATGTCTGAACGTTGAACGCAGCCCCTAAAATCCAGTTGATTGGTTGATTCCCAGTTTGAAAGAAGACACTGAAAAAGCCTGATTAAGAGTTCTGAACAACCAACAAAAGGTTGAATACATGTACTTTATTCATATCTCATATAGGCTTCTTTACATTCATACAAAAATACAGAAAAACAGTTTCACATAGAAAACCAACCGGCAATAATTATTCATTTGTTTTTTGGCACCCAGACCTATTTCCTGCCTGGAGCCTTTTTTCCTCAAAAATGCATTTTCGACTGAATAAAATACTCTTCCAGGTCAAAACAACAAACAACACGAAACCACACCGAATATTCCTGGCTATTGATGCTGAACGGTACTGCTGCTCTCAACTATATGAACACCAATGTGGTTTACTCTTCTCTTTCGTTTTAAACACAGATTCAGTTTTGCACAAAATACTCCTCCTACGTCCCAAAAACACATGAAACTGTTTCCTAAAGGTTACAAAAGGATAACGCATAAAGTTGTGTGAAAAGAAAAGTCCCAACCCGTACACATCATCTTGCCGATGAGCTTTTCCAGAAAACAGTCTTGCGAATCAGTCAAACCAACTACATCCATATCCGTTCAAAGAAAATGAAAAATCCAAGAAAGAAAGATTGGGGAACTCTAACCCGCGCTGTGCCGTTCTGCTACCATACAGAAACACAGGGAGGCTTCTTTTTCTACACCAACGAGTCGATCAGACTAATCCAACAAGGCACAAGACAAAGAAATGGACGTGGTGCAAGGGGAGATACTCAAAGCAGATCTAGATGTGCGTGACTTTGGTCCCGGTCGACTCTCATGGGAAAAGTCACTTCCACCTCCTATCGGATCCTCAGTCGCATCCTTTCGTGCCGGGTCGAAGCCCCGCTCCAGGAACCGAGCCCGGGGCACGACGCCGTGACCGACTCACGTGACCGATGGCGGCCGTTTGCTGCAGCGCCTTCCTTTAGAAGCTGTCATGATCAAATCCGTAAACTCGAGCCTACGAAAGCCTTCGCTGCTCGCCGTAGTGGTTTCAAACGCCTTTGAACCCGTTGAGATCTGTTATCAGCGAGGGAACACTCTCATTAGCTGGGACGGTGCTTCAAGGCAGGGAGGGGAACCTTTATGCCCTTCAGGAGTTCTTCTTCTTCACTTACCTACAGGTACAACCATCATTCAATGATTTTCATCTCTGTACTTTAAGGCAACGTTGACATCTAGGTCTGCACGGCCTTCCCATCCCGGCGAGCTTTTTGAAAGAAGATGCAGTGTTTGCGAGATTTCCTCCTCCAGAGCTGCTTCAGCATTTGGATCATGATGAATACACTAACTAGCTGTGTCAGAGTGTCTTTAGTGGGTTTTATTATGCAAGTACAACACTGATACCGACAAAGGCAGAATGAGTAAGAATAAGCTGATGGATGGTTGGATTTGTGACTGTAGTGTAGTCATGGAGTGGAAAGCCAAGAACTTGAACAATTTGATATAGCATTTTTATAATCAGTCTTTTTCTCTCTTTATATATATATTCAACAATTTAGTTTATTTTCCTTCCTTAAAGGAACAGCCATTAAAAATCTCTGTAACAGTTTTTGCTTTGCCAGCATAAAGGGTGAGAGGCCTATAATAAGAAGGCGTTTTAGAGCCATCAATAACTAGGGGAGGCCCGTCGTTGTCGTTCATTCCTCCGTCACCTGTGTTCCGAGTCTTCCCTGATACTCATGAGCAGAATGTTCCAAAAGTCTAAATGTGAGAAGTTCAAAGCAGCATATTTTTATATACACTTGTTTTGTTCCCCTTGTGATTCATTCACTCAACCTGAACCATCCGAGCCACATACACAACAACATACGAGGATATGTGACTTGTTCACAAACCGGGACGGGACGGGGTTACAATGAGTTAGTATATAGATTGTTCTTTAAATGTGACCCATTAGTAGAGGTGCTCTTAAGTGATCGCTTGAAACGTCTCAGTTGTATCGACAGCAATAAATAAATACATCAAACGGCTCGACGGGCCTGAAACCAGACGACGTGACTACAAGCTGGACGGACAAATGTCTGACGTGGAACCCCGGACGGGGAGACGGGCGCAGAGGGTCACCGGAGGTAGAGAGTCAGGCCTCAGCTTCTGCGAACCGCCGGCTCCGAAAACCCCCACAGGCAGGCTGAAGGATGTAGGGAAGGGAGGCGGGGGTAAGGGGGGGTGAGGGGCTTAACGGGGCAGCAGGTTCTGCAGGACAATCCGCGGGAGCCGGGTCAGTGGAGAGTCAGTGGGGGGTCAGACGGGGGTCAGAGGGGGGGGGGGTTGCGCTCCGCTTAAAGTCGTAGTCTTTTTCAGAAGCACGAGGTTAACGCAGTCTCACTTGAAAGGCGGAGCTTATTCCGCGCGGCTCCTCCGGACGGACCTCTGCGCTCTGCAGAGAGGTCGGAGACGAGCCCGGGTACCTTTAGGGAGGGGCTGGAGGGAGACAGGGGGGAGGATGGAGGGAGGTAGGGGGGAGGCTGGAGGGAGGCTAGAGGGAGGCTGGAGGAAGGTAAGGGGGAGGCTAGAGGGAGGCTGGAGGGAGGCTGGAGGGAGGCTGGAGGGAGGCAGGAGGGAGGCAGGGGGAGGCTGGAGGGAGGCTGGAGGGAGGCAGGGGGAGGCTGGAGGGAGGCAGGGGGAGGCTGGAGGGAGGCTGGAGGGAGGCTGGAGGGAGGCTGGAGGGAGGCAGGAGGGAGGCAGGGGGAGGCTGGAGGGAGGCAGGAGGGAGGCAGGGGGAGGCTGGAGGGAGGCTGGAGGGAGGCAGGGGGAGGCTGGAGGGAGGCAGGGGGAGGCTGGAGGGAGGCTGGAGGGAGGCTGGAGGGAGGCTGGAGGGAGGCAGGAGGGAGGCAGGGGGAGGCTGGAGGGAGGCTGGAGGGAGGCAGGGGGAGGCTGGAGGGAGGCAGGGGGAGGCTGGAGGGAGGCACGGGGAGGCTGGAGGGAGGCAGGGGGAGGCTGGAGGGAGGCTGGAGGGAGGCTGGAGGGAGGCTGGAGGGAGGCAGGGGGAGGCTGGAGGGAGGCAGGGGGAGGCTGGAGGGAGGCACGGGGAGGCTGGAGGGAGGCAGGGGGAGGCTGGAGGGAGGCAGGAGGGAGGCAGGGGGAGGCTGGAGGGAGGCAGGGGGAGGCTGGAGGGAGGCTGGAGGGAGGCTGGAGGGAGGCTGGAGGGAGGCAGGGGGAGGCTGGAGGGAGGCTGGAGGGAGGCAGGGGGAGGCTGGAGGGAGGCAGGGGGAGGCTGGAGGGAGGCACGGGGAGGCTGGAGGGAGGCAGGGGGAGGCTGGAGGGAGGCACAGGGAGGCTGGAGGGAGGCTGGAGGGAGGCTGGAGGGAGGCAGGGAGAGGCTGGAGGGAGGCTGGAGGGAGGCACGGGGAGGCTGGAGAGAGGCTGGAGGGAGGCACGGGGAGGCTGGAGGGAGGCTGGAGGGAGGCAGGGGGAGGCTGGAGGGAGGCAGGGAGAGGCTGAAGGGAGGCAGGGAGAGGCGGTCGGGGAGGGAGTATAGTCCTGTGAGAGGAGAGAGAGGTTTCAGAGCGCAGCTGCTGGTGGAGGATTAGCGCTGGATTTGCTTTGGATTTTCAAAATCTCACCACTTGCGCAGAGGCGGGCGGCCGCGGCGCCGTTACTCTATTTCGATGACGTTCAACATGTTTCTGCAATTAGACGAGAAAGAGAAACGTCAGACGGCGAACGTCACTCAACAATGATCCGGGGAGCTTTTAACACTCGAGATCAGAAGCTTTCAATGCTGCAACATGACAGGTTTAACGGAGCGAGGAGAAATATACAAAAACGCAATGTAATTATTAATAACAGCCAAAGCCAGGTGGTGTATGAATACATTGCTAAATGCTAAGCTAAAGTGTTGACATCATTGGGATCGAACAGGCAGCATCTCATTTGGCCTTCTCCGCTCACTTTTCTGATATTTCAGTGTCTAGTGGAGGTGCAGTCGCGTCGGCTCCGGGGAAGAGTCCACATTCTCCGGGACTTTGTTGTAGATCCTCCTCGTTTCTACACGATCGAATCTGTTTTAGGAAATAAATATTAACACAAGTTTAAAAAAGAGAAATCAGCTGAAATCGACAGTCTGCACATCCTCTGCCATCATAAATGCAAACCCGAGGGATATGAAACGGCTAAGTGGCTGGGGTCAAAGGTCAACTCACCTTCCACACAAGCAGGAATATGAGAGCTAGGAGAGGAATGAACAGTAAGGACAGAAGGCTTTGCTCCACCACCTCAGACAGGGCGCTCGTTTCAGAATCTGGGGGGAAAGAGTCAAACATGTCACTTCTCCCCTCACTAACAATTAAAACATCAACAACAATCAGACCAGAGAGAGTTTGGAGACCTTCGGGTTGTTTTAACCTCATTCTAGTCTTTTAATAGCTAAATTTCCACAATCAGTTTTAAGTGTCAGCAGAAGAGTATTTCGCAATAACAGCATTATTGAACTTGCTTCTGATTTTGTTCCTCTGAATCTATTGACGTAAGCATCTAATGTCAATCTTCAGTGCATAAACCGAAAAATTACAAAAGAGGAAAAAAACCCAGTTTGGAGTGGACTGCGACTTTCAAGCCGTGTTATATTACCACTTTCCTAAAATGCATTCATGCCGCCAAAACGGGTGAAAAAAAAAAAGAGCGGCCGTTTTACATTTTACGAGACAAACTGCTCAGACGAGCCCGAAGGAAACCCGCTCCACCCCTGATGTTCCTCTAACCACCTCAAAGGCTTCTGGAACAAAGCACACAATGCATTTACATGAATGTTCAATGCATCAACTGAACGCTGTGACCCCGCACGAGGAGGAATTCGCCCCGCGGAGCCTCGAGTGACAGCAGCTCCGTGGGCAACGGGGCTGCAGAATGTGGCAAAATACCGCCGGCGCAGAAAGCTGCCGCGTTGACACACCAGCTGGGCCGGTTTCTGCCACGAGAACACAGGCCCGACACCCGGCTGAACCCAGAGCGCACTTACGTGGTTTGCAGCCTGTTGCACACTCTGTGCCTTTGCTGCTGGGCGCTGGTGTTGCTGTAGGGAGGGGGGGAGAAAGGAGGTGGGTTAGTGAGGGCCTCATGGTGAAAACATGTCATTGTCAGGTGCTAAAAAGTAGACTCTATAATGCCTTTTTGATACTGCCCCCCCCCCCCCCCCCACCATGCACAGACACAAAAGATCCAATGCAAGCACTCGGTCCGAGCTTAGATTGGAAGATTGCTCTGTAATCAACACGTACACAATGAGGTTTCGGCCCTTTTCTTCCGTCTCACGTGCGCTACCTGGGGACGGGACGCCGTCCCCTCGGCCCCGTGACTCAGCCGTGTCTCAATGGGCCGGGACCCTTTTTTCAGTCAAAGTTCTCGAGAACAAATGACGGTTCCCGGACTGAAAAGCCTGCGGAGGCGGCCACCAGAGATCCGCGCTGAATGGACCCGGCTCACAATAGACCAAAAGCAGACGGCGGGCGCTTTGCAGGCCGAGGTCGACTGCTGGTTCGAATCTGTAGAGCGGCTCTACAGATTCGACTCAGGCCGTAAAAACACTTGAACGGTCCAGTGTGTGTGGAATTCAGTGGAAACTAGTGGGGAGGTTCCATCTGATGCAAACGGGTAACCGTTGTGACCCTTTAAAGAGCTGCTGTTCGGTTTGTAGAAACGTTGCAGAGCCTCACAGGTAACACAAACCAGCTGCAGTGATCAGCTGCAGGTGAGAGTACAGTCAATGGAAACCAGTTTCTACCAAGACTTCCCTTTGAGTCGTAAATTCAAACCCTGACAGGTGTGTTATCATCAGCATCAGACTCATTTATTTTGTTGTTTAAGAAATGCTCTCGAAAAACCTGTTGAGAGCGAGATGACGGATAGATAAACGTCAGCGGGCCGTGTGGACCCAATGTCGCGTCTCCAACCGTCCCGTGCCATATGGAGACAGAAATCCACACTCCAGGGTGTCTGCCAGAGAAAGCTTGGACTGTTTGACATCTTTGGCAGTCTCGTTGTCTTATCGTATCTCACATCTCGCACCAGATGGGCGCCGGTCACGGCTGTGTCCTATTTATGTTTAAACCGTGACCTTTTGACCCCAACCCACCAAGTGGCCTGGACAGACGTGCAGATCGAGGATCATCCCGAATCCCGACTGGCAGGTTTTATACTTTACGGCTGAGAAGTATTTGTGAAGGTGAAGCTGTGTGCACAGCGACGCCATCAGTGAGGGCTGTGACTACTGACCACTGGACTCCTGTTGTCCTCATTTTCTGTATACACGCCGTGTCCTCCCGGTCAAAATGACCCGTCTTCACTAAACCCCCCATATAAGCAACTTAATTGAATTTTTTTCAACCAAATTTCATCTTGCTTGAAGAAACAACAACTTGTCATTCACCACAAAATGTGTGACTACCTGAGTTTTCCCTTTTCATCTTTATGACGTTTTGTTCTGCATGCCTGCCATGTTGCTCACATGCTGCTGAGGACCATGTTATTTTGACATTGTTTGAAAGGAAAGTCTCTCCTTCAGCTTCAGGGTTGATTGATCTGAGACACAACTAAAACATAGTACCATTCTGTGGTGTGTATACAACTGTAAATAACTGTGACCTTGATTTCAACTCTAGACCACCTTTCTAACTTTTTTTGTACAGCTTACATGGAAATGTGAATAAAAGCAACATTTCACTTTTTCTACTGTTGGGGCCAATCTAGGCAAAGTCATAAAATTTCAAATATCGTTTAGGGGATTTTTTTTTTTTTAACACAGTGGCCCTAACCCTAACCCGAGGACAACAGGAGGGTTAAGGAGCAAATTGTTTTGTCCGACACATCAGGTCCAAGATGTTCAGCGCTGATTTAAAGCTGATAAAGAGCATGTTTCTTTACACAAAGACGTCGGTGTTTTAGTTTGTAACTCGATGTAGTGACGATAGCCAAAAGCTCACGACGGCTCCCCGCTGCTTACAGCGCGTTCAGGCGTTTGCCATAAACCCGCCGCCGTGTCCTCTTTACTTCATCAGTACATCAGGAATCAAAGCCCGCTGTCCTGTGATTGGTCAAAACTACCAAGAGTGCAAACCCGATCAGTATAAACATACACAACCATGAAGTGGAGGTTTTTTATAAATATGAGCAGCAACAGGAGCAGGCCAACGCGTGTAAATGCTGCGTGCAACGAACATTCACCGTTTGAATACGCTTGTGTTGTCACCGCGTACGGTGTGGTGGGACAGGGAGCGGACTCGCAGTCATCCGAGTCTTCTTTGTTCTGTGCAGCTATAAGGAAGTCTTTGACAAAGTCAAAGTACCGGCCCGTCTGCCACCTCTCTTCCCTGTAGTGGCACTCAAACTCGTACATGATCAACTCCTGCAAACACACACATTTCAACATTAGTCGCATCTTCTACGTGCAATAGCTAATTCTCGCAGGCTATTGATGGTTCCTTACCAAAGAGCCCATGTTGAGCCGCAGTTCTTGGAACATTTGGATGAATATGTTAATATCTTTGCTGTTGGAGGAAATGTTTCCAAACTTATGCGCTAAACTTTTTAAACTCTCCTCCAAGTAGAAGGCGTTTAATTTCACCCAACACATCCCTCCCTGAAAGAGGAAGAGCAGATGTACGGCATTAATTGAGTCCTTCACAGACTGCACATCCACCAGCGTACGATCGTACCGCAGCGCTCTCACCTCGGCCCTCGGAACGTAGTTCACCGGAATTTTGTAATCTTTAGGAATGTTTTGTCTCTGTAAAAGGAAAAGAACAAAAACAAATACGCAGAAAAATTAAATTTACGAAATAACAGTAAGCATGCTTTTTGAATTAAAAGAACTTACAAAGCAAATAATGAGATTAACCTGAGAACAGAGTGTGCGTTAGCTGTACGTCGCAGTGAATCGCAGCATTGTCCTTACCAGAATAGAGAGTCTAGAGATGTCATCTGTCACTGGGTTGACGTCAAATTTGCTTGAATGTACCCCAAGCGTGATGAACAGCAGTATATGGACACAGACACGTATCCAAATCTGCAGATCCAACACAAGACAAACACATGATGTTTTGACAGTAATCCAATAACGACCAATTGGCCGTAATAAATGACAACGTGTGACATGATGACGATCAACTGTTGACTAGCGGGTCAAGCGGGTGCACTGATGTTCCTCAGCACACCTCGGTGCCCGAATGGCAACCCAGTCTGAGCCGAGTCATTGAGCGCACAAAGCCATTCTGGACCACGCAAGAGACAAGCTGAACCTGAAAGAGACGGTACATCAATATTCAGTCACAACCGTGATGGTCGTTAGGTAAGAGATACCGTGCGTGAAGCCTTCCGACCACGCAAACTGCTTTTACACAACATGTCGCACACCCACTCACACCCATTCATGCCCCGACGGCCGGGGCCAACGTGCCACTATCCACCAGGACTAACTGAGCGCTCACACCCATTCACGCTCTATTGCTCGCCTGATATCAGGATTTATGTCAATGTTGCACAACTTCATTTGTCCTCGCTTTCCATTAATGATCCCCACATTTGAAGAGGACTTCAAACGGAACCAATAAAAGACGCTGCGATGTCGGATAATGATAATGTAATTAAAAAAAAGATATAAGACTGTATAAGATGTAACAGTTCTCCACAAGCAATCTGTTGCTTTCCCTGCATGCAGACCCATTGACAGGATTTCTGTGTGGCGGCTCCTTGATACTTCAAGTAGGCACTCGGAGCTGGGAAACAAAGGGCGCCGAACGGCCAGCGGACTGCGACAAAAAAGCTGTTCCCCATTCTGCCTTTAAGTGGTCGGGCCGGGCTTTCGTGCAGCTGCCTCTCAGCGGATCCATTAGGCCCCGAGAAGAGCCAACCTCAACTCAGTCATGTCGCAACACTGCCTTGTTGTGACACGCAGGTGGATACAATTTCAGGGAAGCATCCAGTCTGTGTTTCACTCGTATTATCCTTGCCAGCGCGTGCATTGTCCAGCAACCCGACATCGCATGCGTTTGCCGTTGGCCAGAAGAAGCACTGGAGGGGTCCGCGACTCGTCGGGTTCTGAACGCAGAACCCGTTTCTCGGATGCAGCATCGCACCTCGTTGTCAACCAAACAGCACTGTGTTATAATGCATCGCTGTGGTTACGCGCTCGTCTTGTCAATGCTTCCTCTGTGCTCGGATGCGTCTGCACGTTTGTGTCCGTGCATGACATCTCAATTCATTTAAAGCTCCTGTTGCACAAGTAATTACTGATGATGATGACGATGATGAACCAAAAGTAGTAATGCGGAAGACTGCTGGTAAAAACAATGAACAGAACAGAACTTTTTTGAAAATCTGCTCTGCCAATGTTCTTTGAGGAAGAGAAATGAAACCCGGCCCGCTTTTTGTTGCTCATTGCATTTCATTTCATTAAGGAGCCGTGAAAAGGAAAACTTTTGTTCCTTCACAAGGAAACTGTAACTTTAAGATAAGGCACTTGGCTGCCTGGTGGAGCGGCACTGGCTTACCGTACATTAGCAGGTGCCGTTGAGTTGGCTGACCTGCTTCCTGTTCCCTGTGCCAATCCAACCCTGTTGCGCAATGGGCCTCCTCCCAATGGAGATTAGGGCCAGCCGGGGCCTAAACCCCGACACGATTCAGCAACCTTAGAAGTGAACCCTGTGACCTGAGCTGCGTCTAATCTAAGTACAACTACTTTTTGCAGCAGCTCTTTGCTCATCATTCATCGTCGCATTCATTATTTTTGCACGTGCACACTTTCCCTCCCTTCCCTCATGATCGGTTGTTGGCGGATCGTCGGCCCCCCACCTTCCTCCTGCTTATGCACACATGGTCAAATGGAGCCACAACAGGAAGCGAATGGAACAGCAATCCATTAACAGCAGGAAAAAGGCTGTGGGGGGGGGGCGGCATTCAAAAGCACAAACGGGACGTAATTTAATTGCACGCAGCTTCTGCTGCTCACTAAAACAAATCGTCGTTTAGTGGTAGACGGGGACAAGGAGCGATTTACCAAAGACAAATCCATCAGCTGCGCCTCGACCTCTCGTCATAAATCACATGAGCAAAGGACACGGCGGATGAAACGAGAGGCGCTCCAGATACAACAACAGTCGGCTTCTCAAGGTCACGTACGAGCTGTTTGCCAAAGCAAAGCCAGCAAAGATCTTAAACAGCATCTTAACAGATTCCAGTGCGTTCCCCATTTCCAAAGAATAGGAACCTTGTCTTTCCTTTAAGCTTTAAGGACTTCCTGATTCTGACGATCAAAAACAAACCCAGCGGACATCCAACCGAGGGACGGTTCATGCGTCTTGATGTTTCCTTTACCTTTTCTTATGGACAGAACTGAACCATGTGGTTTGCAGGTTTTTTTTACGATTTCCAAAAAAGGTGCCACTGGAAAGTTTGGAAAGCACCACTTGATTGTTCATTTCATTGCTTTAATGGGTGAAGGCCTCCTGAGACAACGACATCATGAGCCCGAAAAATCACATCCAATCACTGTGAGAAACTGTAAATAAATAGCAAGCGTTCCAGTGCAGAAGGCTTCCCGCCATCTTTAAATGGCGACATGCAAAACAAGAGTGTTGGCGTGTCGACTGTGACTTTTCCTTTTCTTTCAGTTTGGTAGAATACACGGTGAACTAAACCACATGGATGACTCATCGGCGATGACGTCCTTTCTCAACATGTGCTGACAGTGTGTGCAGCGGGGAACCAACGTGTTCTGCACACATGTGCGCTCTGCATGCGGAGAGCTGACATTCGCAGGTGAGAGCAGGTCGGGCCGAGTAAAGACTGCAGGATTCACAGCGGGACGCGACGTCCGCCCCCATTCCCCAAGTCTTTATGGGACGGGTTCACAAGCCAGTTAACGACCCGCGGAAACACTAAAGGGATCCGCAGGTCCAGGGCCGTCACTAGGATTGAAAGACGGGGGGGCTCAGCCCCCAGGCAGGGTATTTGTAACTTGCCTTTGGATAATCTTTGAACTCACATCTTTTGCTACTTTATTAGAGCTACACTTATGTCACCAACCAGATATTAACAAGTAAAACGTGATAGACGTATCCTCTTCCATTTATACACTGTTCAGCAAAAGTCCCTGTAATGTAAATGCTTTTAGACACATCAAAGCTGCATGAGGGAATTTACTTCTCCTGAGGAGTTATTCTGTAAGCAGACTTAAATGCCATCTGTCTGCTCATTCTATGGAGACTGATAGTTTTAGAATAGGCTACTATAGAGATAGGCTATAGTTTTGTCAATGAATAAAGACTTGTGATTAGCTTGCTTAGTTAACAATTCCTTGCATTTCCTTCGTTCACTCTAGCTAGACTCCCATAGGAAACCAAAATATCCCCTTTCCTTTACCTCAAGAAGGTAGCTAAATGTTAGCAGGTAATTAAAAACAACTTAAAACAACAACAATTTCACTTTTTATCACACTGAGTGTAATCGATCTTCCTTTCACCATTAGTGTGTGTATCGGTGTGTTTGTGTGCGGGGAGGCTGCATCGCGACTTCAGACCAAAGAGTTACAACGAGACAAGATAAATCTCCCCAGTTACTTGCAACTGCTCTGAAAGCTGCCATATCACAGCAATGCAACGACACGGTGCGGTGCATCATCTTGATAGCACAACATGTCTTTGTACTTCTGTCCAACTTTTTTTTTTGTCATTTGTTGCGTCGAAATATCAATGAGGATACGGTTATTGATAAAAACGAATTGTTATTGTTGTTATTATCATTTAGGGGGGCTTATGAACATTTTGGGGTAGCTTCAGCCCCCCTAAAATAGGCCTAACGACGTCCCTGCGCAGGTCCACGTTCCATCGGGCCGACAGGTGTCGTTTGTCCGCTTGTTCGTGCATCATGTGGCTTAAAATGAAGCGGAGGAAATGCTACAAACGGCACTTTTCTGGGTGGATGACTTTATGTTTTTGTACAATTTGACTGCTAAAAACGGTTGCGTCATCGACGCCGACTCCAAGGGAAGGGTTCCCAGCTCTGAGTGCCAGCACTATAAACTGTTTATGGGATGTAACAAGTTGTTTTAGCAGTCATTGTGCTCCTTGTGAAGTTGTTTGTCGACCTCCTTGGGTGTTTCTCCCCGGAGGTTCCAGAGCAGACCGCCCACCGAGGAACTAACCGCTCACTTCGTGCGAACCTTTGGCTGCCGATCACTACAGAACACAGAACACCTCGCTTTGTAATCTGTTCAGCACCTGATTAACCAAATGAACATCAGTCGGTTTTTGAAGGAGACTCGGAAACAGTGACTGGGACCTTGGACTCATGTCAAACGTTTCGTAGGTCATGTGCACACGGTGTCTTTTCAAAGTAAACTTTCAAGGTTTACTGGTGCAGGTTTTCCAAATCCAGGAACTACAATTCCTACGTTATCGTGAGCTTCCTTATCTCTCAGAAACAACGCCTGTGCAGAAACAAACAGATCGGCTTCAGAAGGACCGAATCCTTTCCCATGCTGGGAGACGGGCCCCTGGACGCGACGCTGCCTCCGTGTCCTTAACGAAGCTAATCCTTCCTGTGTGCGTGCGGCGCTCACAGGGAATTAAACGGAAGACAGAATAAACAAATTAAAGGAAAGTTGATTTTCCCGACCACGCGATATCTGGCAGATCATCAAACCCTCCAGACGTGTTCGTCACCGTCAGGCGCGTTACAGCGCCGTCCTCCACACTTCCAGCCCCCTGTCATCGGCTGAACAGGCTCTCCATTTTATTCTAACCTTTTTGCCGACATCATTGTGAGGATTAGGACAGGAGGATAATGGCCGGCTGCTGTCGTACAGATGTTGTAGCGTTAATCCAACTAAACAGGGGTTTCAAAAAAGGTTTTGCTTTTTTTTTTCTCGACAGGAGGAAAACGTTACTTGGCCGCGGCGCATGGAAGGACAGACTTCCTCATGTCACCCCGGTTAACCTCACATGTTGTTTGTAGCACTCAGTCCCGTGTTTAAACGGCGCCCACATTAGCTATTGCTCTGTGCTGACACAGCCACGACTAATCCGCTCAAAGGCCACGCGGGGGAACATCAGCCACGTTCACGTGTCAATAATTAACATCTTAATGGACGAGCAGCGCAGGAGGGCTGGAGGAAGTGAGGATGGAGGCACAGGCCCTGTTGCTGCCGTAATGGTGAGAAAAAACAACCTTTTTAATTGTGTAATGAGACCAGACTCCATTTAGACTTTGGTGGAAAACCACATTTCAAAGATCAGCTATGCCCTTTTAACCAGATAACATCAAAGAGTCGAGAGGAGATTAGAGGTCTTAATAATAAAACAAAGGAGGAACTATGCGGCGGCGCTTTTATGGATGGAAACTCACGAGATTCTCATTTCAAACTTTGAACCGGTAAGTGTCCTTTGGCTCGGGCAGATCTTGTTAATACACATTTCCTCAGAGGACATTTGTTGTCTGAGATTACGCGGTCGCTCAATCTGATCACCGTCTCCGAGGCTCGAGTCCTAACTGAAGGATGATGTCGTGACGTATCTCTTTTCAATGGGAAATTTGCTGTGTTTAAACAACACCACCTGACACAATTTAGAATCAATTAATTACATCTGTTTTTGTCTGGATTTCCACATCACCTAATGATGAATTTGCCGTCTTAAAATGAGCTCGTAAAAACGCCACTTATGAAAAAGTCCAACTCCAGCCGTGAAGCACAGCCCCCGGGATTATCTGTTGTCAGACCGCTATATATTTATGGAAAACCGGTTCTAAAGATGGAAAACTTTACTACTCCTTTCGAGCATTTCGCACTGTGGTTTCCGCTCCGCCTGAAGGCCTTCGCTTTATCTGGCAATGACATCTGATCTTGCCACTGAGGGAACATTTCAAAAGTGGGAGGACGAAGATGAAGTGCAATATTCTCTGGTGTTTTCTTTGGAAAGTCAATGCTCTATTTTACGATCTCCTTATCATCACTTTCTAAAGTCAACAAACAGCAAGGATAAGAACACAAGACAATAGGCGCACCCAAGGCTCACCCACGGCTCACCCAAAGCTCACCCACGGCTCACCCACGGCGCACCCAAAGCTCACCCACGGCTCACCCACGGCTGACCCACGGCTCACCCGCGGTTCACCCAAAGCTCACCCACAGCTCACCCACGGCTCACCCACAGCTCACCCAAAGCTCACCCACAGCTCACCCGCGGCTCACCCAAAGCTCACCCAAGGCTCACCCACAACTCCCCCAAAGCTCACCCACAACTCCCCCAAAGCTCACCCGCGGCTCACCCGCAGCTCCCCCAAAGCTCACCCACAACTCCCCCAAAGCTCACCCGCGGCTCACCCAAAGTTCACCCACAACTCCCCCAAAGCTCACCCACAACTCCCCCAAAGCTCACCCACAACTCCCCCAAAGCTCACCCGCAGCTCACCCAAAGCTCACCCGCGGCTCACCCGCAGCTCCCCCAAAGCTCACCCACAGCTCACCCAGGGGTCACCCACGGCTCACCCACAGCTCACCCACAGCTCCCCCAAAGCTCACCCGCAGCTCACCCAAAGCTCACCCGCGGCTCACCCGCAGCTCCCCCAAAGCTCACCCACAGCTCACGCAAAGCTCACCAAGGGGTCACCCACGGCTCACCCACGGCTCACCCACAGCTCACCCACAGCTCACCCACAGCTCACCCACAGCTCACCCAAAGCTCACCCACAGCTCACCCACAGCGCAGCTTTTATCCTCCAGATGGGCGTCGCAGTGGTTGGTAAACGCAGATGTTCACAAGGCCATTGCAGGTGTTCAAACACCTCATAAGCTGCATGCTTTGATAGCTGCGGGCTCAGGATTGGGTTGATGTTAATCATCCACACGTGCTTCACACTGAGACAGGAAGCAGTTTTTCGATCACAACCTTTCCAACAACGGCCACCAACCACCGTTTAAGAGATGGTTCAGGATTTCCCATGTGAACAGTACATTTTCCTCTGTATCAACTCTCCTTCTTGGCCCCTCGTCCTCGCTCAAGGATAGAAGGGATCATGAGGATGAAGGATGAGGAGGCGCCTCCTATGAGTCAGATGTCAGCTCATTGATTTAGATGACTTCACGCTTGAAAAAGATTTCCATTCAGACAGAATGTTGGACTGAACCAACGGCTCCCTGAAGATGAGGTGACTCAACCCCCGAAACTAAAACAAGGATCAACATTTCCAATCAGAACCACTGGCGGATCGTGTTGGCCCAGAAAAGCAGAAACTGTTTTATTTTACACACACAGAATGTGGATTGTGGCCAAAGCATTCCGTAAGAGTCGAGCATCAGACCACATGCAACGGTTAGAAACGCTGAGGTGCCCCCGGCTGAAACGCTGCGTCGAGCATCACCGAGTTCACAAGCCTATATGCAACAAACCAATATGCTATGAAAATAATCATTTTCATTACACAGGAACAGCAGCACCTGTCACTCATTACAAGATCCGTACATCCTGGCCGAAGGGTACGTCGTTCATTGGAAAGAGGCAAGACGCTCCTCCTTTTTTTCATGTGTTGAGAGACCCATCGAGATTAAGGTCTGTCACAAACCACGCATGGTTCATGTTACGAAATGTGCACCAAGGTGGACGGTCTTTGAGTTTAGCTCATCAGCCGATCGGCCAGGCTGTGGTCGGGTCCTCTCCTCACCGGACACTGATCCGACCCGCGAACTGATCCGAACCGCGAACTGATCCGAACCGCGAACTGATCCGACCCGCGAACTGATCCGAACCGCGAACTGATCCGAACCGCGAACTGATCCGACCCGCGAACTGATCCGAACCGCGAACTGATCCGACCCGCGAACTGATCCGAACCGCGAACTGATCCGACCCGCGAACTGATCCGAACCGCGAACTGATCCGACCCGCAAACTGATCCGACCCGCGAACTCAGGTCAAACGAACCACTGAACCGATGCCACATCACATGTCAGGTTGAAAAAGGCCTGCAGGGATTTTCTAACTGACAGACCCCCCCCTACCCTTCTCCCTGAGCATGGTCTCTGTGGTTCTGAACTCAGTCACTGACTCAACGGACGCCTCTCAGAGGACGGTTTCAATGAACTCGCCAATCTCCGACTCCAGTGTGCCGATTTCCTGCTGAATGTATGAAGGCAAGCGAAGTCACTGCCTTTTTCTGCAACGAGACACGAGGCCCGAGCTGAGACCAGTGTTACCTTTATGAGGTCGGCATGACTTTCCTTTCTGGAGAAAAAAAGGAAACCCTGCAACATTTTAGGCTCGGACTACAAAAAGCAAGACCTTTAATTTAAAAGTATATTTATCTATAAGAATATCTGCTGTGAGAAGTCCTCTCATGAAATGTATGTGCTCAACCTCCTCCAGTATGCTGCACATTAAATATGAAACACAAAGCATTCAGACTTCCCAGAGGGTACGGAAACAAAATGACAGAACCAGCCAAGAAGAATTTAGTTTAACCAGTAACACAAGATTCTGGAGATCAATGTGACTGAATCTCTCAAACCCGACACAAAAAAAGAAAACAGCATAACTGATGCGCCTGTTAAAGCCAGCAAGTTAAAGAGATAAATGCCCGAAGGTTTAGATCTTACGTTTCACTTAAAGTTGCAGCCCCAATTCTTTTTTTTACCAAATTGTTGAGGTGAAATTTCTGGACCAGTGAGATTCACGTAAGCCGACAGGCAGTGATTAAGGCCCGAGTCGGGGGGGCAATAATCCCCGATGTGCGCTGAGAGAGTGTTGGTAACTGGAGGTCCACGCAGCATGACCCCTGTATCAGTGAGCTGCGAGAACAAGACCCCCGACTCGATTAGCGGATTCAAGTCGACATTACTTGCCTTCTTAAACGATCTAATTCGCCGTAAAACAAACGCATTCAGCTGTGATTACTGGAGAGCGTGACACAATCAAATCTGATGACGCAGAGCTCTCTGTTGTTTCATCGCCTTCTGGTCTGCACCTACTTGCATCTTTGCAACTAAAAAATCAGAAACAGTGAACGTTTTCTGCAATGAATGAAAAAAGCCCCCTTGTGGTGTTGCACGCTGGCCCCTGAGCAGATAAGAGGACCCGCTAACAAAGCGGAGGTGGATCAGGCCTGCGTTATGTGAGCAGCTCGCTTACCGCCTCCAGCCGGCATCGGGGGGGAGGAGTGACGTGGGGGGGGGGGGGGGGGGGCTGTCAATCAGAACATAAGTCTGTGGTGAGGAAGATATCTGTGTCTCCGTCGTCACACGAAGACATGTGACGGCTCTGTTAACCTCCCACGGCGCCAAAGATCTGACGGATTGATCCTCGCAGACAGAAATGGAGCGCTCCCTGCCGGTGACGAGGTGTTCCGTGAAGGTCAAGAGGGGGGGCCCCCCCCTCGCCCCCGCCCCTCAACACACACACACACACACACACACTTTCTCCCCTGCTCTCTCTCGGACAAAATGTGATCAACAGCAGCAGGGATGCAGAGCCACCCCCCCATCTTCAAAGCATTTCATGCCCAGATGATAAATTAGTATTTTATCTGACCTTCTTTATTTTCTTATCTGATCACGTCATTGAAAAGATGCTTCTTGAGTTGAGTTGCCAATCAGAGTGAGCTATTTCTATTATTACTATTCCACATACATAGACATATACATTTATATATATATATATATATATATATATATATATATAGATATATATATATATATATATATATATATATATATAAATATATATATATAGATATAGATAGATAGATAGTAACAGGTAACAGTGAATGATGCTCGTGCATGGAAGGTAAGGTGGACAGGGTGGACAGGGTGGACAGGGTATGTATCCATGGAAGCACCGGCTGCTGCCGCCCTGATTACCGACAGCTTAATTCACCCACTAGTGACATGTGCCAGACAGCATAGGTGGATCAATCAGGTCGGACGTGCGGGGGGGGGGGGGGGGCTTTAATCCTTTACCACTTCCTCGTATACAAATGCAATACTTTGAAGAATAACTAATTCAATGAAATCAGGGGCAGATAGGCCGACAGTGCATAGGACGGTATATTGATCTGCGGGGCGGGGGGTGGGAGAGGGGGGGGCATCGGGGGCGCCGCTCGAACAGGCTCCATCCCGCCGCCACTTTAAGGGGCTCGTAGCGCCATCTCCATGGAGGCCATTCAACGGGGACGGGGGGGACGGGGGGGAGGAGTACTCGTTTGACAGGTGAAATTGGGCGTCGTGAGTCCCGCTGCCCCGCGGAGCGATCCGTTTATTTCCCCAAGTAGAACAAAACAAACAAGACAAGCGGGAATAAATCACTTACTTTTGGCTTCTTCATATGGAACGACAGCAGCAAATCCAGTGTGTGCGAAAGCCTATTTTATTTTACTTCTACGGGGAGGAAAGGGGTTGTCATTATCCTGTGTGCACATATCCAATGCTTAGGTCCGCGCGGTATCCATGCACGGGAGAAACACGGCCCCCGGGAGGAGGAGGACGACAACGGCAAAGAACATGAAATCAAACTTTCACCCTGTGCAACGTGCAGGCTGACGGCGCGGGGCATCGAGCCCGTCTATCTACAACATAGATCCAGACTGGAGCGGCACGGCGCGCGCAGGGAGGGCGTGGAGCTTTTATAATGGTGCGTAAAGAGCCGCCCTCTGACGCGCGCGGGGTTCACTCCGAAACCTCGGCCGGCCATCTGAACCGGGCTGAATGAGACGTGAGAGCGCTTCCACAGCCCCGCGCCGCCGCGTGCTGGATTAACCCGTCCGCGTCCACGCGCTCTGACGTTTGGGCGGATCGCGTCGTTGTGGCGCGTCTTGTTCTCAAATTCAAAAAGGGCAAATGGTCTCATTGGCTCGTACGCTTGTACGAGCCAATGAGACATATAAAAGCATGCAATAAAAGTAATAAAAGCGACACAACATTAGGGTGGGTGTATTCTTTATGTTCATTTCATCAAATGACACTGTGCGTGTCCGGGTTGCGCCGTGTCGACACATAAACGGGGCCCAAGCACGAACTGATTACGGATCAGCCCGACAAAGAAGCTACAATAAGAACTACAACGAGATACAAACCAACTACAGCATGATGCCAAACAGCTGCAAGGGGACACAACCACTCAGAACAACGACAAAAAGCAGCCAAACAACACCAAAGGCTCAAGACACATCACAGACAATGGTTCAGGGAATTGGAAAAGTAAGACAAAAAGAGTGTTGAACAACAGACAGAAATGTGTGTAAATTCCTGACATGTTTCCAGGACTCAGAAAGTTGTAATACTCCTGTCATACTTGTATTTGTGATATTTGTAGTGTGACGGAATCTTTCAAATGTGTCCTCTTTTGCAGACGATACAAATGTATTTAGATGTGAAAAATGTTGACGGGTTTAAGGTTTGCTGTCGAAAAGGTGCTGGAAATCATTAGCTGTTGATAAATTGTCTCTTAATCTAACGAAATGAAGAATTATCCAAAAATAATCAAATGGAAATATTTAATAAAATAAGTCTGATGATATTTAGATTTCCTTGTTGTGAGACGGATTTCTTTTTGAGGAGATTGTGTTGCTGTTTTTGGGGGCGTTTTTGAAAGTATTGTTTGCTATTTTTGAGGGTCGGGTGCGACTGAAAAACCTCTTTCTCCTTGAAATCTCTTTACATGTTATTCTTAGCTCGATGCACATCTGGGACTCCTTAGTCACTTAACCCGTTTGTCACAGTAGTCTTCCGTCAGTCAGGTTAATAAACCCCCCGTTGTTTTGTCCCCCCAGTGACGACAACGTGTGGAGTTTATTTCACCGGTGTGTGTTGAGCACAAAGACGCGTGCATGGCCTGGCCTGAGGCTGAGCACTTTCTTAATCCTGAGCTCCCTGTGTGAAACGACAGGGTTGTCAGAGGGTCGGCTCCTTGTTCTACCGAGAGTGCATTTCAATTTTGGGCATCACCTGTTGAGCGGTGTGACCTCCTCCCTGAACAGACTCATTCTAAACTGTATTTGGGAAATATGAAAATGAAAAAACCATCCACGACGTGTTTGCCTGCAGGAATTTGTTGGCTTGAATTGGGAACCATGGAATGAGGGGAGTAACAGTAAGATGCAGGTCGAGGGCAACAGATGAACAATTGGAGGTGGGAATTTTTTTGCAATAACATGAAATATGAACTCAAGGGAACACTATGCTTCCTGCAAGGAAGGCAGCACTGATTAATTCACGCCCTGAACCAAAGGAGAACAATATAGGTCCAACGGGCAGGTCCCAATACCGGCGTCAAGCTGAGAAAACACCAAAGGAGTCGACAAACACACACAGCTAGAAAAGGCTTCTCCAGATGCTGATTGAATAGACCGGTCGGGAGGTCATCACCTACGGAGAGCAAGAAAACACAAAAATCTGCAAAAACAGCAGTTTTAGGAGACAAAACTCCTAGAAAGAAAGCACGGCCACGTGCTGCATCCGCCGAGAAGGGCGGCGCTTATTTTTGAATTGTGAGATGTAGGTTTCTGTTTGTGTTCAAGTTGTGAGCAACAACTTCGTATTAGGAGAAATAAAGGTTTGTGCAGCATGACAGTTCACATTAGGGCTGTCAACATTAACAAATTAATCTATGCGATTAATGTGGCCGAGATTAATGCAATATTTCAACGCAGTTAAAGTCGACCGGAAGTCGACCGGATGTTGACCGCAGAAACTCAACGGCCGCGAGCTGCAGTCGGTTACATCGGAGAAAGAAGGCAGCTGAAAATGGAGAGAGCGCTTTGCATTGGAAACAAAGGCGCGACATAAAGCGGAGAAACTGCAGAGGAATTTCTCCACGCGTCAAAGCAAAGGTGTCACGGACTCAATCGCAGAATTTACTATCAAAATACTTTATTTACTTTACTTTATTCAGACAAGAAACCAGAGCGATGGTGGCGCATGGACTAGAGTTGGTGTGGCAAATGTGGCAACGACATTCAACTACTCATGAAGACATTCAATGGACCAACAAGAGACACACATGGTTCAAATACACTGGGAAGTTGCAGGTGGTTGGACACAGGTGGAAATCGCAATCACAGGGTATGACAGGGCCGGAAGTGAGGCTAACCCAGGAAACTACTAAATAAAACACACACCGCCATGCTAAGCCAGCTAGTAGGTACTTCCATCTCAGCATCTAACGCTAGCCTGCGCGGCACACAGTCACCACGGCGGCGCTAAAAGCCCCTGGTTTGAAAACGTCCGGGATAAACGTGGTAAGATTGTTTCCACTTCGAAACACAGCCGTCAAATGATGGAGACTTGTGAGTTGCTGGTTCAATACTCCCACCCCTCAAAAACTGCTTGATAAAGTAGGCTGCCCATGTCACGGGTCCCACGAATGGTCCCACAGCAACAAAAATGAATTATCCACAAGACAGATAAAAGGTCAGCAGCAAAAATGACCCGAGGCGTTCATTTCCACTCGTATGTTGTTTCTGTGGAGCGAGCTGGAGTCAATGGTTCCTCCTGACGGGGGCTTTCCTGTCACTCCGTACGGCCCATAATGTAAGTGAGTGTGTTTTCTACATATTAAATTAAACCACACATTTACATCAAAGTGGTTACATTTTTGGGTTGCCACACGCATACGCAGTTATCTCTTATCTGTATATAAAAACATTCCCCCTACAAGGAAGTCATCTGGCATTTGAGCTTGAACTTGCGTCCTTTGATGTTTTCTAGAACAAACCTCTGTGTCCGTATCACTGTGGTGACATGATTTACTGATGTCTATTTCACAGTGACTTAATTGTATTCAATGGCATTTCCTGTTGGTGTTGTCCCACCATAATGTCGACCCTTGTGACATCGGTTCGATTTGGAAACCTTGAGGAAATCATTTCTTGCTTTCGGCATGATTCCATTCGTGGTGTTAAAACACAGTGTTTTTTTTTCTATAGTTTAAATGAATTCTCATCATCATTCTTCTTACATATATTACCTTCACATATATACACATATCATGGGTAATATATTGTGTGATTGTTTTGTAAGATTAAAACTAAAAACCCAACCAAAGCAAAAAAAAGCACATTTTCTATGGATTTGTGACTCTTCTTTTTTTTCTGTCCAGGATTAAAAAGAGGGCAGATTCCATTAGTCACAGCCTGAGGGATAAAAACCTCTGACGATGGATTACTACTCGGAGGAAAGTGAACGGGTTTGCAGGAGCTTCGGGCTCAGTTGTGTCACCACCTGCATATCACACACAGACCGCCCGAGCAGACAGGCCTCTGGCCACAATGTGCTTACTTTGCAAATCGCTCTCTTAGATGCTGATATTTACAAAGGAATGTAATCTACATGGCCAGGAACAGGATTTCCTGTACTTAAAATGGGAATCCCCTGTGGAATGTCTGGAGAATCTGGCGAATGAATCCACATTAAAGCTGCATTAATTGATTTTTGACCACTCGGGCTAAAAAAAGAAGAAAAAAAAGCCTTTATGCCCACAGCTATTATGACCATCATCTCGCTGACAATGAGCAATTAGACTGTCAGGCTGCAAAGCTCCCACACCTATAATTTGTGGTTGGCTACCTGACAAACAAGGCTTATTATCTTGTAACTTTTGTTTTTAAAAGCAGATCATTTAGTGAATAATTCAAAAATGAGATCACAAAAGTTTTGATATTCATTGAGGGACTTACGTTTTAACAAATCTGTAATTTAATTGATCAAATCTTGTAAAAATTGATCAAAAATGTAATTCAAGTTTGTGATCATTACTTCCTCCACTGCACACCTGGATGTTCTGAGATGAGAGGCGCACCTGTCAACGATGATAATAGTGCATTTTTACAGACATCCAGAGCATTTGTCTCTTTCAAGTTAGATACTTTAAACTGTTGTTTTTTTCGACCTTTCATGCTGCAGAGCTGTTCATCATTTCTGGACTCCCACTCAGTGTGACCCCAAAGCGGGGCTTCCTTCGTAGGGTTTTTTTTGCATGGTTAACCTGTAAAAGGGGTTGCATGTTTTAATCTCCTGCCCGGAGCTGCACCGGCAGCGATTCAAAGCTGATGGTGAAACTATCCAGATTTATGTCAAAATAGGATTACGGACGTTTTTGGCAGCCGCCAGCAACATGATACGCACGTGCGCACAGATACCTTGTAAACTGTGCAATGTTCTGACTCATATCTGATAGTGAAGTTAATTAAGCGATATACTTACTCGCTTGCTTGCTAATGGAATAGATGTTTTTCTGCTTTAATCCGCCCACCCAAACCGCTGCAGAGAGCTCACCAGCAAAGGTGTCAGTACGCCCCATTTAGTCGCAAGGGCGCCAGAGGCAATGCATTGTGGGGCAGCTGAGCGTGTGCAGCGAGTTAAAGTCTCGTTCTCAGACTTCTTGTTACTTTACAATATTTTGCAAAATGGAACACAGGCCGGCTTGAATGCACTACACGTTGCCCGCGTCATACACTGCGGCGCCTCCCGTCGCTTTTGGTCATTTCTCCTTGAAGCCTCGGGTCTGGCATTTTGGCGGGCGCCACCTCGGAGTGGAAGTGACAGCGTGCACGGCGCGGTGGAGACGGCGTGCAGCTCCGGTCCGGTCCTCGCGGGGTTAATTGAGCCGGATCGTGACCCACTTTCTCCGGTCAGCAGGAAAGCAGACGTCAGTCTGGCCAACGCTGGACTGAGCAGCAGTAGTAGCTGCACAGGAATCAATCACAGCGTCCTCGGGGCAGGGCAGCGGGCCCTCACATGTCCAACTCGCTATCACATGTAATTGGCCCCTGTAGGGTTTTAGACTCATGACAGACCCCCCCCCACTAACTCACAACAGATTATCCCTGTAAGTGGCCGAAGGAACCAGTTCGGTGCCTCAGGCCCAAATAATACACTCCTTTTGTTGTAGCAAAAGGATTAGCTTGAATTACTGCGACTTAAACTCAAATAGTCACAGTAGTTAATGGCAGCGATTATCTATTTATTGGTGGGTGATTGGTGCCGACTCATTGCTTCGATTGATACCCGTTGAGATCCCCAGGTCGACGTGGAGATGAGAGACCTTTGTGAGCACGAGGTTTGCTATTCCTTGGATTATTTGTTCCTGATTTTGGCTCTGATCCTGTCCTGACTTCCAGCCCCTCTCATTTTATCTGACTCAGAAATGTGTCTTGAATGAAGCGAGAAAACACTGATACACAGGTATTATCATCCACATCTCTTCAGGTGTATCCTCCGTGGTCGCCTCCTCTCCAGCTGCCCTTGACGTTGCGTTAAAGTGATGGATGCCGTGACGCTCTTTACCGCCGCTGGTGTGCGCCGCCGCTCGTACCTCGTCTGTCCTCCGGAGATCACCGGCCTGCTCGGCCATCTCAGACTCCCTTATCCGCCTCCTCCGGGAGACTTTGACAAAGAAGACAAGCTGTCTTCAGCTGTCCCTGTCTGCTTACCGTCATCACATGTTTCCCCCCCATGTCCCCAAAATGCTCCTCTTTAAAAGCATGCATGCTTGAGTTTCCACTACTAGAAACGATGGCTTTTGCTACTTTACTCATTTTCTAACTGGCTTGTAAACCAAAAGGCATCACCAAAAGTAAAGCTTATGGACAATAAAAAGGGACTGCAGTATGCCTTTCAAATGTCCACAAACATTGCGTAAAATATAACATCTCTACAGACATTTACTACTTAAAATCTTGGGAAGTTATTCAAAAAATTATTCAAAGCATTAATGCAACTGGAAACAGGTAAGAGACTGAAGCTCTACACACACTAAAATTAAACTTATTTAGCTCATTTCTTTTAAATAGACATGTAAAGGAGTGGGTACTCAGGGGACCCGGAACGAGGAGGCTGAGCCATGGTCCAAGTGCAAGCAAGTCTTTTATTAATTTGTGTTGCAGCCATCTGTGGCTCGTGGCCCGCTCTCCGGCTCGTGGCCGCGCGTCCCCGCGTGCAGCGAGCCCTCCGACGCGTCCTCTCGTCTCATGCCGTGGGTGAGACTGAACCCACGCTCGTGCTCCCGTGCCTGTTTAAGTACTGGGAGAGAGCACATCGTTAATCCCCCCCAGCTGGAGGTTAATTGCCTCCAGCTGGCAGCGTTCCCGGAGCCGCACCTCCTCTCTCTCTCTCTCTCTCTCTCTCTCTCTCCGCTGCAGACGTCCTGAAAACCACGCCCAGCCACCACAAGACAGGATTGTTTAAGTTTAGTTTTACTCAAAATTCAATTTGGTTTCTATTCACCAGCATTGCTTTTCACAGAAATGTAGTTTAGCACAACAACCCCGACACACATACCCGGGATGTGTGGAAGCTTTTTGATCATCCAAAGTGTTCCTGTGCTCACCTCCTGCTGAGGTAGGAATTCCCCCCTGTGAGGGGGGGATCGTTTCCTTTTTCTTAATCCACCGTAGTGTCATCACTCAAGAGCATCAGTTTGATGATTTAAAGATGGTCGAATGCTCCTTTAGTTACGCTGACGACTGCGTCACGGCCGAGGGCCCTCAGGCGAGGCTCTTCAGATGGTGGAGACAGTTTCTGACCCGTGTGCCAAGTTGAGCACACAATGAATCCTGTGACTTCATTCACTCACAATGAGCTTTAAGCCGACACATTCGGCCTGAGGGATTCATACACAGAAAGACGTCCTAATACACGAAGGGAAATGGAATCTGTGGACTCACAAACAAGACCATCTGTCACGATGTAGTGCTTCTACGACCCCTCGCAGAACCACGCAAAACCCTGCAGGTTCTCTAGAAAGTCCTTGAGCCAGGAAGCCCCGACCGGCCTGAGGGGACGGATCGGACGCATTGCGTTTCGTTTAACACAATATTAAGTCTTCGACAGAACTGCATTGGTTTTGACGTCCAGGAAAAACACTTCACCAAATCGTCATGACCTGGATTGAAAAGTTGAGTGAAATATAGCTTGTGAGCCGAAAAGGTGTGGGGAGCCCTGCGTCCGACCTTTTCCACCACGGCGGCCCTCCAAGCAGCAGCGCCCGCTTGAAAATGACGCGCGGCTGAACCATCCGCGCCCCCCCACCCCCATCCTGCACGGTCTGGCCCTCCCGAGATCAAAGTGGGAAGTATCTGGCCCTAACCAAACATAAGTTTGACACTACTGCGCTAGAGGATGTCATAGAGACAAAAGTTGCCCCAGATGTTCAAACACTGTTTTTTTTACAAATTCACAAGGTAACAGACTGTGCACTTTTTTTTTCAGTTTTATTGCCCTTCAAAAAGCATATTAAAACACACATGCTTTTCAAACTTGCCCCTCGAGTGAGCTTACCCAGCTGGGCGCAGAGAAGCGCATTTCGTTACCACTCCTAGTGGACAACTCATGAACGCACAGGACACAAATCTGAGCGGACGTCCACTTAGAGCGGTGCCGCAGGGCAGCTCGGCGACAGCAAGGAGCAGCAAGGAGCTCAGGCCGGGAAGGTGGATAACAGGTATTTAAAAGGGTTATCACTTCACATACCTCAGCAGGAACATTTGGCAACCAGGCGGTGACACGCTGAGGTTCAAATATTCAGCGTGAGGTGGGAAAATGGAGACAGGTGTGGGGAAAAAAAGGCAGGAAAGAGAACAAAGACAGGAAGCAAAATGAAATGGATGGTTTAAATCTGGTGTAGATAATAAAACGGGGAGTGCAATGAACGTTAGGCAGACAGCAGATGCCTTTATCACCATTATTATTGTTACCACCCATATTCTGTGGAATAAATGCAAAGTAGCAGCTGATATTTCAGTTGAAAGTCAAAATGTTTATGTGAGGTTCTGTCTGTACGAGTGAGGCTTTAGAAGCGTTTAACACTTTCAAAGCTCACTTTCAGTCATTGCCGCTGAAAATACAAGTTGAAGATACTTCGGCCTACTAACGCAGGTTACAACCCAATTTGACCTCGGAGGTGGAGGAGCGCGAGGGATCGACTTTGAGCCTCAAGTAATTGGAGGCAGTAATTGACACTAACATAACACACCTTTTAAAAAAAAAATATGATGTTAAAATGAGACTCGAGAAAAATCAATCGATGCATCAAGGACGAAGAGTGACAGGAATGTAATGGCTCACTGAAGGAAACGCCATCAGTAGCAGCTCAGAGAAAAGTCTTTAAATCAGTGCAGAAGCTACGCAAATTACAGGTCTGGGAATACATTTCCAAACCGGGGGTTTGCTAAACGCTAAAGAAAAAACAACAACACCGGCGTGTAAGGAATGCAAAATGTGGAGGCCATGTGTTTAATGTGAAAAAGGATGCCTCGGTTTGAAAGCGGCAGCTGCGGAGGAGTGCTTGGTGGTTGGAGGCTGTGTAGTGCAGAGAGAGGAGAGAAGTGAAGGCTCTAAAGAAAGTAATAGAATGGATTGTGGATGCAGTGGAAACACGCTGCAGGGGAGTAAAAGACACCTCGCAGCCAAAGGCCGAGTATTCCACCACAGGGTGAAAAGCTGTAGATCCAGATGTGGGATGCCTGCATGAGTCTGGTATTTTTGATCGCAGGGCGTTTTATTCCCGTTGGTGGAGGATGTGCTACATTTCTCAGTCTTCAGGGAGACTGACAGTGGATTTAGATCCTGAAGGGAGTGAGCAGGGCGGACAGGTGAGTGTGATGAGCAGGTGTACAGAAGGAACTGATCAGGTGGTGTTAGGGGTGGAGATGGAGGGGGTGGGACTGGCAGTGCTGTGACAGGGGCAGTAATGGGAGTGAAGTCGGGTGAACCGTCATTGGTTTACCTGGAGGATGGCTTGTAAGGGAGTAGATGTCAGTAGGAGGATGCGGGCATGCTCTTTCTGTGATGATGATCTCAGGGGGTGGGTCTAAAGGTGCCTCCTCAGAGATATTGGACTGAAACATACAGCACAGGTGCATATGTTTGCCTGCTTTATCTAAAGGATTCCTCCATTTTACACCAACTGGTTTTTCTTTGCCCGCAATGGATTCCCAATATCGGCCAGTCAGAGAAAAGGTTTCACTGAATCCAGACTTGACCACTAACATTTACCATGTCCGCTACCAATATGAACCTCGTCCAGTTTCAACAATAAAAACATCTTGGTGTACACGATGGGTCGGAAAAGGTTTTTTTTTTTTTAGTGACAGTAATGGTTTCACAATCCAGCAGTCATCGGCAGTTTGAGTTGCAACATGAAATGCAACATAATCCCAAGTGTTTACTCCAGTTTGACTGGAAATGGTAATGTGAGCACAACTCACATTCTGTTTTAAAAGAGCAAAACTTGGCATCATTAATTCCCACGGTATAATTACCACATTAATAACATGGAATTTCCCTGAGATTTATCCTCGGTTTCTTCTACATTTCACTCTCTGGCATATCATCAAGTTTTTGTTTTGCAGCAGCACTTTTGAGATGCTGCCAATGCCCCCCCTCCCGCACCTACCCTCTCCCTGGTTTTCGTGGTGAAAATGTGGGTGCTGTAGGAGTGTGGAAACAAACAAGGAGGCAAAATTCCATTTGGCTGCACCGTGTGCGTTTGATCACATCCAATAAAACTCGCCAAACATTTACATCCTGCTACTTTTAACAATTCACCAACTTTTGAGATTAACCCCCAATAACCCTCAATGTCTTGGGGCCTGAATCACCCGACCCGCCCTACTCCGTGTCCCTACTCTGGGGCGGGAGGCCGGACCACCTTTGATGAAGACCTGGGGGTCTTGTCGTAGTGTGGAGGCAGGCCACGCGACCTTACCGGCTGGTCCAGGTCCAGATGTGCCGGTTTAAGGTGGTCAACAGAGACGTATTGCCTGCCGTCCCATGTCGACCGTGCAGGTTTTGTCTCCGCTCCAGACAGTGCCGGCCCGAGCCTCTTGGGTGCCCTAAGCAGAATTTGATTTGGGGGCCCCCCTCCCACCACGCAGTCACCTGTGCTAGAAGATTATTGGCACAAATGTTACGCTATAATGTTATAGCGAAAATTGTAAACGAACACAGTGAGGTTATAATACAAAACTAGGGCTGCTTGCAGCACTGAACGAGCCTCAGCCTCCCCTTGCATGTCCGGGGGGGGGGGGCAGCGATCAGCCAGACACATGGTAAAAAAGTGAAAAGAGAAGACAAGACATCTGGTGCCAGTCAGGAATCGAATCCAGATCTCTGGCTTCTGGACACCTTATATCTGAGCTATCACCCACACTTGTCAATGCACAAACATGAGCCGGCTAGCTGGTGGCCAGGGGGCCCCAAGCAGCCGCTTAGTTTGCTTATGCCTCGGGCCGGCCCTGGCTCCAGAACCCGAAACGGCCCCATGTAGGGGATTTGAAGAGGCCCCCAATGGCCATACCTAGCGAAAAAACACGTACTCCGCTGACCTGAGGCCGGATGGAACGTACGACTGCGGCTGTGCTGTGACGTGGCCACATGGTTTGATCAGCCTGGCTTTTTCCCAGTAAGTGTTTCCCGCTGCTGGGTCGCAGACCACGGGTCCCTGACCTCGGGGATAAACTCCCTTGGGACCCGCAGTCGCTGTCAATAAACCAGCTCGGCAGATTGAAGCCTGCAGATCTTCCTTGGGAGCTGTCCTAAGCCCCAACATGACCCACGGGAGCCTGTCCACCCACCGGCTGGCCCGGTTTTCATAGAGCGATGGAACCGTTCACAAAAACCATTAGCTTGCGGGTGGTAGGCCGTGGTGCGATGGAGCTTCAGCCTTAGGCTTTCTGCCACTGCATTCCACAGCTTGGACGTAAACGGTGGCCCTCGGTCCGAACCTGCCGACCCAAGTTTGAATAGAAGCCCGAGCCACCTCCTCGGCCGTTCCCTACTGGTGCACATCCCGAATGTTTTTAGTTTTTGAAGAACCGTTTTTTGAACCGGCTGAACGTCAGAACACGATTTTAGAGACAAACAATAAATCAATTCTAAACGTAATACCAGTTGATGATGAGCACGCCATCACGTAAATTCGGGAACCACCAGCACTTGCGCTTAAGCTGGTGTAACATTTATACTTCTTATAGAATGTTGTGGCCAACATAACTTTACATGGAAAGCAGTTTCGAGCTTCTTCACAGCGTTTCAAATGGCGCAATTTCACAGTAAATTCAAAACACACACTGAAAGACGCTGCGAACAGTGCATGGGCCTTTTTCCTTTCCAAAAGCCGGTACACAAGAGGGTAACCTACACAAAACATCATCAACTCACGGATCATTCTTGGACTTTAATTCATAAACAAGATGCTTTTTTTAAGACATAAAGAAAAAATAAATTCAACATTTGGACTTCTTCCAATGCCATGTATAAACAAATCACGTGGATTTGGCGTGCTACACAAACACACACGCATAGAGTCATCACATCAAAGAGTGATGTCTAACTGCTACAATCAAGTTGTTGCATCCAATTTCATCCCAGAGGTTTGCATCTAATCCTCACTGGCTCCAAAGAACTGCAATGCTCGGATAACGTTTCACCTGCCGGTTCCCTGTGAATCACATGACGGTGAGTCTGGCAGACTGAAGAACAGGCAGCAGATATGGATCCAGGCTCCAGAGCAACTGTCAAGAATTCCTTGACGATCAGCGTATGTTTTGTCTCTTTGTGTTACGTTGACTACCTGAACTGATAACGATAACTGTTTGGGCCGCTCGGTTTCTCTGTATTTGGCAATGCAACTAGTTCTGTCAGGTCCATTAAGTCAAGAACACGCATGACAATAAAAATGATTTAGAAAATATTTTTATTCGATAGATTGCATCCGCATGAGTCAGGATTAAATCTTTGACGGTGTGGCTCTGTTCAGGGAGTCCTCCGACCTTTCATGAGCACCATGAAATAGCAGGGAGTCAGAGGACAGCAGCGGCATTAGGGAACGCTTACACCGTGTTAGGACTGTGTGAGCTGAGCTATTCCCCCACATGAACAGAGCGGCAACGGATGACATGGAAGCAAATGCCACGTGATGCATGACGAGGAGGAGCTGGGGAGGTGGCGGGCGGCAGAGAAGCGAGCCGCAAGCAGGTAGGAGCAAAGCTGAATTAGAAAGGGTCCGGATACCTCTGTCAATCGATTGATTTCAATGAATTTACGATAGATTCTGTTTGAACATTGTTATCTTGTCGGTGGAGATTGATGAAGGGAAAGAAAGACTTCATGAGGCATGAGGATTCAGAGTGAAGGGATTCGAGGCCTGTGTGGATGTGCGGTACACGCCTGTGGTTTTGGGAATGCTTACATTTAGAAATGCAGTCCGGCTGCCTGGTCTGATCCCGTGGAACCAAACTGCATCGTCAAGTACGATTTAATGGAAACCGCCACTTAAATCACATGATTAACTGACTTTGAAAGATAAACTACTATGTTTAATTAAAACCTAACAAATTAGATAATGTTGCCTTGACATAAGCGAGTAATTGTGTTTCAGTTTTAATAGTAACCATGTGCATAAGACTGTAATAAGTGAAAAATAAGTTATTCTTGAGACATAATTGGGAATGCAGTTGTATTGTAGGAGACGGCACAGAGTGTGACTCAGATGTACTATGTGCACCAGCTGTGGAAACATGCGAACAGCATATTTTTCACACAGGAATCTGGGCGACTGACCGTTAATCGTACGAGTACATCTTCAGAACCAATCCGGCTTCTCCATCCATCCAGGACCATTTGCATAATGACCAATTGGGAGATTTTGCAGGATCATCCTGACTCCACCACATGTTTACCTGCCGGGTCCAATAGGCGCTTGGTGGCGAAGGTTATCTGTCAGTCAGTCCTGTCAGTCAGTCAGGTCAGTCAGGCGCGCTCGGTGGGAAGCTGACTTCATCACACCAGTCACTGTTTGCTTTCTCGAAAAGAAGAATAGTTTGTCTGACACAGAATCTAGCAGATGCCAGATTGTGAGCAGGCCCTGTCTTGTTCCCTCAGAGAGCAGCAGGTGTTTTGCTTTAAAAAGGGCATCTCAGTAATCGGTGGGTTTCGGCGGGACGTCTCGCGGTTTCCCGTAGCGACGCCGCTGTTTCACAAACAAACAGAAAGCCTTGCATCTTCCCTAATCAATCTGGAATAAATATTCCTTTGCTTTGACTGAACGTCAACAAATACGATGTGGTTAAACTGAGACAGTTCCACAGGGGAAAACTGGTATTAGGGCGTCGTCCACACTGGGCTCGTTGTCCCTACTGATTCTGCTGTAATCATCACAATCTGACATTGTGCGCTGGTGTTGCTTTAGGCTGATGACGCTGCATTTACAACGTTTGAATGCGTATGATTGCATATGAATTATGCAGAGATTATGCTAGATTATACAAAGCTGGTTATTCTTGTTTATACATTTATATCTGTGCCTGATTATGTACACATGCATGCTTGAGTAAACTGTGGTGCCGTTTAAGTAGTTATGATTGGGCAGGTCACATCCTGCATACACAACTGCAATGACTGTAAGGATGTACGCACAGTGAATGTCAAATGAATAAATCAAGAAATGAAATGATATCAATGATATTTGAATATTTCCATTTGAATAAAAAAGACTGGGAAAAGAAACAAAAGCCTTAAAAAGGCGGTTTCCTTCCTTTCCTTCTTTCCTTGTTTCCTCGCTGTCCGCTTACCTACGATATCTTGTTTGTCAATGTTTTGCACACTTATTTCCATCAAAGGTTTCCATCATACTTCAAAGGCAAAAACAGGACTGATGGATATAGATTGCATTAAATACCCCAGGGGATTAGGTCTCCTGGGTATTTCATGTAATCTAATCCTAGTCCTGAGAATTTGAAAGGTTTTCACATATCGGGGAGGAAGTGAAAGGCGAGACGAAACACACCAGGCGAAACATTTACTTCAAAGCTTGTTTTTAAAAGAATTTGGAAAATGGCAAACCGCTTGGAGACGCATGTGCTTTTGCACCCGTAGCGACAAGCAGATACAGACGCCTGTTCACCCACGAGAGTCTCGAAGCCGCGTTGCCGTGAAGTTACTGAATCGCCTTCTCCTGGACTACGTGTAAAACAGCCTCGTTATTGGCGTCATCGAAAAAAGCGGGAAAATTATCAGATAGACAGCAGAAGTGTCTATTGTCTTGAATAGACCCCTTTGATTCCCCCCGTACGTAGTCACTGATGGCATTGTGACAGCTTGCATAATACGCCAGTTGTCTGATCCCAGAACGTTCACATAATCACAGCAATAAGTCCCAGTTTCAAAGGGCGTGTTGAGCACTTGGCACGAGGTGTGCTCGCCTGGGAGTGACGTCAATGTCGACGGGTGGGACAAAATGGTATTTCACTCAGCTGCCCGAGGCAGTTCTATCTCATAATGAACTTCAAAGTTATTGCCGAAAGCCCGACAACGCAATAATTCTCTACATCAGGTAGGCAACAACCAAAGAAATACGCAATGTTTGACTTCACTGTATAGATTGGAGGGGTGGCGTTAGAACGTGCCGAGGACCTCCAGTTCTGCTCAGTGTGGCCGAGGTGGTTCGTTTAGAAACTGCATTCTCTCTACTGACCAGTAGGGGGGCGACTCCTATGATTTCACACAGGTTTATGAGAAAATGACTACATCTCACTTAATTTATTTCCTCTTCTTTGAGTTAATGGTCTCAGACTCCAGTTTCAAGTCTTCTTCTTGTTTGTTGACATTAACGTTGCTAGGTGCTCAGACCTAAAATAAGTTGGTAAACCACCCATGAAGTGCGCAAAGTACCCACATGTATAAATGATATACGTATGAATCCAAATTTCTTTTTTTTAACTCTTTTAAAATGAAACCCTGTGCTCTTGGTTTGGATTTGTGGTGTAGTCTGTATTCTCAAAACCTGTGAAACTTAACCTCAGGTTGAACTTGGTACACAGGAAAGTCAGTATCGACATCAGAATTTATTTAATTTATTTAACAACAACCCATGACAGTTCAGGACCTTTTGATTGACAAAAATGATTGTACAAAAATGAGCAAAATTGCACACATATATATTTAAAAATGCAAAAGCGTCACATGTAAAAATAATTTAATAGAGAAGTTCTGCTACACAGTTACAAAAATACACAATGAAATGTATAAAGCAGTAACCTTGTGTGTATATCTATGTATCCATATATATATGGTGTTATAATTCTCTGCTATAAACTAGGAAAAAGCCTTCCATCACCGATGTGTTTCTGTAAGTTGCTGTTCTAGATGAGGTAGTAATGATAACTTTATTGCTGAAAACGTTACTACACGTCTGTAACACCTGAACAGTGGCTACTGAGCAGCTTCATGAAAAGTAACCGTCTTCTTCACTTATTATTCTTTATCACGATTCGGCTTCAGACAACAGCAATGAAGAATACCTTTTAATACCTTTTTTTCAATTACGATGAATTTCGTAGTAAGTAGTAAGTAAGGAAATAGGCTTAACTTTAGATTTTTGTCTCTATAAGCACTGTGGTCGGTTGTTGTTTGCACTTAAATCAAATGTATTTTCATTTCAATGAACTTGTATAATAAACTAAACGTAGAAAAGTGAGGATATATGTTCCTTATTTTTTAGAGTTTATATATAAATAGTAGGGGTGTAACAATTCAGCTGTTAAATTTTTATTCCTCCGATCCAACTACATCGATCTGTGCTCGGCGAGTTGGCTATATGGACGACATAGATCGATCCTAAAACCGATTTTAAATGTAATAAATCGATTTTATCGATACTAGGAAATAACCCATTAGATTTAAGCACGTCAGACTTTTTTGTTAGCACTTTTAATGAGCCGACCCACCGCCGTCCCGAGCCCCGATTAGACTTCCGGATTTCACGGCAAATCCGACGGAATGTTCCACACGGGTTAAAATAGAGGGGGTGGGGGGTATCGGGGTTGGTAGGGGGAAACCATTATTGCAGGGGTGTTTTTTGTGTATATCACTAATTTTTTCTGCTACACTGCTACAGCAGTGTTTGCACTTTACTCAAATAAAATGTGAATGCATTTGCCATTCATTGTTGTTTACTTGTTTATTTATATTCATAATTAATTGAAACCTGATTCCATTACAAGAAACAACAGGAATCTAGGAAATTTATTTCAGTCACACTGGTTGAATTTTTGGCTAAAAAGTTACTGAATCGATTTCAAGTCATTGAATCGTATCGTATCGTTTTCAATGAACTAATATCGTCCTTGAATCGTGTCGACAACCACAAATCGTGATTGAATCGAATCGTTACACCCCTAATAAATAGTTAGGCAAACATTTCCAAACATTTTTTGGGTGGGGGCCCTCCGTGTTATTGCGGCGTCAAAGGGGGGCTCAGCAGAAGGGCTTGCTGGTTTAATAGGTTTTTTTATAAGCTCTTCGTAAGTGTATCATGCTGCTCTTTGTTTGTTCAGGCACTACATGTGTTTTATGAACCTCTACATCAAGTCTTCTGTTTTTTTATTCCGACTGCAAGGGGACACCTCCACTTCGCAGTAGAGGCAATAAAGTGTTTGAGATCATGTTTTAGTCTACACACAGACTAATGTGTTGAACTTGGGAGTCCTAAAGAAGAAATTATATATATATATATATATATATATATATATATATATATATATATATATATATATTCATGCATGTCATTTAACAAAACCCCTACGACTGTTAACTGTTTTTTTCATGGGGCTAATAAGCCAGCACCAATGCAAACCACGTCATTTAATGGTTCATCAGTTGTCCCCTATCGCCTGGTCTTATAAGAAGGGAGGAAGGGAAGGTACTGGAAACATTTAAACCGCTTAAAAACACGGTTTAAGTAGGGAATGTCATAGCACGACTCGTCACACAGGTTTTGGCTTCCCTGTTGCGCTTCGTCTTGCCAGCTTTTGATGCCCCGCTCTTTTTCGGTGCCTGAAGAAGAAGTGGCGAGGTTATTTGACGGCATGGCGGCAGCGACCTCTGTTCTCATGACCAACGCGAGTACTTCGACGTACCTGGAATGGTGTTGTCCAGCACAAACCCGAAGAATCCCCCGATGAACATGTGTGTGGTGAAGAGCACCACGATCACTTGGTCCAGCTCTTTTATCCCTTCAATAGAGGAGAGTAGAGACACGACATGTGTTACTAACTAAAACACATCTATTAATCATGATGGCATGTTCTCTTTGCCTTCTGCTCTGACCTCCTCCACACATCGAGGTCAAAGGTCGGGTTAAGCCCGTTAAAACCAAAAGAAATATGACCTCCCTCGGAACAAAAGCATTGCGGGCTGAAGGGTAAAATCCGGGTAAATCCGCTGAGGGGCAGAGCACTAGATTTAGATACGCTGCATCCTTCCAGTCTTGACGCTGGTATCTGCCCGCTCGTATTTTTAGTAGCATTTATTGCGACTGCGAATAGGAAACTTCTTTTAACACGTTGTCCAGCCGGCTGCCGTCTTGTTTGGGTTGTTAGTGAAGTTAGTAAGGAAACATTCAAAGGATCAATCCCAATCCTTCACCAATGAGAGGCTCTTAATCCCTTTTGGTGGTTTCAATTTCAGCGACGTTTATAAATAGAAACAGGGCTTGCCAATTTGGACGCCACTAATACAAATTGATACTGAAGACTAATGTGAGCACACAAACTGGATTGTTTTTATTTGGCCATGTATCTACAACCACCCAGCAACACAGCACACGTCCAATCATCCTTAAGATTTGCAGCTTTCATTAAAATGTTGCTTTTCAAGTCATTAATCACCACAAACTAAATATGTATTTGGATTGAGACAAACATCTTGAACGTGGTGGAGTCAATTTGTGCATGGCAGAGTTGTGTGAAGGTTGCATGGCTCCAAATAAACATTACCATCCGTAACATTTGCGTAAATTACCTTATTAAGTTGCATGAAATTGAAACAAGAATACCAAAAGGCGTTGACGTAGACAACCCCGTTCAAAGGAGCCCCCCCCCCCCCCTCCCCTCCCGGCGACTTCTCTCCCAGGGAGGAAGCACTCAAAAGGGCAGCGCTCCCCACCGAGTTGGTTTTAAACCCCACAGCTTGGGCCTCTGAAGACTTCTGCAAGAGCAGCAGCAGTGTGTTGACGAAGAGCCTCCTCTTGTGTGCCGCTATCGACCAGAGGGGGGGGGGGGGGGATAAATCAGGGGAAAGAGCGCTTTATCGCAGATTACAGACAGTGAAGCGTTCGGTTAGCCAAGCGGATTGGAAGGTAAGCAGCCTCGACCCGAGAGGCCCAGACAAACCCTCATGCCCAGTGGTAAACTCTGGATTAGCACTTTCCAAGGAGACACTCACGTCACATGACTCATGAGATCAAGGTCTTATGTCTGCGAAAAAGATCTGTTTAATCTAGAGGATTGCTCTTTTGACGGCAATCCTGAGGAGGGGGCCACGGAGAGAGGCGCCGTGGTCCGATCCACAGTTCATCAAAAGTGGGGAATCATCATTTGATCCCTATCTGGTCCTCTGATCAGACCTGCGTTCATAGAAGCTCCACACGGTGTCTCTTGGATTAGCACAGGGTTCTGCCTTCAGGGTTCACAATTTATTTAAAAAAATATGTTATGCATATGATAAAAAATATTACAAGTGATCTTTCTTATGTATTTTTTATGCGTTTGTGCGCGTTTCCTTTTGCAATTAAAACTAAGTGACAAACAGCGTGGACTCATTTAGCCTGTTTGATCCCGTCAGACATGTTTAACTCGACGTGCAAAGTTCACTGTCCACCCTCAGCCCAAAGCGAAAAACCAAGGACAAAGTTGTGTGAAAAGGATGAATAACAGGAGTTCAAAGACGTGTAAATGGTGAGCCACAACTGCCGATTGGTTCCAGCTGACTGTTAATCTCGTTAAACTGCCCAACGAACTGGATCCGTAAAATGAGGTGGTAAATCGCCACGTGGTCCAATCCGGCTGCCTTACAAACTGACATTCAAACCAGCGCACACAAATGACTGAATCCAGAGTTGAATTTAAGGTGAGGCCATTGAGCCAAGAGGGGGCCATCTGGGCCTGTTGGATTTGGCAACACCGTGGCTTTAAAAGCTTAAGGTGGCAGCCCGACTGCCAACTTTATGTAGAGCGGTGCGAGCACTTCTCAATCGCTGTCACAGCACCTCGTCACTCCCCAGGCTTTATAGCTCGGATGTGTCAATTTCAATCCGCCTTTCGAAAGCCAGACTTGGAGGCCAGAGACGCAATGTTTAGCATTGGGAGAACAGGATCGCCAAATGTTTTCCCAAAAGTAAAAGACATACAACCAAAAAATTGAGAGCGGAGGGACGAAGATTACAAATGTTGAGAGCGCTATCAATATTATTCAGGCATTCACGACTGATGTCAGTCCTCTCCAGTCTGGATCTTTTCCGGTATTGACAGTCGTCAACTGTCATCATTTTTTTTTAATCGGTCTTGTGGCGGCACCGCCCAGCCCCGGCACCTGCGACGATGCCAGCTGGAGGCAATCAACCTCCAGCTGGACTAACGAGATGCCTCTCCCAGGGTTAAAAGGGAAGCACGGGAGAGGCACAGGGTGAAGTAGCACATGGAGACATGCAGCCACACGCAAGCGATGGCTGAGTTTCACATTAGTAAAAGAATGGCGTGCACTTGGACTATGCCTCAGCCTCCTCATTGCGGGTCCCCTGAGTACCCACTCCGTTACAGGTCTCAAGGGTTGTGAGTGAGGGAACGTCTCCAAGTCACCTGTGTCAATGATGCCGGGGTTGGAGTGAAACCAGGTCGGTAAAACGAGACCGCTGAAGGTAGAGAAGCCGAGGATGAGCAGGTTACGGGACGAGTTCAGGTCAACATACTGGAGAGAGACAAGGAGAGACTTCATTGGTTGATCTGTTATTGAATTCAGTATTCAGTATTGAATTCAGGATCTGGACCTTTCTATTTTGTTGGTCGTGGGAGCAAATGAGAAGCATTTATTGAGCTCCGTTGTAGAATGCGATGCATCACCGTTCGCTTCTGTTCCACCGGTGTTAAGCTTTGATGTCATCCCCAATGGGGGCCGCATTTCTGATCACCTTATCAACGCAAACTGCTTTTAAGAATATATAATAAATGAATACTGTGTACCTGATCAACTCCTTACCTTCTTTCATTAGTAAATGCCCTTAGAAAATAGTTTTGGAAATAATATCTGAGATGGATTTTTTTATAAATATACATGTGGACACAAAATTAAACTGGGTGGGATTTTGGCGCTCCGATATTACAAAGCAAAAACAGGTTTTTCTTTTTTGGCAGATCCTCCCTTAAACTCCTTGCTGCTTGGAATCTAAAGAACCCCTCAACAAAATACTAAGGAGTACTCTACTGAGACCGATCTTCCAACTGCTACATCCTAAAGCCAAAACACACTTAACAGAGCTGAAAGTTGGCAATCGAATATTTTTAGTAAATATATTTGCAACGATAACGTCGCAGTTTGTTTGTGTTGGAAAAGAAAGGGCGGTCCAAAGCTGTGAAAATTAATTTTATTGAGACATCTGACGATATTCCCACTAGTTGCTATTGAAGCTCAAACAAATCTCGTTATGATCAAAGATAGATGTAGTGTAGTTTGATAGAGCTACAATTTTAAATCGTCAGTTCGGTATTCCGTTTACTTTTTACAATTTACTGTGTTCAATTATTTGTATAATCTTGACCTGGACAAGAAGAGGCAGGGCTTTCTCCACCACTCCATGCGGGTGATTTGAATGAAATACAAAACGTAGTATTGAAATTATTATACCTGGAGGTTGGATATTCCCACTGCTGCGATCATTCCAAACATTACGAGGAACATTCCTCCGATGACCGGGTCTGGAATGGTGATAAAAACTGCTCCGAATTTCCCAAAGATCCCCAGGATGACCATCAGAATGCCGGCCGTCTGGAGCACCAGTCTGCTGCCAACCTGGCAGAAAATGAGCAGATATCCTGTTAAAGACGGTTCTTGTCCAGCATTTACATCGTGTCGTCTCGGCTTTACATTTTTCGTTTCACCAGGACTCGATTTGGTTGAAAAAAATGCGCATGGGGACAGTTCCCATCTCAGTTCCCATCTCAAGCCGTAAAACCTTTTTATCTATGCTGCTCAAACATAAGAGTGGGTAAATCAAACTGAGGCGTCGTTTTAGTACTGAACTACATAAAAATACAACTTAAAACAGGAATATTTATGCTGTGTGATTCTGATGGTTGATTCATCCAAAACTCAATTTTCTCACAGAATGTAATCTGGGCCAAAGACCCTTTTGTCGAGTTCGATGCTAGTGAAAACCTAGCATTTATAATTTTGTTTTGCAATTTTTCAGGAGCTTTGGATCCTCAGAGTCTCAGGAAAGTTGGCACACGTCAGTGATTGGCCTTATGGCGCAATAGCAATTCCCAAACATACTTTAGGGTTGGAATCCAGTGCCTTTTATTTGTTAAAGGTTGGTGGGATTATTTCTCTCATTTTTAAAAATTTTGTGAAAAGTTTCCTTAAAGTCACAAAACTTTGCAAACACCTTCGAACTAGTAATTATTTCATTTCATGGTTTTAATTTGGATTGGGTGTCTTTAGAAACAAGATGCCTGATAAAAAACTGAAATTTGATATAAATCACAGGATATCAATATAGACATTCTTTTCTAAAAGCAAATCTCTCCACTCTCCACCTATATATTATATATACACACATATACATAGTGTATATGTGTCGGAACCTTATCCTCTTACTTAAGAAAAACATGATCCAACTTGTTTTTGCATTAACCATTTTAATCTGTGAAATAATTGATCAATTGATTGATTGTGTCAAATGAGTGAAGAGAAGTAAAGGTACAACATCGCCCTCCCAAAGATTAGTGGAGTATAAAGTATTCAATGGAATAGATTCAAAATTGCATTCATGGCCTTGAGTAAATGCACTAATGGCTTTCAGATGTGTGAAACACAGGAGATGGATTATACACCATTGACATGAACTCAGTAACTGTGAGCACAGTGTGCAGAAGTAAATCACATTAATGAGCTCTTGTAGGCTCAGACAAGCCAGAAGCCAAGGATTAATTAACAATGATTTATTCGCCGCTATTCAGAAAATGAGGATTTGACTATCCACATAATTTATCTTAAATCCCAACACAATTTGCACGCAATTATTTACTTTCACATAAAGCTCAATCTGCGATTGAGCCATGTGCAAGGGAACTTATAAGTGAAGTTCCCCAGGTTTTCTGAAAGGTTGAACTCAATAAAATCAACTTAAGTTCTTACTGTGATGACCGCCGATTCTGAGTAGAACATGTAATTCTTGAAAACAAGAAGTTTAGTAATCCATGGACAATATTAAAGAAATTCCTAGATTTACGAAAAACAATTTAATACTATGGTAGAAAAATAAAAGCATGGCAGGTGAATTTCAGGAGGCTTTAGTTTCTGGTACCAAAGGGATCGTAGAAAAGCAACATGTTTCTGAGCAGGATTAAGGACGCGTTGTTGGAAAGAGACATTTGAAAAACGTTTTTGACGCAGCCAATTGCAGTAACCTTCTGAAAAGACTTGCTGAATATTTTTGTTGTTGGAAATCAAAACAGAGATGAGAGCAGAGAGAACGCGAAATGCATTCAGGCAGAAACATGGCTGGATGAACGCTGTTGAAATGTATCCCAAGTTGTTTGCTCAGATGGGAGCGGTGACCCACGTGGGGAGACCGGCGGTACCTTGGTGATGCCGAGTGCGGCGATGTTCTGGCTGTAGGAGGTGGTGCCGTTTCCAGTTCCCCACAGCGCGGCCAGGATGCAGCCGATGCCCTCCACCCCGATTCCTCGGTTTATGGCGTGAGTCGGCGGAGGGGGGGCGCCGCACAGGCGAGCGCAAGCGTAGTAGTCGCCGATTGATTCCATGGTAGACGCCAAGACGCCCGCCGTCATGCCCAGCACTGAAGACACGCTCACTGTGGGCATACCCCATTGACCTGCGGGACGCAGGGTGCACATGTTTGAGATCGCATGCCACGTTAAGACACAAATTTATGCTTAAAGACCGGATTATTGCCACGATCCTTCAACACTTTAAATACTAGATGAGTTTGTTCCCGCACATGGACGCATATTTAGTTGCATATTTAGTTTTCGACCCGAGGCAGACCGCTATTAGATGACTGACCGAGAGGGTTTACGCAGCTTGTTCAAGGGAAAAACACTCATCTTAAACAGACAATTAAGAAAAGAATCACCATTAATTCATCGTTCAAATCTTCACACACAAATCAAACCTGGTGGCACTTTGCTTCTTCCGCTTTATTCGATGCATATCATTGCGGGAATATGATGTTATTCTCACTTTTATTTGTTTGACTAGAAACTCTGTTTTCTTTAAGGTATGCATGGACACGGCAATATTGTAAAGGAGACATTTGAAGTGACTTTAAAAGCACATTGCTACGTATGTCAGTGTCAACATGGACTGAAAGGGCCATGGGAACGTACCGTCCTTCGTAAGTAAGGAAACTGACACCAAACTGACCCTGGTATTTTTTTACCAATAAACTCCATGGACTGTTTTACACATAAAACACGTGCGTGCAAACACAGCAAGAGTCGTTGCCAGTTTAACTTGAAGCCGTGGTGATACAAATCTGGCACTTTATACATCCCGCATTGTCTCTTTTACAAAGTTAACTACGTGCAATCAAACATTTCTGCAACATTTTGCCGGATCAATGAAGAGCAGTTTTGCAACCCTCAGCCAAGAAGCAGAATGTCCTCTGCTTGAGTTTTGGCGATTTGTCAAAGATAATGTCAAGGAGAGGCCGGCAGGAAAGTTGATTAAATGGTGAGAACCACAATGAGAGCATGGACCACGGCACCCAAGACAACTGCTGTAAAAACCCGTTGCCAACCACAATGATTGGCCGATTGTTTGTTATCGGGACAACTGCTGCAGCGGCTTGGGACTCCACAGATGGTTGTTGTTATAATAAATCCATTGTAGACAAGTGTAGATAAGTCCATGGGAATAGGAACCTTTAAAAACGATATGGTAACCCTTCTCATTATCTCCCAGCACACCAAATTGATGAGTCTATCTCCTATTGTCTGTTTCGTTATATCATTGTATCGTTATTGTTGCTTATTCACATTTCAGTTTGAGTTATTCCGTTGTCGTCTGTTATTTTTTTTCCCAAACTCTAATATTCCGCCCTCAGAAGAGATTGGCAATATGTGCACTCACCCGGGTAAGGCACGTGGAACCAGGGGGAGTTGGCGACAGCGTCCAGGCTGATGTCAGTCCTGGCCGAGAAGCCGTACTCGTCGGACTTTGCGGGGAAGACGTCAAAGATGGTCAGCAAGAAGCAGACGAGCCAGGCACCGCACATCCCGAACAGAGCCTGGGTTTTGGCATCAGACACACAGCGTCTCATTGAAAGGACAAACCCAACATCACGTGGAGTCCCTCTTGCAAACGAACTCCACTATTGCATCGTTCAAACACCCATGACACACCATGAGACCGCCAACAAGCATGTCTTGGATTATGACCCTAAAGCCCAGTTCAAGCCTAGTTTATGCTTCTAGTTTACGCAAGAGCCCCTTGCGCGCCTTTTCACCGCCTCTTGCTCGCGTCAAAAGCTACGCAAGCTAACGCAGCCATCAGGGTTGTGATTGGTCTGTCGGTCTATTTCCGGTGTCATGGCATAATTCCGCCATTATTAAAACAAGCATTTTTTGTGGCAGATCTCCGCAAGCGTCGGTTTGCCGTTCGAGGGGTGCACACAGTTGTGAAGGAAAATACGGGACAAATATGTCCCCGAAAAATATGTCAGAGTGAGTGTACGCCTCTAATCATTCACACATATTCACACCCAGGTGCTTCAAACATGGCCGTACACGCCTTCAGGCTGCTGTCAACACTTTATTTTGCTGTTGTTGAAGTCCTGTTTAATGATGGGACAGCATTCATCTCTCATAGATATAATATATTAATCACTTCTCACAGTGTAAGGGGCTTTTGTACTAAGCAAGTCTCATTGACAGCGACGGGTCGGTTTTGCAGGAATGCCACTGCATTAAAAAGTGAAGCAGGGCAGATGTAAGAAAACATTTATGTGGGCGGGACCAAAACTCACACTGAGAGAATTCAGGATAAACCACATTTGCTGAGTTGGTTTGTCATCACAAGAGCTCTCTGCCAGACAGCGTCAGGAGCTCTGAAGATAAACATATTTCAATGGCTCAGAAGTCCCGAAAGACTGTGAGCTGGGTTGTGTTTGCTTAAGCCCAGGAGAGAAGTCCCACCCACTAAAGAAAGAGAAGGGTTTGAAGGAAGACATCCAGAGGCATCCGGGATTAGGCTGGATTTGACAAGCGGGCGGTGGGACAGAGAGCAGGACTCTGGATTAGAAGATGTTTACGTACTCAGACATCATCATAATGCACTACAGGAAAGCTGTAATGTTTTCATTGTGTTTGCATTTTGCTGTGCATCCCTGTGTTGAATGACATCGACTGATCCTCATTATAAATGAAATATAATAAATTTCAGGTATTTTCGCTGTCATGTTCCGCTCCGCAGTCGGCCTGACAAATTTACCAATTTCTTCTGAGAAACCTGTACTAAATAAGTGTTTGAGTCTATCTTGGGTTTGTATGTCGAGTGGATTTTGTAAGATGAAAGCAACTTTGTTTCCATAAAGGCTTCAGGAATGAAGATGAAGAGGATAAAAAAAACAGACCGAAATCAAGTTGTACTCGTTTCGAGTACAGAATTATGACACAGAACCCTTTCTGACTTAAGGATCTGACTACAGATCAAAAACAGCTTATCTGTATAATAATCTGATATTGTGTATGATTTAGTTGACGTAAGAATAGCGGTGGTCACTCACAGAAAAGAGCTTGAAGAGAGGATACTGGAAAACCTTCCACTTCTTGTCCTTGTAAGCGATCATGGGAACGTTGACTTTGCTGAGATATTGCGAGAAGAGCAGGATCAGACACACCGTGCTGCGGGAAGAGAGGAGACGGGTAAAAAATGAGTCCCCGCCGCTGGTTTTCCCCAAAGGCAGCGGCCCGACCTGAAAACAGTTAGCCTGCCTTATCGTGCTGTGCTTCATACATCACAGCGGGGGGGGGGGGGGAGGTCGGAGCGAGTAAAAGCAGCCACGCTGTATTCAGCTCTATTGGCTGCTCGTAAAATACTTGAGCATTGCCTTTGAAGGGCATCTCATGTTGCCTGTGAAGCGGCGAAACGCAGCACACCAGTGTCACGCTCCACAGGGAAAGTCTCCAGCCTGTGGAAACAAACGTCCACGGGCCATAAAAGGTTCAGTGGAGAAAGCAAACGGGTTCCCTTCTGTCAGTCTCGGCCCCACGAACATGAAACAATTCAATAAAATCCCATCTGAGTGTTGCAAGAGGTCACCGCCAGCAAAGTGTCTTTAATATATAGAATAAGAAAGACCCGTGAAAGACCGTATCAAAGATCAGGAAAAGGGCAGGAGGCCAGAGGGGGGGCGGGCGTCGGGGGGGGGGTGCCATGATGTGATAAAGCAGTGTGAAGAGAAGACATTTTCCACTAAGCATACAAGGCAAATACATATCTATGTGTTTGCAGCCCCTTGACGCTTCGATTGTTCATAGATTCATCATCGGTATCGCGGCATGTTACGAGGAGAGACCACGGACGCTCCTTCACAGGCTCCCATATGCCGGCTCGTGTTACCGTGGGATACCTCTTATATCTCACACACCAGTTAGAGCACTTAATGAAGAGGCAGAGTGCACACCGACTCGGACGCCCCTTCAGGCCGTCTCCATGGCGCTCAGGGTTCTGATTCCCAGCTTCGGGTTGGGATGCAGCGGGTGGCGTTGGTTGTTTGTGTGAGGATGGAAGCTGCTGGTTCTCCTGCAGAGAGGCCGCTCGGCGGGTGAGGGCGCATGCTCCAGCAGGGTGAGGGGTGGATGACTTATTACCGCCCGTACGGAGCACCAGGAGGTGGATCTGCTGAAGCTTTTAAAACCCTCAGCGTAATGACTTTAGTCTGAATTATCTGGAGATGGTGCTGGTAAATGAAGACGGATCTGGTGGGGGGGGGAGTAAATCAGAAGTGCATTCATGTGGGCTGCAGCAGCAATGCACAGACGTTAGACCAGACGTCTGTTTCCGATTTCCCATGCATTCCTACGTCTTATCTTGCTGAGGTGTGTTTGTGAATGCCAGAGACACGGTGCAATGTTATCTATTGCGTGTTGCATCGGATGAAGATTTGAAGGGAGGCGTCGAGAGATGAAACAAACACAGCTACTGACAAAGTGCGTTGAGTAATGAGCAGTCCAGGTTTGGGACTTCATGACATCATGAACACAACAACGGACGGAGGCACTTTGTGTGCAGAGGTATATTTGCTACACATGGACACGACCTGCAGTATTTTACAATATTGGCATTTCTGCAACAAAACATTGCCAAACTGAAGAAAAGGCGTAAAGCTTCATACACATGTTCATGTAAATAAAACATTGTGTTCATTACGTTGCGGTGCCCCCCCCCCCCCCTCCCTGCAGGGACTCACAGAGCAGCGATTCCCCAGTGACCTCCGGACTTCTTCCCGGCTTCGATGAACAGGGACAGGCCGATGAGGTTGATGGTGGGGGCGATGGCCAGCGGGCCGATGTATTTCAGAACCAGACCCACCAGCCCCGAGAAGCCCAGGAGGATCTGCAGCAGAGAGGACACCAGGATGGCTCCCTGGATCTGTGGACCAAGAAGGACGCGATTGAGCTGTATGAGGACGTTCCTGGAGGTGTAACTTTTAGGGCTTTTTAATACTGTGGATTTTGAGAGAAATGTGAAATATTTCAGCCAGTAGAAACTCTGTAACAATTTAAAACATCAAATAAAAGTATCTAACATAGTGGCCACACAGGTTTACTCCCTCATTTAGCCTGCATGCTTTTCAAAAACCTTTAACATTTTTGATAATTAATAGTCAAAGTAATCCATGGATAACAATATTTACAAACCCACTAGATTTAATCTGAAGTATGTTCAGATGCCTTTCAACCTCAGTATTGGTTATGTTTGGCAGTCAAAGTGACGATGGTTCACCCCCCCCCCCCCTCTCCCCCTCAGAAGAATAGTTGGCATACCTCACGCATCCGTGACATCCAGACCTCATCAGAGTTCCCCTCCTCCGGCAGGCCCGTGCTGTTCTGCAGCGGCGGGGGGGCCGTCACGGAGTCCGTTGGGGCCGGACATTGCCACTTGGGGAGGGCGAGGATGGCCAGGGTCGGCGTGATGAAACTGAACGTCCCGCCCTGCAGGATCGGTAGCCTGCGAGGGAGCGAGGTGACGGGGTTTAAAGGTCACAGCCGTGTGTTGGTTTGAGAGGGGGAGTGGGGGGGGCAGGGAAGTGTGTGTGTGCGCGCCCCGCACTGCCCTCCCCCGTATGCCTGGGCCACAGCTGCTCTGCATAGAGATTGACGCTTCGCATTAAGAAGGATTTCCCTCTAAAAGTGCCAAACAGATCCCAGGATTTCCATGTCAGGAAAGGGAAGCCACGGAATTTTGTCGCATAAACTTTGGGGATGGAAAAGGTTTTCTGGACTTATCCTCGAGGATGCATCTCATTTCCACTGACACAGTGGCGTAGTCGGCATCATGAGAACCAGATAAATCTGCAGATAAAGCTCCGGCTGCAAGGAGGCCCTGTTCTTAGGGATGTGGTACTGTAATCCTCTCATTTAACCTCCTTATCATCAGACCGGTGAAGCATTCGGGGCAAATGCTTGTGTTCCCTTTCAACTCTCAGCCGGGGGATTCCCTCCATTTGTTCCAGCTGTAAATCTTAACACCAGACGGGGTTGGAACAGAAGTTGTTCTCGCATGTGTGGAACTTCTTAGTTGCAAGTGACGGCTGGATTTACCTGGTGCCCACAGCCGTCTGCAGTATCGTGCACAATCCCGACACGAAGAATATGGTGGAGATGAGCTGGCTTTTGGCGACGTTGTTGTCCTTGATGCAGAGCGGCTCAGCCAGGATCAGCGGGACTGCAATGATGCCCCCAAACGCCAGGATGTAGTGCTGTGGAGGTAGACCAACGCTTCTATTTGGAGACACTTTGAATGGCTTGAAATGGAAAAATCAAGACATTTGTCTCTATTGCTTTTTGTTGCAAAGCAGATGTTCCCGATCCTCTTTTGTAAGAAAAATATAGAGGGTGATATAAGATGCTTGTCAGCATGATAGCTGCTATTCGTCTAGATGAGTTAACCTTTCAGGAAATATAGACTGATACAAATAAAGTGTTGCAGACCTCATGTTTGGATTGTTTGTTATAACAATGTTATAGTGTCTGGAGATGTTCTCAATGGAAACAAAACATTGAGGTGTTTTTACTCCACTGATATTTCCGTGAGTCTTTACGGTAAAATAAATTTAAATAGGAAACACGTGAGGATGACATGCATCAAACAGGATCTGAGGATGCATAACTGCGTCACACTGAGCGGTTCACAGAGGCCGTCCTGGGAGGCTGGGCGGCGGCTCGAGAAGCTGCCATATCGAATCAGATCCCACGCGTGGAGGTGTGCGCCAACCCAGGCGGCCAAACAAGTTGTTCATCATCTACAATGACACACTATTGGTGAAATCCGATCCAGCACTGAGTGGTTTGTCAATGCCTTACATGAAAAACATTGCTAACATGAGACGCGTGGATCTTTTTGTACCACCTCGTGATTGAGGTTTGGTTCAGTTCAGATGTGCATCGGTACAAAGGAATTTGGATGAAGGGAATAAAAAACAATTCAAGGCAGATGTCGACGGCTCCCAGCAGAGTTATGGAGGTATTTTCAAACAGACATCTCCCATAAATCAGATGGAGATTCCAGTTCTACGACTGGGAACTGGGGGAAAGATTCCTTCACCCAGAAGGCTGCAATACATCTCCAGTTAATGCGTTTCAATCCCATAATGACAGAGTCAAAGTGGAGCACTTTGCGTGCTTTCAACCACAAGGGGACACTCAATTCAAAAATATTACCGTTATATCACTCAAGCAAACACACTATTGACTCCTGTTCGGGCTTAAAGACCTCATAGGGTTGACTGGAGACGGTGGAAGATTGAAGAAGATTACCTCCTCTGGGGTTAACGAATGAAAACCTTGATTTCCGTCCAATAAAAATACAAATTCCGTAAAAAGGACTATTTGGCAAAGAAATTAACTATTTCAAATATGCTTGTGGCTTGCTAACTTGGCTGTCAATGGCTTCAATCCCAAAAAAGATCATGGCCAGACCATTAAATTATTGTCTTATGCTCTTCCACATTGCCCCCACCCTCCTAAAGACGGGGCGACCGCATACCGCAGTAACAAACAACACGCAAAGAACCATGAAGCTATTATTTTTTATCTTCTCAAAAGTCTTTTTATTCTTCAAACGAATGTTCAGTCATTCAAACGAGAAACTAAGCAGCCAAATTCCTCGTGTGTCTGGTTTCGTTTGGCCCGCTGAAAGGGAAAGGAGGTCCTTTCATCGAGAGCCGGTTGAAATTCAGCATTTGGACATCTCAGTGTTTTCATTTACATAAAACCTTGTTCACAACACACTCTCCCGAGGTGACTCCGCGCAGGGCCTCCTTGAAACCCCTCGAACGGCATGATTCAAATGTCACGGTTGCTCAAACTCATGACCGCGTGGTCTCGTGGTTTACGTAAGTAGACTCAAGCAAGAGTTTATCAAGTCCTAGAAATATTGTTTCTAAGACCTGATAAACGAAAGAAGACTCCCAGATGTCGGTCATCTTGAACCAAATACAGAAATGAGCTTCCTCTTCTAGCAGGAGGATCTGAGGGGAACTTTACCATCAAAATACTGACAGCTTCAGAGGAAGTCAACTGTCGAAATTGGAATTACTGACTTAATAATGACAGCTGCTTACAAAGGGAAGTAAAACGTAATAATGAGTAATAAATGGCACATTGTTGAGAGAGGCCTTGCGTTCCCCTGAAGTGAGTCTGATGGATTGGCACCAAGCAAATAGGAGGCTGCTGTTTGCTAAACCACATATTTTATCATTTATTTAAATGAAAGCAGATGGTGAAGAACCCGCCTCTCCCCCCCACCACCTCAAAAATTCTTGTCTGCCCAAAAAAGGACGAGCCGCTCCACACGCCCGCTGATGAAATAGGACTTTGGAGTTTGAATAAATGCCAAGGGCGTGGCTCACAGCAGTTGTGAAGGTATCGCGCAAAGTCGACAATAACACATCGGTGTTTAATACACAGGGCCATGTCCTGTAATACTTTTATTTTGTGAAAAGTATTTAAAATAGTTGCTTCCAGCTTAATAAATCGTATATATACGTCACATTCACGAGTCCTGCCGTCACCGGGAGGGTGGGGGGGGGCTAACCTGAGCGTTTTACCCGGAAGCAGACCAGGGTGCAAAGGTAGCAGGGGGCGTGGCTAACCTGAGCGGTTTACCTGGAAGCCGAGCAGGGTGCAAAGGCAGCAGGGGGCGGGGCTAAACTGAGCGGTTTACCTGGAAGCCGAGCAGGGTGCAAAGGCAGCAGGGGGCGGGGCTAAACTGAGCGGTTTACCTGGAAGCCGAGCAGGGTGCAAAGGCAGCAGGGGGCGGGGCCAACCTGGGCAGTTTACCTGGAAGCCGAGCAGGATGCACAGGTACCAGGGCGGCCGGTCGTTGAGGGCGTAGACCAGATCGGGCCCTTTGTCCAGGGCCTCGTCCAGGGCCTCCGTCTGCGGCTCCGCGATGTCCGCGGCCAGCTGCGGTGCTTCGGCATCGTCTTTTTCCTTGGAGGGGAAGCAAGGCTAACGGTCAACAGGGCCACGTTTTCCTCACGGACATAACTTTGAATCAACACCCTCTCTGGGGGTGTGGGCCTACTTTACCGATGACATGATGGCGCCCATGCGTACGAGAGGAACTCCACACATTCTCCCAAAGCACAAACACTAAGTGCAATGGTTAAGGTGCTGAAAGCTGAAGTACAGCCAAGAGAATGTGTGATGGCTTCATCGAAAGAGGGTGAAACATAAAACACGTCAACTTCAGGGAGACTGCTGTGGTTCTGCTTACTCTGACATATAATAGAAAAACGTATAGGGATACAAGTACTGTTTGTCTTTTAAAATCATTAATAAACAAGACAAGCTTATGTCAATCATGGTGTCGGTTTAATATCAATACGCAGAAGGATTATGAAACTTGTTTCTCTCTCTCACTCTCTCTCTCTCTCTCTCTCTCTAGAGAGAGAGAGAGAGAGACAAGTTTCATAATCCTTCTGTGTATTGATATTAAACCTCTCTCTCTATAGAGAGAGAGAGAGACCTGCTGTCGCCTCGCATGGAGCCCGACCTCGTGAGTAAGAGCGGAAGATCTGTAAGAAGGGGAGAGGTCCACTCGCCGCCGGGCTGCACCTCAAAACCAATTTGTAATTTCACAGATCCATTAAAAGCCAGCAACCAATTCGCTGAACTTTAAGCCGCAGCGACCAGTAGCATGAAGTGTCGACCTTTGTCTGTGTGACAGTGCTGCAGCTTCTGCTTCCATGTTGGGGACAAACGCATTTGCTGTGTAAATGTAAATCAAGCATTTTACGCCGAGGTATCAACTTTTCAAAGCTTCACCCTTAAAATGGTTTTGGTGTCGCCTCGGCCGGCAGGTTTAGAGGGGGGTGGAGTCAGCAGTCAATCACGGTACATATCCGTCAATAACACATGTATGAATAAGCGAGTGTTAAACGTTTTTTTCTCCAGGCGTTTCAGACTACTAGGGCTCGACGGCTTCCTTTTCTGTCCAGGTTTTTTGGGGCGGAACAAAACGATCCGGGCGATGACGGATGTGAGCGGGAATTGTACTGACATCTTGTAAACTCTGTTTAGGATGTGTCTGTCAGAGACACGTTTAAAAGGGGAACCAGGGACATAAGAAGTGGAAATACAAGGTGTAACTGTTATCTTTGTCAAGATTAAGTTAGGATTTGTTATCCTTATTTCTTATCCGAGGATTTTCTTTAAAAACTCTTGTTCTTCCTTTCATTTCTCAAGTTTGTTGAGAGGCAAAACTGAAAGTTATTTCCACCAAATTTCATTAAAATCCAAAATCCAAAATGGCTGTGGCCGAGACGCAGACGAGACGCGGACCAGGAGCTCACAAAGAACAGGAGCGGGATTCAGGGGAAGACCTTCAAAACACGGGATTCAATGACACGACCAGGGACCAAAGACACACAGGACTTAAATACGCAGTCAGGCACATGGCAGGCAGGTGGTGGAGGTGGCCGGTCGCTCCGGCCGTTAGGTGGAGAGGTGCCTCCATCTAGTGGCTATCGCCATGTGCAGGTTGAAGGATCCAAACAACCGGCGAGAGCCCCGTCTCACTCTCAGGGGGTAAAACAGCACTGTGAAAAAGTCTTCCTTTAAAAGTTGAGGCACAATTAGCTTAAATTACAGACACATACATATCCAAATGGAGTTATAGAGTTGCAGCAGTGCGATTATCGAGAGCACAGCGTAACGTGCTCACATGTCTGTCCGCTGGCTGCATCTTTGAGAGCCGCTCAGAGTCTGTGACGCTGAAGCACGCAGAGAGACGCTGCGACGCAGCTGCACGCCGACCCGTTGTGATGCAATAGTGTCCTAAAACTAAACAGCAGGTGTGACTTCTCCTCTGACGGAAAAAAAGTCAGATTATATACAAGGTATTGACAAGGTGACTCTACTTATGCTTTAGGGAGGTTCTATACAGTGATTGACAGGTTGCTAACACTACCACAGATGTAAACGCCACTCCTCAAAAACACATGGCAGCGGGGAAATCACATGAATTGAGACCTTGAGACTAAAAAAGCAGTCCAGAAGTCGGTGGAGTAGAACAGCAGCACAGCAAACTTAACTGCAGCGTTAATGGGAAGATTGACTTGTTCCCAGTAGCCCCACTCTGAAGTGTTGTTTGCTTAAGTCGGCAGACGCACTTTGTCCTGGACGAGAACCAGGAAGTTCACACCCGAACGCTCAGCACTCATCTGGAGACCAGACGCTGAGGTCGAGCAGCTCCGCTGACTCACCGCCGTGAAACCTCCGAGCCGTCTCGCGCCCTTAAACACGACCCGCAAGTCAAGAAACGCTGCTCAAGCAAACTCTCCACTTGAATACTTGAACTAACTCAAACTAACGTCTCCAGATTGGACGGGCGGCTCAGCGACCTGCGGGGCCTCACCTCAACTGTTCACTGACAATGATTAAACGGTGTTCTGTTATCGCTGACGGGGGGGACGGGGGAGGGGTCCAGGTCAAGAGATACTGCACCATGACAGTGTCCCAGTATGGAGGGAATACCGACGTCCAGCACAGAGACATGGTGAGCCACGCAGACAATCGGGGGCTTTGTTTCCGGGGGTCGGACCCCCCCCCCCCCTCCACCCTCGTTGATACCTGAAACCGTAAATGGGCTTCCACTGCACCGACAGACAAAAGCTCCCTTATGCAAACGGACAGACACATGCCAGAGACATGTTTGTCCCGGTGAGAAGACACTCTGTACCAGGTGCGTCCTCAGCCGCTTCCATTTTATTGTGGCTTTTATCTGCTATCAGGAGCCATAACGAGGGACGCCTCACATGCTATGTGCAGTGGACACTAGAAGAACCCCAAAGGGAGCTAGATGTGGTAATAACTTGACAGGAATGTCTCCCACCGGCATGAAGCGTGTCCTGTTTACCGGCAATGCGACGTGTCTTCAGCAGAGGGAAGTGACTCCACCATACCGTGTCACCTTCATGAGGAAACATCTCTTCTGATTCTCTGCACTCGGCATTTCTGTACTTTGTGCTTCTTTTGTCACAGATTAACCTAAAAACTGAACAACTAACTGAAGCGTGACCTGAAACGGCCTTACGTCTTGAAGGCCTTATTGGAAAATGAACCCACAGGCTCAAAGCCAACGAAATGAATGATGGAAACCTCAGACGTCAAAGTCAGCACCATTGAACATTTGTTAAAAGTATAAATCCTAGTTCAACACCCTTGACGTGTGTGGTATTGAAAATAATAATAAATGGGTCCCCGTAGCTTTGCTTGTATTATTAATTTGACTGTTTGACGCAGACGAAGCTGCTTTTGTTTGGTGTTCCCATATTTTTCCCAATCCTTCATTCATGTGGGACTCCCTGGGCCCTGGGCTCAGCTGTGTACACGTACATGCCCGCATGCAGCCTGACCTTTTCCCACAAACAACACATCCCGGCTTCAACAGGTTTTATCTTTATGTTACAAATGGCATTTCTTGTTCACGCTGTGAGCTCACGCTGTGAAGCTATGCAATCGATTCCACTGGAATATCCTGTTTCTGCTGCAGCCCCTCCACCACGCTCCGGTCCTTTCACATTCCACGGCGGCTTACATTCAGCTCTTGCTGTAATGTAGGAGAATAAAATGCCGAAAACTACAGCAAAACCAACAGCTCCCCCTTCGTCAGCCTAATACCCTGATAGAACGGGTGAGGGAGGACGGCACACTCACCCCGAACGCCGGGTTGACCGTCCCTTGCTGCTTCGGCCCCATCTCCACTCTCTCCTCCGTGGTGAGGCGCATCGTGACCCGGCCCCGGAGCCCCGAGTGGCTGAGGGCCAACGCAACGAAACGGCCGCCTCGCGTTGCCACGGAAACCGAGCCGCGGCAGTCCCGATAAAGCGAGCAGCCCGAGATGTGCCGCAGCCTCTGCTGTTGCGGGTCGGCAGCGCCTCTGGCCCGCCGCTCAGCTCCTCTGAAGGCGGTCATGTGCCTGCTGCTGTGTGACGGGCAGCAGCCTGAGTGCAGACAAAGCACGTTGGTCACATGCGTCCTCTCATTTGTCGTGCTCATCGGGGAGGTCTTTGGGCTGGAGGCTTTTGGGGTGGACGTGTGGGGTGTTTCACCCTTTCACCATTTCACCCGGGCTTCAGTGGACGTCACGTGTTCTGCCTTCAGCCACTCTGCTTTGGAGATGTGCAACTTTGTTAAAACTTTTAAAAACGTATTTAATAGGGCTGTCAAATGACTACAATTTTCAATCAAATGAATCAGAATTTTCAGTGGATTAATCATGATTAATCACTATTTGCACGTTGATGCAGAGTGAGTGCAGGCAAACTTTACTCAGACCAGATGGCACAGACGCTCAAACCACGAGCTGCCAGAGCCGTTAATTCATTAACACTAATATCTGCAGCCTTGGAGCGGCACGAGCCGGAATATTTGTAGTGGTCTAGTAGATGTAACTTGAGTCCAATATGACACAGTTGAAACCAAAGAACAAAACAACAACAACAACAACAAATAAAAGTACTGTATAAATGTTTTCGTTTTTTTTTACAAATAACTACTCAAATAATAATTTTAATCATCAACACGAACGGAAGGCTTCAAATTGCGGAGATCAGCACTGCCGCACCGCGAACCAAGTCATCGGATTAGAACGGGACAAAATGAAAAAAAAACACTGTACTGTACACTGAAAAAAAGTAGCCTACTGTACAGTAGGACACAAGGTGACGTGCGTGTATTTCACTGCTCTTCTGATGAGCCGCTGCATCCTGACGCTCTGCAGCGTTTCTTTCTTCTGAAGGCCGCGGTGCAGGTGGGTTTTTTCGAGAGAAGAACATTGTTATCGGTAGTTGTTGACGCTCTTTTTCTTCTGTTTTATGTTAGACAGCAACGTTATTGACACACACGTAGAGAAGAAGCGGAGAGACTGTTTAGCCAATCAGAATGCAGAACACAATGCACGATGCAAATCTGCGAAGCAGCGAGACCGCGAAAGGTGAACCGCGATACAGCGAGGGTTCACTGTATTTGTAATTTACGTGTGTCTGCTATCATTTACACATCACATATTGATTTCTTTCAAGTCACTGTTTTACTAAATAATATAAGTAATGTCAGTAAAATGGTGATAATGTCATTTACATGCAAACTTACTCTTTGCATGACTTATACTTTTCCCGAATGAACATGTCTAACACCATCGTTAAAATACGTAGTATAGTATGGTTGGCTACTGAGAGCCAAACACAGCCGCCTGGTTAGAAAGCTTTATGGTGATAGATTAAATATATTCCAAGGGCAGACCTAATGGCTTCCAGAGTCACCAGTTAATAAACACGTTAATAAACACGGCACTTTTTAAAACCCAATAAACCTAAATGTCGGATGTCGCGTGACTGTAAGGCCTTCTGGAGCCAATTTGTGGTTATGGGCAATATAAAATAAAATGAATTGACTTAATGGTGACAATGCCAGGATGATCGCAGGATAATGGATGCTACCAACTCACGAATAGTTCATCCTGAAGTGGCGTCAGCTACACTTTGTCAAGTCAGTTTGGTACGGAATCTGAACTGGAAGAAGAAACAAGGGCCTCTCTTTGGATTGAAGAGCGTCTGAATGAAGAGACGATTTACGAAGGTCGGCTTTAGAAATGCTGCCTGAATGCGAGCCTGAGACTCTGAGCCGACCCGGCGAGATCCAGTTCGCCTTCGATGTTCTTCGTCATACCTTTCTTCATTTAACTGGCTACATCATCAGCACAAAGAGGCCCCCTGGCAACTGTTAATTGCATTTCACGCCCATTCACGTCTGTTTTTAAAGGACCTTAGAAATATCAGCAGTCACGGACTCCAAACAGCTTTTGTGTTTCGTTAATGGGTCTCACACATTCCTGCACTCAGGAGGTTGCATCTCCTTTCAGCATCAGTTCCACCTTACTTTTTAAGTGCAGCTCTAGGAAACCTTTATTTCTATAAGGCTGTTTTACAGCGAGTGTCTGAATGGATTTGAAATGGAACTACTCGCGCTGAAACGATTCTTTGTACCTTCAGCCTCTCGCAGGTCACAACCATGTTGTGGTGAGATCTCCACGTGATAGAAACCGGAGAGGTGGGAAGAATACCAATCTGGAACGAGTTGCTTTGAAACACAAACAGTACGTTCAAAACCAAAATACATTTCCGATACTTTTACACATTTTAAACAAAATGCATTTACAGGGGTCAGAACGATTCGTACGTTGGAGAGTATCCGCGTACTACGCTGCCAACCACCTTGAACAATTGGACAGATGCGGTAGACGGTGACTAACGAGACATGTGAGTAGATGTCCGTCGACTGTAATCGATCACAGCTTCACATCCAGGCGCTGATGAAGCGTGGCCCCTTGTGACGGTGTGACGGCGCAGAAGGAGCAGCTGTTGACCCGGGTGATCAGCGACTGATCAGCGGTGTGACCGTCCTCAGCGTAAGACTCAACCTGCATCGACGCAGAAGGTCGGGGAGAACAATGTGTACAAAGTGCAGGTGGAACCAAGTCGTTGGGTTGCAAGTTCTGAGTAGAGTCCCAGGGAAATATTCTCCCAAGAGGTAGTTAAGCACCTCATCACCTTTGTGCTTGCACTTTTTTAAGCTTCGTTCTGAGTGGTAAAGTAAAAAAGCTCAAGTGTAAGTAAAGGTTTTTTTTTTTTTTTTTTAAAGTTCACATCCCAGGTACACAGCATCCATTTAGGACTTTTTGACTTGACTGCCTTTTGACTTTATATCAGGATCTCACTGACGACGACCCAAGAGCAGACGCGGGACACAGGAAGGCTCGATTGTGAGTATTTATTTATGAGTTCGATACAGGCAGCCAGGGGTCAAGCAGGGGACGGACGTGGTCAGGCAGGCAGGGGTCATACACTGGGTGACAGGACGGAGGAGACAGGAAAAACGCTGGAAGGCTTGGCATACTACACAAGACGATCTGGCAGGGGTTAAATACACAGGCAAGGTAATCAGGGAACGAGAAACACACTTAACGAGACATCAGGCTATGACATTTTATCTTTGATCCCAAATTTAATAAACAAATTGACTGATTTTTTCAGTCATTACCCTCTTGAGTCATTCCTCCCCTTCTATGTCCTGTAACCTCGACCACTGCAACAACTGACTGATTCCTACATGTAGAGAGACATGTAGGAATCAGTCAGACGTGTAGAGAGACATGTAGGAATCAGTCACACGTGTAGAGAGACATGTAGGAATCAGTCACACGTGTAGAGAAACATGTAGGAATCAGTCACACGTGTGGAGAGACACATAGGAATCAGTCACACATGTAATGAAACATGTAGGAATCAGTCAGACGTGTGGAGAGACATGTAGGAATCAGTCAGACGTGTGGAGAGACACCTGCAGCGTCGCTGACGGGCTAGAAATGGTAACCAGTTCCCGTTACCATTAAAAAGCCTCTATTGCCGGCCCGAGCCTCTTGGGGGCCCTGAGCTGAATTTGATTTGGGGGCCCCCCTCCCACCACGCAGAGTCACCTGTGCCAGAAGATTATTGGCACAAATGTTACGCTATAATGTTCTAGCGAAAATTATAAATGAATACAGTGAGGTTATAATACAAAACTAGGGCTGCTTGCAGCACTGAACAGGCCTTAGCCTCCGCTTGCATGTCGGGGTGGCAGCGGTCAGCCAGACACGTGGTCGCTGGCTGCTTAGGGCCCCCTGGTGGCCAGGGGGCCCTAAGCAGCCGCTTAGTTCGCTTATGCCTCGGGCCGGCCCTGAAAGCCAGCATTCAAAAAGATCACAGCTCAGTGAAAGTGGAGTTTATAATCAAAGAAAGATGCATTTGAATGTTTTAGTTGCCTGGAGGTACTGCTGTTTATTTTCCTGTGTAACAATGCGTTATATTTTAAGTCCAGTATTTTCTTTTAAAATGTGGCGGAAGGAAATTTAGGCAAGGCAAGGCAAGGCAAGTTTATTTGTATAGCGCTTTTCATACACAGGGCAGACTCAAAGTGCTTCACATCATAACATGTCATACAATAAAGTGAAATAAAATGCAAGAATTAAAAGACAATTTAAAAACATGTAGCATCACATTTGTACTTTTGGGGCAGTGGCACCTAATATTGAAACTATCTTAAAACTGCTTGTAGTCGGTTGGCGTGCCAGTGCGAGTCCAGTTCAGTGTCGTTGTGTGAGGAAAAAAAGCTAACATGTGTGACGGTTGCTTAGCGACACCGTTGCTACAGGACCATTTACACCAGGGGTGTCAATTCTGGTCTGGGGGCCGCATACAACTTAATCGCATCTCAAGTGGGCCAGACCAGTAAACTCATTCTAAAATGACATAGAACTAACAATAAGTCCACTTTCTTCTTTGTATTAGTGCAGAGAAGAAGTAAATTATAAAAATCTTTATATGCAATGAATTGTCCTTTTAATAAATATATTATCAACAACCTTAAAGAGTTTTTAAGAAAAGTAATGTGCAATTTCAACAACATTTTCACCCAGTTTAACATTTATTTAAGTGCATCATGCATAAAAACTGATCACAGTGATTGTGATTCACCTCCATGAACATGTAGGAAGAGGTCCATTTTTTTTTGAAAAATCCGACACTGTGTCCACTTCTTTCTTTTTTGACAAAGACATTTCACTGAAGAGGGTGCCAGGGTCAACAGAAAATGCGGGTGAAGCGATAGATGTGAAACAGCGCCACTGGCGGACAATATAGGAACTGCAGATTTTATAGAAGCGTATTCTGCGGACTATTTTGTCCACAAGATGGAAGCATACTCAAAGGCAGGATGAGGCCGTCCTCCGCTCTGTCGCCGGAACTGCTTGACGACAACAACAATCCCCACTACAAGGAGCACTATGCTGACTAGGCAAAGGAAGCAGTTCGGCACTGCATCCGAACAAGTTGGGACCTGTCGAAGGGAACGGAAACATGGAGAACCACGGCGCTGGTGCACCCACAGGTGTTTCCCCCAGTTGATTCGTACCACCTGCGTGCGCGGTTTCAAGCATGCTGAATGATGCAGAAGTCTCACATCTCATGTGGATTTTCATAAAAACCTCTTTAACGCCTGCAGCACTGCAGAGCTACGTGAATAAAATGGGCCAAAACGGTTCAAAATGCCTTGAAGGGAAGACCTCAAGCCCTTTACCCTTCACTAAGCCATGCCCCCTCCCTCCAGGCATCTTCTCCCGCACTACTTAAGAAGAAGCGTGGCAGTGTAAACAAACTCACTCTTTGTGTAGGTCCTTTACAATCTCCTTCACCAAGTTCACACATGGATCAGTCGGGGTTTACGAAGATACATTCTCAGGACCGATGAGTTTAATCCTAATCTCCAGCCGTAACCCTGTGAGGTCACTACCGCAGCATGCGATTATCTGAGGTAATCCCGCACATAGACCCATGGACCTGCGCCACGTAGATCCCGCATGAGGTCAGTCAGGGAAGTGGGATGTGGCTCAAACCACCAACGAGATGTCAACGCACAATGGATTCACTTTTACTAAAAGTAACTCAAAGGACTTTGGGTCGTTAGAGTTGTCGCCAATTGACATTTGCAGCAAAGCGTGTGGAGAATTAGGGCCTAAACAGTTAATGCGCTAAAGGTAACCAAGCTACTGTGACATAAGAGTAAACTGCTGCAGCCGTTCAAAGGTTTGTAAAAGCCTGAACACAAACTCAAACTCAAACACGTGGGCCGATGGGAACAATCCATTTAACCCGTCACCCTGGCACACACAGCCTGACCTGCACAGTGTGTGTGTGTGTGTGTGTGTGTGTGTTGCGTGTGACTAAGTACCGGTCAACACAAAGGGCCTCGGGCCTCCACTGACCCTGTTAGCGCTGATGTTTCAGGTACTTAGCAAACATCGACTGGCTTTGGGTCAATGGAGCCATTTAGGGAACATTAAAAAAAGGAACAATGAACGCACCGTTTTTCCAATAAGGCCATATTGGAAAGTGGGCCATTGCTTGTAGCGTTATTTTGACTTCTTAGAATGTCAAAAAAATGCAACTGCAACGCGACAGTGTGCCCCCCCCCCTCAAAAAACAGGACGGCCTGTTTCTTTCCTTGCGGCACATGTGGAGTTCTTTTTACTCTTCAGTTCTCTGGAGCCCAACAGAGTCATCGAAGGCTTCGGTTCGCTCATTCAACACAGCACAAGGGCTTGCTTTGCCTTCTCGTGTGCATTCCCGTCTCCCTCTCCTTCTCTCTCCCTCTCTCTGTCTCTCTCTCTCTCTCTCTCTGTCAACGGTAGTTTTTCTGAATGGGTTTAACTCCTCCGATGACTTCATGCTTTCCCCTCCCGCTCCGGCTCTCTGGTCTCCTCTCTCCCTTCCCCCTTTCATCCAGCTGCTGTTTTCCTGAATGAGCACACAAATCCCTCCCATGACCTCACCGTTGGCTCAGCTGTGCACCCCGCCTCCCCTGTCCACCCGGTCTTGAGAGATGGAGCGATGATGACAGGGTGGCGGTGCTGATGGTGATGGAAAGAGGTGTGTGGGATGGAGCTGTGTAATGTGGGGCAACCAGGAACATCCGGTCCTCCCTGCTGACAATCGCTGCATCCCTGCGCCTCAGGATTACAGCACTTAATCTGCACGGCAACAGCTCCTCTGCTGCTGCAACGCTGAGCGGAAGGGTGACAGAAGAAAAAAAAGAGAGAGAAACGCGAGAATGGAAGCTAAAAACGATAGAGAGACATAGAGACATAGAGATGGAGGAAGCGAGAGCATCAAGGAAACCGAGTGAGGATTAAGAATGGCCGCTAAGTCATTCATGATTTCTTATTCATTCACACCGTCCGCCGGCTGCGATCGACCTGTTACGTAAGCGGAGGAGGGGGGCGGGGCAACGGGAGGTGAGGTCAGGTGAAGAAGGGAGGAGCTAGAGGAAAGGAAATAGAGATGCTGATGCTTTCGTTCTGATGGTGGTGCACTGCGCCTCATAAAAAAAGGAGAAGCCCCGACTGCATCATTTTAGGCTGAAACAAAGAGCACACAACGTCCTGCAGTTTGGTATAAATCTATAACAACTATCTCTATCCACTTTCCCATTAACAATGAGCCATTTTTACCTGGTACAAAAAGAAACATTCAGCCTGACTTTATCATGTTTTTATAAAAATACATCAATATTATATATGACATGAGGAGACATAAGGAGTCATGAGGACACATAAGGAGACATGAGGAGACATGAACTGACCAGTAGAACACACGTTCACAACCCAAGATGTTTGATTTATGAATTATGAATTAAAGGCATGTTGATATTATTTGCGTGTTGATGTCTGAACTGTCCAAAACTAATAAAAAATAAAAATAAAACAGGTTGAATCGTACATAAAAACATGGTCTTTTGACCTGGATAACGTTTATTGTGACTGGTTTGCACCTTGGCCTTTGGCCTCCTTAAAAAAAGGTTCTGTCCCCTCCTGCTCCCCTGAAGAGGAGGGAGAAAAGCAGTTTAAGAGCGGTGAAAGGGTGCAGAGCATAAAAGAGTGAAACAATGGATGAATCATCCTATGATGACTAACCGCTTGCATAACGAGCAGCCCACCAAAACCAGGCCTCCTCTGAACCCAGAGCCAGCAGACCCACCAACGCACCTCCTTGGGGGGGGCGGGGTACTGGAATGTTTGGGCCGGGGCCACTTCCACCCTCTGAACCACAAAACCCGCCAACCGGATGGAAAAGTGAGGTTCTAAAGGAAATCAATTAGGTGTAAACGCGACAGAGGAAGTGTCTGTGTGTCTGAGTTCGGCCAGTTCAGTCCACATGAGCAGAAAGTATTTTAGAAATGGGCCGTCACACGGGAGCACATGACAGTGAGGCGGAGGGGGGGGTCATCCATTTGGATCGCATCAGTCTCCATCAAAGACTCCATAAATGTGGTGTTGATGTAAAGAGTGAGCGGGGATCCGAGGTGGTGCAGCTTGTGTGAGCTGCAGGTTTTCTTCTCTTGTGGAGTATTTCCCTGTTTAAAGGCAATGGCCTACTTGTGTTTGTGACGCCCCAAGTCGGGCCTTGAGTTTGACACCTATGATGTACAGGGTTTATTTGTTATTGTTGGGGATGGAATATCTACATGTTACATATACTATAGATACTACTACGTTGTTATAAACACATAGCAGAGCTCTTGTTATGAAGGTTATTATTATTGTAATAATAAAATTAAAAAAAAACATAACATTAGAGACACTTTTACTACTGGTACAAACTTAACTAGAAAAGGCATTTCTTGCAGAAAATGCATTGGAATGCTGAAAGCTGAAATTAATTTTTTTTTAAAACGCTGAAAATACAGAAATGAGTACAGTGAGTAGTATTTTTCTATTATCCTCTTTTTTCATTTTTCAACTGGAATCAACTGGAAAATGTTGCCTTTTTTCCAATTATATTTTCCACGTAACATACTTTTTTCTACTTTTTTTCATACACTACTTTCTACTTTCTTTTTCAAAATTTTCTTTGACAGAATTTTCTTTTCCTTTTTTCAAATTGTATTTTTTAACATGACAAATTTTGACAAATTTTGAAAAAAAAATGCCGACCTAATTTTTTAAACATTTTCCTGTTCTATCGTTCGACCTAACATTTTTTCAATTTATTTTTTTCAGAACTCTTTTTACCTTAATATTTTTTTGCCCTTTTGATTCAAAAACTATTTTCGACCTTACATTTTAACCTAAAACATTTTTCATAATATTCATTCATAAGTTAAACTAACAAAGCATCATTAGTCTTACTGTTGGTTTGGGGCGCATTTAAGCAGCTGGAGAGCTTAGCTTACACACACGCACACACACACACACACACACACACAGACCAGCATGCTACTTAGCGCCTTGGCTCTTACCAAAGCAGCAGAGCATTAAAAACCCATGAGCGTCTCCCCCTTTTTCTTTTTTTTGTTAACCAATGGTTGTTAAAGCAGGAGGCTGCAGACCTGCCCTCACTTTCAGAGAGGAGGCAATGGCGCCAGGAGGTGACATCATTCAAGGGAGTCCTCAGGAGGGAGCCTACGTCACCTGTGTTTCCAGCTGTGTGCTAATGCTGTGAGACCCCCATGAACCGAGACAAGATGCATTATTAAAAACATACTGAATCTACCACCACCACCAAGTGGTCCATTCAATGGGAGTCCGGTCTCAGTGCTCTGAAGAGTCCATCAGTGTCTGCAGCCCATCATGAAATGTATGGTTCTATAGTTCTATGGTTTTTTATTTGAGAAACCCTCAAAACCATCTGAACACTTCCCGTCATCTGCGTTCTGTCAGGAACTTTAACCTGGTTACAAAACAGTCTCAATTTAATACTGACGAACTAAAAGTCAAAATCTCAATGCTTTAATGTCTGATTCCACACCAAAGCAAACAATACAGTCACACAGATCTCCCAGAAACCTCCTCAGGTCAGGCTCCAGAGGACCTGCAGTCGGACGGGGGGCGGAGCTTCTCCTTTAGAGGGAGGAGAGGTACGGGGGGCGGAGCTTCTCCTTTAGAGGGAGGAGAGGTGCGGGAGAACCAGAACCAGGAGTGACCCGTCCAACCCCTGGTGCAGTAGAATAAGAGGTCACGATGATAATCGTATAAAGCCACTTTACAACAAAGCAGTGTGTTTCCGTACCTGCAATTAGAGAGTCATTTGACACAAGAAATGACGATGACTCACAACAGTGTGGATTTTAGTCCTGTTGGCGGCTGAAGCCATGAGTCACCCACATTGATCCATGTTACAACCTGCAGGTCACACAAGGTGTTTGCACAGCGTAACGCTATAATGATGGTGGTTATAGAGGAAATGACTCACCTGTTTACAGCTGTGTGCGCAGTGATTCAGGTTTTCCGTCGTTAAATAGTTTTTTACGAAGAAGCTTCTTCAGATTCTTTGTCCCACAGGCCCCTGAGGTCAAAGTGAAATCCACATTCACTGTAATTAGGCGAGTGCAGGAGTCTGCCGTACATAAAGTCTGCGCCTTTCACACTCTGGTGATTTCTGTGTTCGGTTGTGTTGCAACATTTTGTAGTTATTTCCAGTACAGTTGCACAACTTGTTGCACAACACATTTATCCAACAGCACACACACTGTTTTCCAAAGCCAGTCTGACTCATCCGGTGAATTACGCAACTTCCTGTAAGAGAAGGATCTTCTGGGCTTCCTGGAGGTTTGGAATCATGCATCTGCAATGCATCTGCTTGTTGTGTATACATCATGAACGTGAACATAATACATGTTAGATGGCCGACATGCGTCTCTGTGGTCAGGACCGAACGGCATCTAACGGCGCCCTCACCAGCCCCAAGGTGAAATGGACTTTGGTCCTTTTGTCCTGTGGCCCTCTGGGGAAAGGTACAAAGCAGGTGTTCGATTTGAGCCCCTTTAACTGAACGCATCGTGAGGCCGCTCCGCCCCCCCCCCCCGACCCCCTTCCCCCCCTCACACACCCCCGCACAGGGGAACCTGCCGGCTTACGCATCCTTCCACTGCATCAATATTTCAGTCCCTCGGCTTCCGCTCAGCGGTGATGTCATGTGGGGTCAGACGGGTTGACTTTGGTTATCTTTTGCAGGGGGGGTTAAAATACGTTCATGGAGGCAGCACAGAAATTGTTCTGAAGACAAAGTGCGGTTCCTCACACAAGGCTCAGCGTGGGCCGAAGGTCAAAGTCCCTCCTGTGATTCAGGCGGCTGTTTAAAGTTTTAACGGCTTCAAAGGACCAGTGACGAGTCCCTGGTTTGTGATCACGTCGGTCGTCATGGTGTCTTGATTATTTTTATACAAGAATGAATAATTCATACCCTCAAATTACTTACACGATGAACGGAATGACTTGAATTATTGATGCGAGGGGCCAGATTACCAATTTGTCCGCGTGAGTGATGATGCATCGACGCGACGCCGTCGTGATCACACATTCCCTCGGTTTCTGTGTGGTCGGCGATCACTCCTCTGAAGAGTTCAAAGGTCACCAGGGACGCTCCCGGCGGGTCAGCGGCTGCTCATCAGGTGTGTGTGAGAAGACCGGTGACCTCTGTGACATCCTGTGAGGACGAGGTCACGCCGCTCGTCTGTTTACCAGGATACACGGGAATTCTTACGACATGAAAGGTCGGCTGGAAATTCCTCAAGTGGCCCTCAGGCCAATGAGAGCAGCCCTGCCTTAGAGAAAAGGCCAAACATGTGACCCCCCAGGGCTCAGAGGTCAAGTAAATAAAGCCAAAGAAGAAGAATGTCGCCTTTAAGGCCTTTTATGCGACGCCTTTGTTACTTTGTCATCATGCAGCATTCGTTTGTTGTCTCTTTGGTTCCCTGAAGTCGTGATTCCTCTGCTGTTTAGTGTTAACAGGGAAAGCATTAATATCCATAGTCATTTTCCGTGTTACTTTATTGTGTTATTAGTTTTCAGCCCGTACAGTTAATGCTGGGATGTTAGTTTTGGGGTACAGGTACAGGGCGGAAGCGAGGCCGCGGCGTTCTCGGGTTACTGAGCGTGCAGACGGACGGGCCCTCGTGTGTATCTCTCACACTGCTGCTCAGGCAGGCAGGAAGTTCCTGTTGACATGAATGAGCTGGCCTTTCAATAATGCAGCAGAGCTCAGGGGAGGACGGCTGCCGCTCCCCGAGGACCATTACTCCTGCAACCGCTCTGCGTGTGTGTGTGTGTGTGTGTGATAGGAGGAAGCAGTGAGAAGAGGAGGAAGCCCAGCGCTTGTTTCATGTTAAGTGGATGCATTAGAGGGTGAGCGCGTGCGTGTTTGCATAAATTCCATAAACTCAGAGGTTGATTAGCGTTTAGCGTTACGTTTTTAGCGTAGAGTTACAGTCCTTGCCCTCTTTTATTTCCCTTTTTTTCAGACCTCGTAAAAAGATCCCCATTATCTGACCAGAGCGAGCCAGACAGACAACACAGGCGTTCCTGTTTGTCCATGAATTAGTGCCCCCTCCTCTGGGTTAGTGCCCCCTCCTCTGGGTTAGTGCCCCCCTCCTCTCAGCACGCCGAGCTCCCCTCCGCTCCTCCGGCAGCTTCTTTTGAAGTCGACCCCGGCTCTCATCCATTAGCCGGCCTCGCATCCGCCGAGCCACAGCTCCATCATTACCAGCCCGGCCTGCTGCCGTAATGGGAGAGAAAACAGCTGAAGAGAAAAGAGCTTCCTGACCCCCCCCCCCCCCCCCCCCCCCCCCCCCCGCCCCCCCACACACCCCTCCTCCCAATCCAGCTCCTTTAATTAGCAGTCGTCTGTTGGCTTTTATGGACTCACTGTGCTTGGTCATTAAGAGAAACAATAAAAGCACGAATAAAGAAAGAGCCTGAAGGACAAACCTCCACCGACTTAAAGGTGGCCGAAGGACGAATCCCAAGAAATACTTTGTGTGAATACTTTCGTGCCAGTCTGTTTCTGTTTCCCTTTGAACCTGAGCTTCATTTTTTCTCTTTGATCATATTTTTTTTTTTTTAAAGACGGCAATAACATCAGATTGATGTAACAAAGAACTGCCTTCGCTAAGCTGCATCCTCCTGCACGGCAGTTTGATGGGTTTGAAGCTGCAGCATCAAACCAAAAAACAACAAGTAACAAGTGTCTAGTTACAAACACGCACATGAACCTGTGCTGATAACTATGTTTGCTGTCATGGAAACAGGATCAAAGACATTGTTTTTTGTAGGTTTGCATCCGTTACCAAAGAACGGCACGCGAGACACACGAGTCGCGTCCGTCTCAGGGTCGCCAACACACCTGCTGCTCTCTGTTCTCATTTTCATACGAGGGGTCGTAAACAGACAGATACCCCCCCTCACTCAGTGACTTCCTGTCAGCGAGGCGGTAAAAAACGGCGTCATCCCTTATGGTTGGTGCTGTTGGTTGTAGATGCAGTCAGCTCAGAGAGATCTGCACGCCGATGGCGTTCGCCGTTCAAAAGGCAAAGAGCCAAATGGAGTTCATGTCGACGAGGTCGACTAGTTTCTGTTGAGATCCAACCGAGATAAGACAACGTGCGTGATAATCGCCACGCGAAAGTGGAACAGCAACATTTTTGACAACTAAGTGTTTCCTTCCGAGCAGCTTTCAAAGCAGAAACGCAGCTCAACTGCTGAAGCCCTGGATGGTAGAAAGAAAGTAACACACACAGACAAGCTGACCGTTCCTGGCACCCGGGTGTGCCACGTCCCACCTTGGCGGGTTTATGGCGCTTCCTCCCCCTGTCGGGGTCACGGCGAGGCCGTCGCAGCTCCTGGCGTCCACATTTAACACTTAAGTGCACAATTAGTCTGTAAGTGTGAGCAGCGGCTTGTTGAGTCGCATCGTGAACATCTCGTTCTGATTTCAGGGTTCAGGCTCCTCTCAGTGGCCTCTTCTTTCATTGTTTTTGTTCCTTTTTGCAGTAAAAACAACACAGAATCAGATCTACTCATCTCAAAGACAGGAAGACACGGTTGACGCCTGAGTGGAATTCTTGTTTCTCGCTTCAGGACGAAGCGTGAAAAGCTCAGAGGAGGCGTGACGAGAAGCCTCACACATGACGCCGTGAGAGTGCTCGCCAAGTGTTCCTCAGCGCCAGCAACCGTTAAATTCAGAGACCTTCAGGATCCCATTTCACTGTGTGTGTGTGTGTGTGAGAGTTCACTTTGTTTTACGGTGTGGGTTTTTTGGAGCGGAAGGAGCTGTGATGAAGACCTGCTGTACAAGTATTTGACTTAAAACCTTTTTAGGTGTGGGAGTTTTTTGTTGTCGAAAGGGAATGTGAACCAAATATTCCTGCAAAATTAAAATCTACTTTGAACAAAACTCATATCGGCATCGGACATTTCATTTAGTTTATTAGAATAATAACCAGTTACAACCATTTACTAATTAATTTTCTCTACCGTACCAAGAACAAATGGTTCTTTATAATGGTGCACTGCACTGCAAAGAAGAACATGAAGTACGACTTTGCCCTTTCTTTACCGCAGGCCAGTCGTGTGTTTAGAAACTCTTTCACAACACTAATCTTTGTCCTGCATCTGTTACACAACGAGGATGCTACGGCCTCCGGCTAATCTGGGAAAGAATGCAGACAGATGTATTATTGGCTGACGAGAAGTTATTTGCTGTCATGATATACTCTAAGAACAGAAAGTTGTTCTCACAGTTACCTTAGTCATAGCAGCCTTTGAGCACAATGGAAAAAAAGAGTCAACCGCCGTTAGGGTGTGACCAGGCATGAGTGAGGAATCTACGAATCGTTATGACGGACGGATAGAATAAATCGTTTTTGTTATAGAAAAAATATGGTGTCACAAGAAGAGAGGTTATCTGTCATCTCTAACAGCCGCGAACAACCGTTCCGTCTGGGAGGCCGAAACACACATTTAAGAGCCGGCTTTAGTACGGACTTGCTCACGTTCATGGTTTAAGGCTGGTTTAGGCCAAGAGTTAGGGCAGATTGAAGATTATAGTAAGGGATGGTTCACGTTTATAGTAAGGGCTGGTTCAGGTTCATAGTAAGGGCTGGTTCAGGTTTTTAGTAAGGGCTGGTTCAGGTTCATAGTTTGGGCTGGTTCAGGTCTAAAGGTTGTGTCTGTTTATTTGATGACTGTTAATTGACGATGAGAGCAAGGTTGTGATTACCTCTATTCATTTAACATTTACAGTTTTGAGATGTGAGCCTGTCTATCAAAGGATCCTTCCAACATCAATTATGAATTTAAATTATAATAAAATGTAACATAATATTCTGAGTCTATACCCACAGAATTGAAACAGTGAACGTACTGCCGACTGCCCTTGTATAACTTACCAAATAAAACTAAACGAAAACATCTTTGCAGTGAATTTAAAGTCAAGAGATATTGATTGATTTAACCGCCGTTTCCTCAAGAATAAACTCCAATGAGAATTCTGAATATCTTTGCATGTGCTGATTATATTCTTTTTACTTGAATTCTGATAATCGGGGAGGTAATATATAACCCGGTCACATAAACTAAAATGAACCAGACTCCATTCAGCTCCTCTCGGACTCAATAGAGCAGCCACCACCTTCATCTTTTCATCCCTGGGGTGATTCAATTCTTTCTGTCAACTCAAAAGCCGACCTCTTGACCCCAAAGTGACCTCTGCCCCCCTTCCCCCACCAGCGGCATGCTAAAAGGACCACAGGAAGACCTTAGTTCTCCCTAAGGTTTCTTCCCTTTTTTCCCTGGAAGGGTTTTTTTCATTTTATGGGGAGTTTTTCTTGTGCCGATGTGAGGGTCTTGGGACAGAGGATGTTGCATGTGTACACACTGTAAAGCCCTTCGAGGCAAATTTGTAATTTGCGATTTTGGGCTATACAAAATAAAATGAATTGAATTGAATTGAAGAAAGAAGCGCCGCCTCACAGCCTGCAGGAAGCCCCTGACCTTTAACCCCGAACACCCCTCCTCTCGGTTTTTTTCACACTGTGAGGTGATGCTTTTTCCACGCCATTTGTCCCGGTGCTGTCATGCACACTCCTGTGTTATCTCCGTGACAGCATAAGACCTGTGGCCAAGGTGTGCTCGGCCTGCATTACAAACATACATATTAATGGTAGTCTTAATGGCTATAATAGTAGCATAGTAGTAATAATAATAATAATAATAGTAATAGGATTCGTTAAACAAGCTTAAACCTGCAGAGTTCTGGACTTTTGAAATAAAATCTTGTTGAATAATCAAAATGATTGGTTAATTATTCCATTTAAATCTGAAATCTCGGTCTTTGGTTTGGATTCTGCATTTGGTTTACATTTGGTTAAATAGCGCTTCTAATAACAATGATGCCAAGCGAGAGTGGAAATGACCGGTCCATGTAATGGCCAAACAAGTCGTTGTCTTTTCATTCACTAATACCCCCTGTACTCGCTGATACCATCCCCCCCATTTTCCTTCAAACTAGGTCAGCTTCTCCCTCATTCTGATTCAACTTTCTCTCACAGTTGAAAATGCAAAACCAAATGGCAGAAAGCAGAAGGAGCCTCGGGAGGATTACTGCCCCGCATTGTCCTGCTGCTAATCCCTCCTCCACATCACACAGAAATAAAAAATAAAAAACATTTGACACCTTTCGGTAGCTCAGCCCGACACTTCCAGTCCCTCCCACACGCTCAGGGTTACTCAAAGTCACACAAACATTCACACGCACACACGGGTCCAGAGCGTTTCCTCGCTCTGTCCACTCGTGCTTCTCAGACAGCGTGAAACCCTCGCCCCCCCCCCGGGCCCCCTCACCCCCACACCTCTCCTTCCTCCTCGCTTTCATCCATTCTCCATGGCTCCGCCTCCCTTCGGGGGCCCCATAAGGCCTTTGTGCAGATCGATGGCCCGTGGCTAGCCTGGAAGTAGGGGTTATACAGAGTGCAGCGGACTCACCGATGCTGGAGTTTTGGGGGGGGGGCGGTTAAATCTCTCATCCAGGACTTTTCATCTTCTGAGTGGCTTCCTGTTTGACTAACCAGCCAACAGCCCTCGAGTCATTCCAGATTCAAAACACACATAATTCGAGTCGGGGATGAAAGATTCAGATCTTCTGCTGGAGGAAAAGGTTGAATTCTGATTTTCTTTCCTGTAAAAACACATTCAGAGTGTTACTTTGTTAGAAGTATTAAACAAAAAATGTGAGGGTTGTTATTATTTCAAATAAATCCCGTAAAAAGACACAAACTAAAATTGATCCAACAAACACAGTGAATGTGTATTCATGGCTTCATCCATCTTGCTCCATCCACACGCTCTCGTTACCACGGACAAGGCCGCTGTGCTGAGTTATGAGTTATTTTAAATTGGTTTATTTCTTCCTGTTTGAGAAAAACTACAATGCTCAGCTGTTGGAACTCAGAGAGAAGTATTTTGTTGAGATGAATGTTTCAGTTTTTTTTGATGGGATCTAAGATTGGAATGTTAAATCCTTAAATCAGTCACCATGCTGATGCACTACCCCAGTGGAGGTAGAGTACTTCCACCACACGCTGGTGTGCTTTGCAGTATGAGATAAGCGCTTTTTATTTAACAACCACAATAATCATTCACAACATTTTTGTTGCCTCACAACCTTGTTGCGTTGCTCTCCTCCTCAGGTGAGGTGCGAGCTCGGTGACCTTTTGCACCCTTTTCCCCTGCTTCTCATTCAGAAACCATTTGTCCTCGGCTCCTTTTTTTTTCTTTTCACTGCCCTCTTTTTGCCCCCGTGGGGCAGTTAAAGTGCAGCTGCCGCCATCAGCTCTCTAATATCCAGCCTCGGCTGCAGAGAGGAGAGAGGAGTTGGGATGAGGAGAGTTTACGGGAGGATATTTGAGCATTTCTGGGAAGCTCAAACAGGTTGTAAACTTACTCTGATCTTCCTCCACCATGAGGCCAGTTCCCCGGCCAACGTTCTCCATTCACAGAATATCACGTACTTGAGTAAGAGACCTGTGCTATGCAGTTGATTCATATAGTGACTAACAGACAACACTTCCTGGTGCAAGTCTGTGGGAAAAGGTGTTTTAGGGCGGAAGAAAATGATCCCTGACGGATCATTTGATGGTGGAGTATCACTTTAAAAAGACAAAAAGCAAACTGTATGAGACCAAACGCTGCGCTGTTCCCTCGCCAACCGTTTCATACCCTCGACCAGATAGCTGAACTGTGCCGGCTCGAACGCCGTCCTCTCCGTCTCACTCCGTCTCACCCCTCGGGATCAATTTGGTCGAGTTGAAACGGCGGTCGAGGCAATTTAACACTCGTCCTGCATGGTGAAGCAGGGCCGGGAGGCTCAGGGCCGACCAGGTGGCGTCCGATTCACTCAGGGCCGTCTGCATGCCGGCAGGGTTGACAGGAAACCGCCACTTTTGTTTGTGTGTGTGTGTGTGTAATTTGGTCAGTAAATGCTAGTCATTAGTGTTGGTCCGAGAGGAGGCAGAGAGCAGCGTCGGGCTCTCCGGGGCTTCATGGTAATCACCGGGCAGATTCTGACCCCACACAGTCGATCACCTCGTTGCTTTCCCTCCCGTGTGCGTTTTCCCTCCCACGGTGTCACCTGATGATGCGTTTCCTTGAGAGACCTGCAGGCAGAGCTCACGGCGAGCCGCAGGAGGTCAGGAGGTCACTCTCCCCAAGGAGTCTGTCACGGTGTGGGTTTGTAAAATAACGGGTGGCTAGAATTTGAGTAGATACGGGATTAACAGATTAACAGCTGCACACTCGTCTTTTCTGGACGCGGCCATGATTCACTGAGTCAAACACAGAGCCGTCCCCCAGGTGAATGCCGTTAGCGTCCCGTCTGCAGCCAAGTCGGCATCCTACAAGCCCTCGTCACGTACGCGAGATTTCCAGGTGTTGACATTAGAACCGGCTGGTCACATGACTCTCCGCAGACATCCTGTGACTCAGTGCATCCGTCTCCACTGACATGTTTCCTGGTGTTTCTTCGAGAACTCGTGTTACCAGAAGCCTCTTTCCGTCTGCACAGTGTAGCATCGCTTTGCTAAATCCGCTCGAATCCCTCCGCCCTCGGTGGCGTCAGGGATTCCGGGGGCACAAAGGGGATTTCAGGAAGCTTCACCCGAGCGTCACTCCGGCAGATTGAGACCGCTGGTTTGCTGTGGAAACATGTTCATGGATCAGAGTCTGTTTCTCATTTATAAAAAAAAAAGGTCTTGCAGAGGAGACGGATTCGGCAGCTCGGCTCCACAAGCCGACGCTGAAAATAACGAGCTCGTCAGCATCCGTTCGCCTCCTCCCTCCCACTCACTTCGTTCAGACCGTGGACGCTCCGCTCGCCTCCGCCCGCCGCTGGAATACGATGTGCATTTACTCATCCCGCCGCCGTCGGCCTGACAACCGAGCTATTCAAAGAGGACGCTCAGTGTGTTCTATATTTACCTGCTTTTTCTCAGAATGAGGATATAATTACACTTGATAGCAGGGAGATAAATGAGGAGGGAGCTGATGGTACAGAGGTTCCAGAACAGAACTAACAAACCTCCTTTATTCCCCTTAAAGCCTCGTGGTCGTTCTCAGAGTATGATAGCATACTGGGAGGACAGGGTTCGTAAGGTTTTTTTTACAGTGAATTTCTTTGTCTTTTTTGGATAGCGGCGAAGTGGAGGGAGACACATCAGACGAACGGGGTCCAAATGTAATGTGTACGTATAGAGTTCAGCTCTTAAGTCTCCAACGCACGTCCGTCACCTGCAGCCCGCTTCAGCTGCTTCCTAAAGACGACGAACTAAAGATGCTGAATTATTCTCCTCATGCAACGGTCAAAGTCTTGACACTTGGCCGACAACAACAACAACACCAACAACCCAAGTCGTGACGGCCAGAAATACCCAGCTCAGTTAGCGCAGTTAGCATCACACGAGGTACATCTATCTTGACGGATGTCAACAAGTTCTGTGTTTGTCATCCAACAGTCGGTGAAGTGTGCTCGGGATGATAAAGTGCCGTTTCCTCCCACTGTGTCCCTTATTAGCTCTCTCTCCCCCCTCTCACTTGTGTCAGCAGCATTACTCATACCTGGGCCGACAGGCCTGGCTCCGCCTTAATCACCCACTTCCACTTCCTGTTCCCCGACCTGCCAACAGCCCGCCGGCAGCACCGGCGAGAGAGGCAGGAGGAGGCGCTCTGGGCGACTGGGATGTTATTACAATTCCACTGATGGGAGGGGGTGGGGGGGGAGACCGAAGCCGACACACAGCTTCACATGGAGGATTCTCTTTTGCACCTCTTAAATGAATCAGAAGAACAAGAGCAGGACCCAAAACGGGATTCGGTTATACGTATACACTGGTATCAAATAACCCCGTTTTCTGCTGCGTTCTTTGTGTCCGAGTATAAAATATTTGGTCCTCTTCACAGTCGGACTGAACGCAGCTGGACAGAGACAAAAATGGTGAAAAAATAATAATACATTGGTCCCAGTGGGCACGACAGCTGGTCTGTGCGTGTGGGCGACGTGATGGTTTTAAAACGATAATGACTATTTATACTCCTCTTGAGTTTGCTGCGTGGGCTCGAAGGAGACAGCGCCGATGATTCACAGCCTTTTGTCAACCACAGCTTCTCTTTCCTGTGGCTCTCCATCCCGTCCCGTTTTATCTCCCGCTCAGCATCTCTTTTCTCCGGCACAGCAGTAACAGAAAGATGGCCGTGACTTCAGGTGGAGGCCGTGTGGGGCCTGAAGGACACGTCAATTCAAGGCCCACGGAGGAGCCAAAGATAGCTTCTCAAAGACTGCTTCCATGAGTCTCGGATTCCATCCACAGTGAGTTTGAAAAGGAACATTTATGTAAGAAAAACATTACCTACAATTATTATTATAAAATGTCACAATGCTGGGTCAACAAGGCAGAAAGCAGGACCCAAATGCAGAGTTCGCTCAAAACGGGTACTTTAATTCCAACCAATACAGATCCAACGGGGACAACAGACGACGACACGACCAGGCACAGCAGACTCACAGGGTTTAAGTACACAGGACAGGTGCAGGTGATCGGACACAGGTGGGAGCAATCAGACACAGCAGACAACCACAGGGGGAGACAGGCCAAGGCAGGAAGTGAAGTTACCCCAGGAACACCAGAAACATGAAACTACAAAACAAGACAGGAAGTGAACCCAAACCGTGACACAAAAGGCTGATGAGAGTCGCTCAGGAATAATAACTTTAGCCTGTGAAGTACATTATCATCTTCGCATGGTGCAACTGAACTATCACGAGATGCTAATAATGTGTTTCACCACACAGCCCGACTCCTGGTGATGGTCCATTACGCTGAGAGGAGAAAGTCCTTACGCCCGAATTTCAGGAATTCTCAATCAAAAATGTTATTCGAGTCATAGCTGACAGTCGTCTGCATAGAGGCGGTGTCTGGGTGGACAGGTGAGCAACAAAAATCATTGTTGACTTATTGTACACCTTTTAACTAAACCTACACAACAACCCTAAGCGTGAATCAATAAAAAGGCTTGTTGGGCTTTTAGAAACCATTAAAGTATCGTCTTTACTGGCGGCAGGTTGTTCATACGGCTACAGAAGAGTTTGCATTTCCTGAAACAAACAGTCTCTCTCAAACACAAAGGCTGCCTCCAACGGTAAAAGGAATCGCTGCTCGGCCCGTGTGTGAGGCACCTGACGGGGGTCGATCCATCGGGGGAGGAAACGGAGGCACATCCGCAGTCGGTCGCTTGTGGGTTTTGGAATCCAGCAATTGTGGATTTCGGCTGCAGAAGCCTGGCTTCGATTGGACGCGTTTTAGCATTTAATGAGATTCAAACACAAACTATAAAATGCGACACAAATACTTGCTGACACGTGCAGCTTCCTGTTTGCATCCTGATAACACCATTTACTTTCTTCAGTTTCATTTAACCACTGCTGCTTTCTCAAAGTGCGTTTCTGTTCATAGACAAACTGAATACGGTCATAAAGTGTTTAGAACCAAAGATTTGCTTTGATATGGAACCATAGGAACGGGTGTGGAGCGTAAACTTTGTGGCAAACACATGAGTAAAATGTTTAATTTATTCACTAAGGGAAAAGACACATTGGTGGTGATTCAAAAGGTCACATTTTAGGATCTCACTGTTGCGTTGCTTTGAAACGGCCTCGCTGTGGAAGTTGCGTTGCTTTGAAGCGCCCTCGCTGTGGAAGTTGCGTTGCTTTGAATCGGCCTCGCTGTGGAAGTTGCGTTGCTTTGAAACGGCCTCGCTGTGGAAGTTGCGTTGCTTTAAAGCGGCCTCGCTGTGGAAGTTGCGTTGCTTTGAAGCGGCCTCGCTGTGGAAGTTGCGTTGCTTTGAAACGGCCTCGCTGTGGAAGTTGCGTTGCTTTGAAACGGCCTCGCTGTGGAAGTTGCGTTGCTTTGAATCGGCCTCGCTGTGGAAGTTGCGTTGCTTTGAAACGGCCTCGCTGTGGAAGTTGCGTTGCTTTGAATCAGCCTCGCTGTGGAAGTTGCGTTGCTTTGAAACGGCCTCGCTGTGGAAGTTGCGTTGCTTTGAATCGGCCTCGCTGTGGAAGTTGCGTTGCTTTGAAACGGCCTCGCTGTGGAAGTTGCGTTGCTTTGAATCGGCCTCGCTGTGGAAGTTGCGTTGCTTTGAATCGGGCTCGCTGTGGAAGTTGCGTTGCTTTGAATCGGCCTCGCTGTGGAAGTTGCGTAGGCCGTGAAAGAGAACAGTGTGTTACTCTGTGCAAACTAAACACACACAGGGAGAGAAAAACACGAGGTCCTAAACAAAGATCTTCATTCTGAACCCCTCCCTCTGAATCCCTCCGACTCCAGACATTCCTTCCCAGCATTCCAGAGGGCTGGTGGGCGGGGTCACAGGTCGCATTTCAACCAAGCGTGCATGTTTGTGCTCCATCTGTACGTGTGAGGACCTGATACTGTAAAAACTGCAGTTATTGATAGAAAGGAGTCCGATTGTGTAGAAGTCTGTAATGACTCTACGTCTCTCTTGATGTATTATTGTAAATATTAGAGATTATGGTCTCAATCTCTACGTTCAAGCCTTCTTCAAAAGAGAATGAGTAAGTAATCAGTGAATGATGAGTCAAACAGACCATGAAGCAGGGAGGCTCAGGACGCGTGTCCAACGTGTCCAAAGTGAGGAATATGTGTCTGTGGGCAAACCCTCACACAGGAAGTGCTTTTCTTTTTCTTTATCTGTGACCTGGTCAGGACATTTTGGTCACAGCCTGTTCCCTTAGCGGGATTAATAATCCCTTTAGAGGAAGGTTGTGTGTTTGTGCGTGTTGGAGAAAGAGAGCGAGAGAGAGAGAGAGAGAGAGAGAGAGAGAGAGAGAGAGCTGGAAAGTGTGAGGTCGTAGCAATTAGATCGTGAGCAGTGAAAATGAACGGCTGGCATGAAAGTGTGTGTGTGTGTGTGTGTGTGTGTGTGTGTGTGTGTGTGTTAGAGAGTGTTTGCTCCCTTTTATGTCTGTGTGATTTCAGTGTGCGTGTATGTGTGTGGGTGTGTGTGTGTGTGTGTGTGTATCCGCATTTGCAATTTTGGAACTTGTAACACGATCTCCGAGGGCAACAGGAAATTGCTGGAGTGGATGAGGGGGAAGCGATGTGACATGAGACAGGTGGGCGGTATGTGTGTGTGTGTGTGTGGGTGTGCAGGGGGGGGGCAGAGATGAAGCTTGGGGGCGGAGTCTGCTGTCAACACGCCGTCACCGGAGGGTAAGAGGGACAGGAACCGTTAGCTGAGGATTAGCAGGGGCGCCAAGTTTAGGTCCCTCTCTTGCCTTTATTTTGATGGCAACGGAAAAGGGGGGAGGGAGGGGGGGACCAGATGGGGGCTGCACGGTGGGGGGGGAGACACTCCACCCGAGCCCACAGCTGGAGGTCGTGTACTCAATCACAAAGCGGATGTGGCATTTTGAACACCGCGAGACGGCAGTTTGCACGACGCGTCGGGAGGAATGAGGCCTTTTCTTCTTTTTCCTCGGCAAGTTGCCAGAAACTCGACAATCTCTCGCCCAGGTGCCGCTCTCAGACTTTTTAAGGTTTACTTCTTTTTTTTCAATTTGGGCCCAATGTTCATGTTGTGGAACAGAACCCCCCCTCGTTATCGCCAAGCAGCTGGAGTCGTGATGCATTTCTGCGACGAAATCACTCTGCAGCCAAAAGAGCAAATGAGCTGTTTTTAATCCAACATGCAGCTCGTTCATGTTCAAGTCTGGATCACTTGAAATGGTTTGTTGTTGCCTTAAATATGGTCTTTAAATGTGGACAGGCTTAAAAAAATGGTCTTTCAGATCCATAAAAGTTTATTTCTGCGATGATCGAAAACCCCACTGGAAACGTTCCAGTTACCAGAACCACTGGTGACGATAGAGGTCAAAGTTCAAACTTCATTATCGTTATCAGCATAACTTCTGTCACCGGGGAGATGTAATTACACCTACTTAGTTCTGAGAAAAGTTCATCTCCATATCGATCTAAATGTATTTCATTTGGGATTTAACTTTAGCTGAGTTATCACTGAGTTTCAAATCCAGTTTTCCTAATTTTATACCTGATTTTTGGGGAAACGCTGTTTAAAATTTATCTTGGATTAAATGAATCATTGTTGGTGGAACCCGACCTTCACCCAGCCTTGGCCTCTGATGAGCCTGACTGTACGTTCTGCCATCTGAACACATGTCCACGTGCCGACCCCCCCCGACAGAACACATGTGTTTCCAGGTCCCTGTATGGCCTGTCGAAGCCGCTGGAGGGGCTAAAAGGGGGGGGGGGGGGCAGCTACATGCCTGCCTAAAATTAGCGGCGGTAGTTTCCTGTGACCTTTAATCCTGAGCTTTAAAAACCAGCAGAGGCCACAGACAGGAAGAGGGGCCCCGGGGGAGCTCGGCGTGCCGCGCATACCCCGACCCCCCGGCCGTGACATCACGCCGGACCTTTGCTAAGAATAACAGCTTGGCTACAGTTGGAGGTTTTGATTTGTCACTTCACCTGCGAGGTTCACACACCCGATCGCCAATATTGAATTTCAGCGGGCTGACCGGAGTCTGATCACGTGCACATGTTCCATCTTAACTTCATTCATTGAGCGTTCGTAAGTCGTATACTCAGGGTACTCTCTGGAAAGCAGCATTACATTGGCTGGTGCGTTGTAACGGCGGCCATCTTGGATTGAATGAAAATGATAATTATTTGGACTTGGGATGGTTTGTCTTCAAAACAGGCTCTCAGATTGTCTCTCTATACGACAACATTTGTCAAAATGGACACAAATATTTACCTTTTGATACGTTTGCACCTGTAAAGCTTCTCCAGTACAAAGCCTGTATATATACATGTGTTAACTCTCCGATTAGTAGAAAACTGATTCTACGAGTGATTTCAATACGAAATGATTACCCAGGATTGAATAAATAACCTTTGAACAGGAAAGTGGGCAAAGGAGCGAGTGTAAATCATTTGCTTCAGGACTCGAGTGTGCAGGTTTGGGCTTTTCGCCACGTAGCCAATGATTCACCGGCTTGCCGTATTTCCACTCCAAACTGAATAAAGAAACCTGAGCTCCGCCTTCATGCGCGTCACATCGTCCACGAATCGCTGCTGTGCTTTGTGACCCAGCGAATGATTGTTGGCACGCGGGACGCCCGAAGAGCAGCGTGACTCCGGCCCGATGCTTCCGACGCCGACGACTGTCGAGGAGGCGCTTACGTAAACGCGTCGCCGTGGAAACAGACAACAAACAACGCAAAAACAGGCATGGGGGGGATAAAGTGTAGACAAAATAGCAATTTATTCATAATAAGTTATCTTTTCTTTACATTCGTAAGAGAGGAAAGCGGGGGGGGAGGATCGGCAGAGGTCGCCACATATGGTTTCCTCTGGAAAATGGCCTTCTTTGTAGAGGGGCATTTTTTTTCTTCTCTCACAAACAAAACCTGCATTTCCCTGAAGAGGCGAGGGTGAGCAAAGCTGACTATGTTCACCGTTACCGCTTGTGCACAGCTCAGGATGTCTCACATTGGCCTTCAGAGATCCAGAGCGCTCGCTCTCCAACGGACGCCAAATGAAAGACATGTGTGTGAAAATTATATATATACATTTTTTTAATCTCTGAAGGTTAATGCAAAATAAAAAAAAACATTTTCTGAGCGCAAAAGTAAGGCAAACCACCAAGGTGACTTTGATTTGTGAGGGGGCGGGACCAGAAACAAGGCCCGGCGGCTAAATTCACACGTAAAGCGATCATCAAATATATTACACATGTACACGTTTTTTGCACAATTCTTGGAAAATCCTACTTGATTTTTTTTGGCATAATCAACTTAGACATACTGATCAATATGCAGTTTGTTTGCTTACATGAAAGTAGCATATGAAACAAAGAGTACCCACGTGTGGTATATAGTAGAGCAAGGCTTTTTACTGTATTTTATATTATATAAGATATATTCACAACGTATAAATGTGAGAAGTCTCCACAAATGCAAAAATCGAGTCACGTTTTAAGCGTGCCCTCTGGAGTCGGGGTGCTTCCACCCCCCACGGACAAGTCTTCACGGAAGACGAAGGAGACAACGCACCCTGGCGTCCAACATGTTTAAAAAAAAAACAAATCTGTCCAGTTTGAACAATGGAGTGTCTTTGCACGCCGGCCCAGGAGCTCTGAAGCATCAGCTGTCCAACAAGTCACTTCAAGTTTCGTCAAGATACATTGACAAAAAGAGGGGAAGGGGGGTCGGGGGGGGGGGGGGGGGGCGGGGAGCACAGGAGTCCCGGCAGCGATGAAAAGATCGAAGAAGGTATCTTGCTTCCTTTGCGTCTTTCGCCGTCTCTCCTCATCGGCGTCTCGGCCGGGCCGCGCCGGCCCACCGGTCGTCCCGCTCAGGCGCCCGGTCCGACGGCGGAAACAAGAGAAAACTTTTTGCAGCTTTTCCGAAAAGGGGAGGCCCACGAAAACCCTCCGGCAGGGGGGGGCGGCGGCGGCCCGCCTCACGTGGACTCCAGGGGGTCCAGCTGGAAGACGTTGTGGTTGGTCGGCGTGGTGAAATACAGCTGCTGGGTGGGCGCCGCCATGCGGTTGTCGCACGGGCTCTTGAGGCTCAGCGTGCGCTCAAAGTCCAGCAGCTGGCCCATGAAGTTGAAGTTGGGCGAGATGTTGGACTTCTTCATCTTGACGATGTCGTAGGCGTCGTTCATGGACAGGTTGAGCTTCTGCATCAGGTAGGCCACCGTCACGGTGACGGAGCGGCTGATGCCCGCCAGGCAGTGCACCAGGACGCCGCACTTCTGGCCTCGAGCTTCGTCTGGGGGAAAAGGAAAACGGAAAAAATTAGAGACGACAAATGAACGACGCCAACTGAAAACAACCGTCCCTTTATAAGCGTGTTGTAGAGCTACGGTGGCCTGCGGGTAACAGAAAGCCCACCTAGAGCCTCTGCAGAAACATGGCGCACTGCGCGAGCAGGACCTGCTCCCACGTACACCATGAAACGCCAATAGAAACACGAGTCCACGCTGGCCCTTCAGCTCACGGACGCTTTAGTGGGGAACACTTTCACTACAGCGGTCCGCCTGCGAGAGATGAAAGGTGCTTCTCCTTTCCCACACAGAGCGAACAAACATGGCCGCAATAAACATGTGACATTTAAGTCAAGCTGCACTGGAAGCCGGAGCAGCGGAAGTTATTATCCCGGCTATCTCCCATGCGTGACTTTCAACAAACAGTGGGGGGGGGCATGAAACACTTTGGAGTTTTTTTTTTTTTGGGGGGGGGGGGGGGGGGGGATTGACTATTACAGTCTATTAAACCGTTCTTCTGCTCGCCAGGGAGACTCCGACAATGGTGCCATTTGGCCGTGTAAACGTAGGAGTCACGAGGGCGCCGTGTCGGGGCCAACAGGATGTCAACAGGGCCTGTAAATGGCTCCTTTTGTAATGTGAGGGGGTGGCGGGGGGGGGGGGGGGGGGGGCAATGCTATGTCCTAGATTACTTTCATTGCCACTTCCTTCCTGTCACGCTCAAATTACCACCCTCCCCTCATCCACCCCCCCCTTCCCCTCCGGTGTTCTCCTGTTTCAACACCGCCCTTTGTGCCTGCAAATTACTCAAGCGCCGGGGGACAAGAGACAGGCCAGGACACCCCCCCCTCCCCTCTCCTTCCTCCCCCTCTACCGAAGTCACTGGTACTCGGTGTCTCATCAAAGGACATTATGACTCTCTGCTGGCCGCATCATTCACAACAATCATAAATGATTAGTTCAATAATCACGTCGCTGTGTGTGTGTGTGTGTGTGTGTGTGTGTGTGTGTGTGTGTGCGCGCGCGCGCGCATGCATGTGTCATGATGATAACGTGTTTGGCTCTGCAAACTTTTTTTTTAATACATTAATGTCTTTTACCATTTAAAGACACCAGGGCATGTGGACTAAGCAGCCCAGAGGGGGGGAGGTTCCGCTCTGCGGGATTACTCACCGATGAAGCCGATGGCCTCGGGGAAGAACTGCGACAGGTTCTGGCTCCAGTGGTCCGAGATGGGGATCTGCTTGTACTTGAACTCCCCCGCGTTCTCGAAGAGGTTGGGCAGGTTGGGGGTCACGTTGAGGATGTACTTGATGCCGTACTCCTCCAGCACGTCCAGGTTGGTGGAGTCCTTGGCGCAGCCCAGGTACAGGTGCGGCAGGATCTCCACCGGGAAGGAGGGCTGCGGGTTGGACAGCGGGCTGCCGTCCGAGTCCGTGGCGCTGCTCGGCTCCCGGTCGATGTCCGACTCGATGTCGGACGAGTCGGAGCTGATCCGCAGGCCGCCGAGGCCCAGCACCTGCGCGGTGGGGGAGCTGGTGTTGGAGGTGCCGTCCAGGTTGGTTTCGCACAGACCCGGATACGCGGCCTGGAACTTACTGAAGCCACCTGGGTTCAAAGGAAAAGGACGTGATGTCAAGTCAAGGTCGCTGCGGGAGGTCTTCTTATTTTCTGTCTACATACACATGCGCGATGATTTGGAAGTGGTCAACCCGGCGCACTCACCCTCCAGGTAGTAGGCCTTGTAGCCCTCGTCCTTCATCCTCCTCAGCAGCAGACCCAGCACCGAGCCGCCGTCCACGTTCTCGTTCCACTCGCGGCTGTACTCGTCGTACAGCACGATGGTGTCCGTCCCGCAGCGGCGCACGAACTTCTCCCGGTCCTCGCCGTCGGAGAGCAGCGAGCGCACGGGCAGGTTGCCCTTCTTGAGGCGGCGCAGCATGAGGCTCGGGATGGCCACGTTGATGGCGGTGTCGACGTGCGACGACTCGTAGAGCCCCTGCGCCCGGCAGTCCATCACCAGCAGGCCGCCCCGGCGCGTCTCCAGCTGCTCCCGCAGCCAGCACACCGGCTTGCTTATCGCCATTACGGACTCCAGCTGGATGACGGGTCTGAGCTTGTCGAGCATTTATAAGCAGGAGTCGGAGAGGAGCGGGGTGGGGGGGGGGGGGGTTCAGGAGGGGGGCAGGATCCGGAGAAGCGAGGTTCTTCAAAAGGTTTCTGGCTGCAGCGGGAAGGCAGCAACACTTAAAGAAAAAGGAATAAAAAGTCTAGTCTAGATCCTTCAGTGCGCTCCGTGCGCTTCGGGACGGACGCGTGTTTCCTTCACAGATCGACGCTTCCGCTCGCGGTCATTCATGCGTCTGCGCGCGTGATTTCTCAATGAGTCGCGCTCGGGGCTCTTATATAACTCCACGGCTCTGCGCGCGAACGCTCCTCTTCCTGTTTCGGAAAGAATCCGCAGCAGCCGGTGCGGGGTCGCGCCGCAGACGGAAGCGTGCACCGTGCGGGTTCTTGCTGCGCTCGGTCCGCGTTGTGAATCGGCGCTCTGCGGTCTCCCCCTCTGTGTCTCTCTCTCTCTCTCTCACACACACTGCGGCGCCGGTGCTCGCTGAATGGCTACCAACTGGGGAAGGCGTGTCCGCCGGGTCACATTGTGTCCGCCCCGGCCAATCGGAGGAGGCCTCGGCGGCGGTCGCCTGGCAACGAGGGCCGGATGGAGCGGCCCCGTGCTGATGAATTGTTAATGAGTTTGTCATTCACAAAAACGGAGAGGAATTTCCGCTCCGGATCAAGTGAGTGCAAACAAACAGGAGAGCTGCGGGGAGGAGGAAGGAAGGGAGGAGGAGGGAGGGGGAAAGAATATGGCCTCTTGGTATCGGCTATACAATAATAATAATAATACATTTCACATTATTTACTTTGCTTGAATTTTAAGGAAGTTAAACACCAGACAGTAAAAACAAGCACAGTCTACATATTTTATTGTTTCAAAGAGTCTATCAAAAAAACCAAACCCACTCTTAAAAGGTACCAAATATTATTATTATAAGATATGATCATTTGCAACAAGACAGCAGATAAAATAAAGAGAAAAATATGACAAAGTTATTGCATGTGGACTGACGTCAGTCTCACCACAACTCACCGTACGCGGACCGACCAGGACCACGGAGGCCCCTCGGCTGAAGTGCAGCCCGTTTGGAGTCGAACGTGTGCAATGACACATGATAACGAGCTGCTGCTCTCTGTGAGGCCGATATGCATCTTACCACGGTGAAGAACGCCGATCCTGTCTCCGTTTATGAACACACCGTGTAAACAACGAGCCAAACGTGTGTGTGTGTGTGTGTCTCACCCTCATGTCTGTCTCTCTGTTTGTCCCACACCTCAGGGTGCAGGAGGAGTTCATCAACCACCTGACAGGAAGTCTCGGGGACGCTTTATTTACCTCGCTGCATTCATGCTTACACGTTGGTGGAATGAACAGTGTTTCCACGTGCTGATTACTCCGTTGCTTACCGACGGTCACCATGGAGATATGAGAAGTTCTTCACAGTAACTTTCGCCGACATTTACTTAAAGGGTCACGACGTAAACGCGATGTGGATTCATAGAGAGAAACGTATTCCCCTTCATCGCTCATGAAGACATAACTGCACCGCTCTGTCACACACACGCACAGACACACACACACACACACACACACACAGACACACAGACTGTCTGTCTCTGTGTGTGTCTTTGGGTGTTTTTGTTTTTGTTGCATCCCTGCGTGTGTCTCCACGGCGCGTTAGCATATGAAGTGTGTTGCAGGCCCCCCCCCTCCTGTCCCCTCTGTCCCCCCTGTCCCCCCAGTGTGACGTGAGTCCCTGTGAATGGAGGCAAGCTGTTTTTATTCACATCCTTTCAGACAACATCCTCCCTCCCTCCCTCCTTCCTTCCTTTCCTCCCTCCTTTCCTCCATTCCTACCTCCTTCCCTCCTCCGTAGTGCTCGTCCTATTATTCAGCCCCCCCCTCTTCCTCTGTGACCCGTTGTTTGAGTTTCGCCCCTTTTGTCTTCGTCATCTGTTAAATGTGTCAGAAAAACGCTTCTTTGGGTCCAAACGCGTTGAAACGCCGCACGCCACAATATGGCCGTCTGCGCGTCCCGAGGGAGTCGTCACGAAGACGGCGTCTTGGTGGGATCTGATGCCAGCGACCCCCTGAAGGGGAATTCAGCCCGTCAATGAGAGAGAATGTTGGTGCCACCACTTATTAGAAACAACAGCGACATGATCACATGGTTTGTTCATGTGTCAGGTGCTTCCTGCAGAACGTGCCGCTGCATCGGAGGATCGGCCCTTTAAAGGCCCCTTTCAAGGTGTCCTTGCATGTCTCCTCTCTTCTTTAAAGACATGTCAATTCCCCATTGGTTTCACTTCTCCATAATGACAGACACACTGATTGAAGATGAGTGAGTGGAACAAGCCTCAATTACCAGGTGAGCAGGAAGAAGCTGTGAGTGTCGAGGTCAGTGACGCCCCTCCATTATCTGTGATTAGTAGCTGCTGTCTGTGAGTGGGCCTCCGTTGGGCCTAAAAGAAGGTCAAAGGCACACATGGCCAACGGAAAGGCCTGTTCTCCAAAAGGTCCGGCTTCAAACCTCAATCAGGGGAAGCCGCTTGGAGTAGCTTCACAACATAAACCTCCATTTTCTGCAGACTGCCCCCCCCCCCACTTCAGCAGCTGATCTGTGTCCTCCTCCTCTTCTCCTTTGCCACCGGCTGCTCGTCTCAGACGGGGAAATCCTTTGTCCTCAAACAAAGACTAACCACATGCACTAATCGGGTCTGGAGCGAGACCTGTCTGTGTGTGTGTGTGTGTGTGTGTGTGTGTGTGTGTGTGTCTGTGTGTGCACATGACACATGCTCAGGAAGTGAGTGTGGCCTATCATGGAAACAATGGTGTGAGAACGACAGCGATGTGTTGAAACAAACCTGAAAGTTGTGGCCCGATGCGTCAGCTGGATGCGGGCTGGTGCTCAGAAGAGGAAGCGGGCGTGAGAGGTGACAGATACCGAGACCAGACGCACAGTGAGGGGAAAACAAACACCAAGCTTTACACACTGCGATCGTTTGTCGCCCGTATTATGAACATTACATGTTGGCATGCCAAATGTTATTGATTTATTTAAGCACAGGGCTCTCATACCTCTGTCATACACATACTTAAGGTTATTATTGGACAGCTCCACAATCCCCTCTATGCATTTCAAATGACTCTGCAGCAGTTTTAGGTATGCTTTGGCTCCATGTCATGTATGCTGGAGTAAATAAATGACGCATGGGAACGTTCCCTCCTCAGGGCTCCACATTTCGCCCCGCCGATCACCTCGTTCAAACTCAACAGAAGCCGAATGTCTATCGAGCTAAACTAAAAAAGCAAGAGCCTTCAGAAACGCAGCGCTGCGAGGACGGACCGTCGGAATGGGTTTGAGATTAACGAGCTGGAACAGAAAGAGCTGCAAGGCTCCTGCTCACAGATAACAGCCTCATGCTTCCTCCCCTTATCGCGCTGATCCTATCTGCACTGGGGCAGGACCAGCACGCAAACACACAGCGACTGCAGCACGCAAGGCCTGTGGCAACTCATTCAGTACGTGCTGTCCTCTGGGGGGGGGCAGAGTCCCTTTAGAAAACCTCTCATTTCACGCTGCGAAGAGGCCTCTGCTGAACTCGGACCTGAAGGCATCTGCGGTGAAACCTCTTCTATGTAGTACAGAGACTGGGAAATAATCAGATACAAATGCGACACAATTAAGCATAAAACCTGAGCACACATCAGGGCGTGTCCAGTAGCCCTTTGTGAGTCGCTATTGTGATTCTGAACGATGTTGAGACGTGGAACTAAAAGCCAAAGGTCAAAAAGTAGGTGAGCTTCATGATTCTTGATGGAAGAATCATGAAGCGGATGGAACGAAGGGGATTGAATGACTTGATGGAAACTGTCACGTTCACACAGAAACTGTAAACAAACCACAACATGTGTGTTTAGGTTCATACAGGAAGATCTTAACTACCCTCCTACCTTTCGGGGGGTCGGGGGGGGGTTCTGGTCTCTGCTAACAGAGCCGTCTCCGCCCATTCAGATGTTAATAAAGGACCATCTACACCTACATCACGCGTGCAGTACAAACACTGATGCAGACAAGCAGGCGCGCACGTTTCCTGTGTTGTGCAAACATCTGAAGCACGCACACTTGTTTCCTATTGTGAGTTTCTACGAAGTGGCCTCGAGGTGCAACTAACCGGCCCTCACTTTGGTCGCCGTGGTAACAAATGATCAGTCGCTATTTTCACATTAAAGAAAATGGAAACCCATAGCTGTCTGTTATTAGTTTTATGCATTTTAACAAAAACTGATTTTCGGGGAGGTTCCCTCCGGCCGACACGCACACAGGCACACAGACACACAGACACACACTGAGGCTGGTGCAGACAATGATGGCTCCGGTGTTATCAACAGCTCCATCACTCTGTCTCTGCTGTGCATCGCCTCACAACTGGGCTGCTCCTTTATCTGTGTGTGTCTGTGTGTTACAGACAGGAGGGGCTTGGTCGGCTTCAATAAAGAGTCACATGCTGTGTGTGTGTGTGTGTGTGTGTGTGTGTGCGTGTGTGTGTGTGTGGGCGTGTGCGAGTGAGACCCACAGAGAGGATTTCCCCTCACTGGGAGTACACTTCCCTTTGCCTTTGGCCCATTTCTGTCACTTCACATGTGCAGATACAAACAGGCCTCGTTCACCCCGCATGGGATTTACATTTCAGCCAGTTGTTTTCTGAGGATGGGACAGTTGGCCAATCATTTGGTCCACTGGCATCTAACAGCTTTAATGAGTAGATCTGGATTTTATTTTGTGATCATCTTCTACCTGAAACCATGTTGTCTGGAAAAAGAGGAGCAAAATGTTGGAAGGAAATACATCCACATCATCTGCATACGGTCACAGCGAGTAGGCGGAAGCAGGACTCAATCGCCGATTGATTTTTGTAATAAAGTATTTTGTTAGTTCAAACAACTCCTTGGGGCAAAAGTAGCCCCTAGTGTTTATTTGGAGTTGACACAAGATTAGACGGATGTCTACATTACATAACATCTTCGCAAGAAGTGAAATCCGCCGAACGTTTCTATTTTTGTGAGTAAAACGTATCCACCTGGATTCATATCAAGTTCATGGTTTCATGTCCAAAACCCATCAGTTTCAACCGGGAAGTGATGATGGGGAAAACGCTTCTTTTCATCACTGCCCACAATCACAAGTTCACGCTGTAATTTCCATGGTGCGCTGTGAGTTTTCCATGAGCAGGTGAGGGGAAGTCAAGGTGTGTTTCTGAAAGAAACTTTCGCCGCGCTGCACTTTGGCCCACTGTGGTCGAGCGAAAACAGGAAGCTGGACGGCGTCCTTCGAGAGCGGGCAAACAAACGAGGCCGGCGGAAGCGGACGAGGACGAAGAAAACAGGAAGCACGGATGGGGAGGGGGATGAAGAGTTCCTCCAGAGTTCAACTGTGGGTCGTACCGCATGTGGCCTGTGTGCTTTTGGTGCCATTTCTCATTTCAACATGTTTGAGTTTGAGAAACGATTTGCGTGTTTATCTAACAATGTGAACATTGACAGACTTAACATCAACTCTATAACTTAATCAGACAACAGCTGCCACTGAGACATCGAGTGCAAGTGTGCGGATGCCGATGTGCTACAGCCAGACAACAGGGGCGTGTCCCCTCCCTGAGTCCTCAGCGGGGACAAAGGAAACGAGCGGAGAGGGACGAGTCGAGACGAGAAGCCCTCGACAGCTGTTTGTCTCCCACGCGTATCCTCGCCTGGTCTCCAGCTTCCCATGCAAGTGTGGCTCGAGTATGGGAGGAATGCGGTAAACACTGCGAAGGGAAGGAGGCCCCCGAAGCAGCGTGGGTAATGACCCCCCCGGAGAAGGGATGATGGGACGGCGAGCAGGATGAGGGCCATTATGTGGTTGTTTGTTGCTGATTTGCTGGTGGTCGTGTGACCTGAAGTGAGGAGGCCCCTGTCATTAGTTATTCCTGCGGCCATCTGGCTCGGGGGGGGGGCGAACCAAGGTGGAAGACTTGCATGAGGACTACGGTGCAGTGGGAGGTTGACGTGCATATGAATTTAGGGAAGTTCCTCCAAAAACATCTCTTTACGTAGAATGCATGTAGGAAGTGGGCGGAGTCTTGAGTGATTTTAGTGCTGTTTTAATCCTGCAGTTCTGTTCCCCAGACACTCCACGCGAGGTCAAAACAAGTAGCGGCTTGTTAAGTCCAGCTGTGCACATGAACTATACGGCCAAAGGAATTTGTGCTTTAAATTAAGATTCTCCAATCCAGAAGGTTTACACATTCTATGAGCGGGAGGGGGGGGTCTGCTCTCTACAGAAAAACAAGAACAGACTCTGCCCGACTTGACCCCTCCACCCCAATGTAGCGTAGCTCTGGGCCACCCAGGCTGTCATTCACAGACACACACACACACACACACACACACAGTGGACCACCATTGTTCAGCTGTCTGGAGTCGGTCCAGCCGAACAGGCCTCGCTCCACTCCATCCCCAGCGCAACAATTAGCACAAGGGACGACCTTTGACCGACTGAGTGGAGGGGAAGAGATGAGCTCCAGAGGACACAAAGCCGGGAGTCTTACACGCTCCTAAAGATAAACACTAACCAGAGAGAGGATGTGGTCGCTCCGTTTAACTGCTCCAAAGTTGGGATCAAACACACAAAGGTAATCCGCCGACTTCCGTCGAGGGCGCTGAACACCAGGAAACCTCACACACATCTTTACTTTTAAACCTGTTTTTGTTTAGTATCACTTTACAGAATTGGTACCTTTTACTGGGGGCTCAGTTAGCTGTAGCACACACAGAGATTTGTGTTTACACCGTAGGACTGAAGAAGCCAATTTAACTAAGTTTAACTGGAACAACGAGGAGGAATTGTGATCAACCTGCAACTCATAACTCATATCGCACTTCATTGCCTGTGTATTAAATGCGTCGCAGAGAAAGACAATGAGAAAATGTTAAAACAACGTGTTGATAGAAGAACAAGCGCAAATCAAAGTGCACTAAACGTTTCACGTGCGAGTCACCTGACCTCCAAACCAGGCCCTGCGTTGTCCCACTTTCACCATCTGAGGTCTGCGGCGTCGACCCGGCAGACGCACGGCGAGCAGACGCACGGCGAGCAGACGGACGCCTCGCACTGAGGGGACGACCAGTACCGTCACCGCGCGGCGACCTGGGCCCCCCCCGCCTGTCACGGCGCGCGCAGCACGATCCGGCCCGCCAAAAAACACGAAACATGTGAGCGGTCCAACCGCGTGGACGGTGACACAGATTTCAGGTCATGGCCAAGAATGCGTTCTACCGGACAAACAGCCGCGTCTAGTCGGGCACACGTCATGTTCCCCGATCCAAGGGATGCCCGTGCCCCCCCCGCCCCGTCCTCCCCCCAACATGTCATCCGTTCTCACTGCAACTGAAATTCCATAATGCTCGGCACCGACGCCAGTTTCATGGGATTTGAATAAGGTCAGAGCTTGCAGTGCCCCCCCGTGGATGCCCCCCCCTCTAAAGATCTGCTGGCTGGCGCTCCCGGGGCAGGAGGGGCTGTGGGTCACTGTACCAGAGATGACTGTGTGTGCGATGGGCTGCCAGGAGGAGGGGGGGGGGAGGGGGGCGGTCTCATGTTGGTGGTGTTGACTGCGTCGCGCTCGCTGGAAGCTCTGTGTGCTCCATGGTGGTCTCTCCCGATGCCAACGCGGCGTCCTGGTCACATGCTTGTCGTTTCGTGCGAACAAACAGTTATGTGTCTTTCCCCAAAGTTCTGAATCTTTCTGCGTTTGTTGAAAAAAATAAAATAAAAATCCACATCCTGCCTTCCTGGCGCCTGATCGCGCCGCAGCCACAACACGGGCCTCCTTCCTCATTTCCGCCCTCTGTTCAGAGACATGTCCAGGACCTCAGGGAGGACAGCGGCCTTCAAAGCGGACCCTCCTTGTGAACACGCAACAACAATCCGAGACAAAATACGTCCCTGGAAATGCAGATAATCTGGACTCGTCTGTGGGTTCGCAGAGAATGAATAAAAACGAGACGTAGTGGAAAGAAGATCTCGGCGTGGAAGACCAGGGAATCAGAGGGGAAGACACCTCATCAATCAATCAGTTCTCTGAAGAGGGATTCCCTGCCTTTGGTCACGGCGCTGACGGCTTTGCAATCGCTGATTGATCTCCGGTCCGGAGGGACCTCTTTGATGCAAAGAACAAAGGGTCCTCATTGGGTTACACAGGTCAGGAGGGATGATGCGTGAAATCAGCGGCCTCGGAGGGGGAAAGCAGGGGAAGACTCTCATCCTTCCCCAGAAACCTGCTCCAGCTCTAAAGCTCCTGGGAAAACCGGTTCCATCCACAAAGGCTGGCAGCGTGAGGTGCAGCTTATTCTGCACCAAAGCGCCGCAGGTCCCTTCCTCCATCGGAGTCACCTGACACTGGGTCTCCACTTTCCAGAGCAAATCCAAATTCCTGCTCCTCTCGCTTTCTCTCATCTGTCTTCTCCTTCCTGTCATCCCTGTGAGGATGGACGCGCCGACAGATGGAGCCGGGACATCCGGACGCAGGGGAGGGGAGGGGGAAGAGGGTGAGGAGGGTGAGGAGGATGAGGAGGGCGGACCTTGATAAGAAGGAACAAGAGCAGAAGTTGGCAGATACAAAGTGTTTAAGTGTTGCTTAAAAGAGACGTGCGATTCTAGAAATGGAGGTATGAGGAAGTGGTGAAAGTAGGTGGAGGGGGGGGGGGGGGCAGTGTGTGGGCTGAAGTTTGCCCACACCTGGTGGGGATTAAAGGAGGGTAGGATGGGTGGGGGTATTGGATTAGAGGCTCGGGGTGGACGTTGAGGAAGCACACAAACACAAACATGGGGGCTGTTGAAGGAGATTTAGGCCCCTGAAGGTCTTTAAAGTCATTAAAGGACGACAATTCAAAAAGTCCCATGAAAAGCCCCAAAAGCAGCAGTTCCATAGTACCTTTCCTGTCTGTGGCGCTGAGCAACAGAACCATTTGGAATAAAGATGTACGTCTTTGTTCTTAAAACATACATAAGACATAAACAGTTCTTCTTAACGCAGGTTGAGTCGGTCCGCTGTAGCTTCAGTCACACGTCACAGAATGCGGCATTTAATGGGGACCATTTTTAGAGGTAAGTACACGTTGGTGAGTATTTGGGGCAGCAGGTCAGTGATGTGGGATTGCATTAAAATGAACTACCATACGTGTTCCTGGTTATGAAGGAAACCACGTTGTGAATAATCGCCGTGTTTTTAATCAACAATAGAAATGTTATTCATGTGATCAATTCATTGTTGTTTCAGGAGATGCGTTGAAATGTCTAATTTTACCCAAATAATGGACTATAATGGAATAATGGAGCTTGATGTGTGAAGAGGTGGCGGTTTGGACGGGGGAGGAGACCTCCCAGGTGAGGGAGACAAAAGGTCAAAAAACCACTTTGCATCAGGCTGGATGAAGCACCCTTCTTTCTCTACCCAAATGTCTCATCAGTGCAGGAAACTGATGGTCTGCAGAATGAAGCAGGGACGCCCCGTCATCCAATCAGTGAAGGAGGTCCAAGAGGACGGATAGGAAGAAGGAAACAAGGGATTAGGAGTCATATGACTTTATTATTCACATGGGATTATTTTTCACTCACTGAGCCACATCCTCTACTGCCTATTTTTAGGGACAGTTGGAGGTTGAAGCAGACCGTCTGTGTCTGTGAGGAGGATTTTTCTCTCTTCTTCTACAAGTCAAAACATGTTTGCTGACTCTTTGAACGGAGAAGGTAAGAGGAGCTGCAGGTCTGAATGATTAGAATTATATCGCATCGGATCATTTGTGTTTCAGAGGCTTGTTAACGCTTTCGTTTCAGTCTGGAGGGTTAAACTCTCGATGTCTGCGCCTTCCAGTGGCTGCGGTTAGTTTCACATGAGTGGAATTTTATTTTGAAGTTTTTATGGTGCAGAGAGTCAAATTAAACTGTAAATCTGCACGAGACAGACGCACTCTGAGGAAAGCTGATAGCAAACACACAGGGTCCCTGCACGCGTTGCATGAACCTCTCAAACACTGTTAATCAGGTGTTCTTATGAAAAGATGAAGCCGAAACCATAAAGAAGGAGCTGGTTTCATGTCGAGGAGGTCAAACTATCTGGGTCGGGTACACCGTGTGTCCAGGATGCAGGAAGTTCCAGGAGAAAAAAATAACATTTTATTGGCCCCTAAAGGAAAGGAAACGGGTGAACCTTGTGTACACGCGTCCCTGTTTCCTGTGAGTGGACGAGAGACACAGGAAGCCAGAGAGAGAGAGAGCGACAAAGGGTCAACAACAGGAGCGGAGGTCTCTTTAAAGCTTCTCACTGTGCGGAAGTCAGCCTTTTCTGTGTTTTCATCCTGTGCTTGCTCTCCCTTTCCTCCCATCTGCCTCTCCCACATGACCGGGAACAAGCTTTCAACGTGCTGAGCCTTGTAAAAACAGGCCTGACGCTTCAGAAAGAAGGTCTCACCTCTCGGTTTATCAAATCAGGAAACGCAGCGCGTGAAGTCGACATGTTTCACTCGATGAAGGAAACATCAAAATAAGCAGAGACGATGTGTAACATATTCCGAATTTCACCTCCTTATAATGTCCAAATCCAGCAAATTAGCCTTTAAAGTTACCCAGAGGATCCTTTTTACGTCCCGTGGATTCATTGGACCAGATCAGCAGCGACAACTTTAACTGCCGATCGTGTAAAACCCCAAACCGGTTAGTTTCTCTGCCTTCAGCGCGAGGTGGGGGGGGGGGGCGTCCATCCTTCCTGGCAAACAGGTGGCATTTTTCCGGCCGAGGTAAAAGTCAAACATAAGAAGACAAACAGGGCGGCCGGTTCCACTGTTTGAACAGGTGGCACACGACACAAAGCCCCATCGATCATCGCTCCGCCTGCATTCTGCGCTCAGAGGGACACTGGAACTCCACCCGCGGCCCTCCTCCTCCTCCTCATTCAGCAGAGGAGAGGAGAGGGAGGTAAAGACAATGATTGTCTTCCCTCTCTACAACAAGTCGACTGTGTGGAAAAAAACGGTCAACTGGTCAGCTTCACTCGAGTCACAGAGCGATGACTTCTTAGAACCGAGGGAACGTTTGGGCGGATCTCATCTTCATCGCCAAGAACGAACCAAATACGTTCCGTCGTGTCGAGGCCGACGATCCAAAACAAAACCCTGAACGAATCAAACTAAAACTAGAAGCATCGAGCATTCGGGAAAAGAGTTCACCTCGTTGCGTTTGTTTCCGTGTGAGTCGGCATCCGACCTTTTAGTGCCACGCGGACCGGCTCATGAAGGAGTGTGGCTCCTCCCCTTCGGGATCCCGGTTGGCGCGGTTACCTTCGTTAGCATTGCTGGCTACGCTGTTGCAGCGTTGAAGCAATAGAACGACTCTGAAACGTTTCCACTGGCGCACGTCACCCTTTTACGCGCGTTGGTCTTTGTGAAGTGAAGTCCTCTCTGAAGTGGATCCAGGCCGCAGCGCTTCCTGTAACCGGTGGAGAGCCAGAGATGCAGCAGGAGGAGGAGGAGGAGGAGGAGGAGAGCTCTTCCTCTGCGTGGCTTTTCATTTTCTCACTGCTTCCTCTCCAGCAGCAGAAACAAACAGCTCAAGTCTCCACAAAGATGAAAACACCTGTACGACCTCGAGATGGCGAGTCACAATGGTGTCCTTGATTGTCCAGGTCAATAGTTATTTACTTGAGTATGAAACAAAAGCAATCGGATAAAATCTTCATAGAAATATCCACCGTAGAGATGAGGTGGCTTTGAAGGGATCAGTTCAGTGAGTGAACGGCGCCTTTCATCACCATCGGTGCCCACGTGTGTTTATAGAGGACACTAAAAACAACAGTGCAATATTTATTCATATAAATTACATTTTCACACATTCCCTTTACCCCAAAAATGAAATGACTGATCTCAACTAGTGTCTCCTGAAGCTTTTACATGCCGCCCCCCCCCCACCGCCCCTCATATATAAATGGTAGGAGAAACTCTGCTAATCTCAACCTAAATTTAAGTCTGGTCTTCACAGGTCTGTCGTCACTTTGCCAGCGTGTCCTCACTCGGAAAGTCTAAAAACACGCATTGGTCCTCACAAAGATAGCTGTAAACACACACACACACACACACACACACACACACACACACACGTAATGTCCCGTCATTGGCTGTGCAGCCAGACGTCCTTACGAGGTGCAGAAAGACGTCTCCAAGAGTCTTGAGGTGCAGCAGCTCAACCTGTCCCCTCGCTCTGCGTCCTCCGTCTCTCCCCCGACGACCGCACGTCCCTGAGGACACGGGACTGGCTGAGGAGACACCCTTTCAGCTTGTCCTCAGTGAGGGTGAGACGCTCCTCCAGCACTGAGACAGTCTGCATGGGGGGGGTGGGGGGGTAATGACAGAGCAGTCATAGAATAATTATAGGAGGTAGAAATATGAACATCAGAGGCCTGAGATCCTCCCGGTTGTATAAATAGAGGCTGAAGACGGACAGGAAACGTTTCAGCCTGGATGCTGAGAGGTATTCATGATTACTAGAACGTTCCACAGTCGATTTTGCTTCATTTTTTAGAAACTTCACTTTTTTTTGAAGACTGAAAAAAATATTTCTTGCAGCCATCGTTATCTTTGCTGTTGATTCATTTGGAATATGAAACTTACTGCCCAGGATTCCTTATGTGTAAAAAAAGAACCTTTGCATTGTGTAATCATTTGTCAAAGTGTGGTACGCATACCACTAAAAATGTAATACTATTTTTTTTTTAATTTTTAATTTGTTTTACTAAACATTTAAGTACAGTTTTATTTCATCTTTAAGAACAGTTTTTTTACATGTATTTTAGTACAATGTGTATTTCACTTTTATGTACAGTACATTTTAATTGAATCATTATTTCAGTTTACAGTCTCACTGTTGAAACGTATTACGCTACTGTGTAGTGTTGGTCATTATGGTGGTACTTGGAGAGAGAGTATTTCCTGAGGTGGTACTTGGTGTAAAAAGTTTGAGAACCACTGGTCTATACGCTTTTTTGACATATTGGCGCCCCCTGTGGATGACAGCGGTAGTGTTTGAGGAACACTAAAGTACCTTTAAAAAGGAGGAAGATAAAGGTGACGGACCTGCGTGAGAATATCCAACTGTTGAACAATGTGCTGCAGGGTGGAGTCCAGACCCGATGGATGACCGGAGAGGCCGCTCTCATCCTCCTCCTCCTCCTCCTCCTCTCTCCTTCCTCTTCCTCCCGTCTGGCTCAGCGAAGGCTCCGCTGCCCCTCTGGTACTTTCCTCCCGCATCCATCCTCCCGCGGGGCGCGTGAGCGTCGAGCGCGTTGCACCGCTGCAGAGCTGCAGACACAAACGAGGGGCCGATCGTCAGCCATCTTTCACACATCCGAAAAACACCAAACCAAATGAGGATGGTAGAAGTAGAACATAACATTCATTCGTTATACCTTTAATAACGCGGCTTCACGCCCTCTGAAGCACCGAGAGGATACAAGAACAAAGAAAAGGAGAGAACGTTACGTTCACATCTTCCACCTTCACCTTCTTCATCCGGGCAGAGACAACGTGGGAGCGCAGCGGAAGAGTTAAAGGGAAGAATAAAGGGAGCTAAAGGGCGTCGGACGAGTGTTTCAGAGTCGGGAGGGAAGGCAAGAGAAGAAATAACTCACAGGAGGACGTTAGTTTATTTTCATGTTAAAGTTAAGAATAAAGTTGGTATCTTAGGCAGAGGGATTAAAGATAGAAAGGACTTATTCCCACTATTTCAATAGTACCACATGCAGATCAAAACAACAGACAGTTTTCCACACTAAGGGAATTAAATCAATGTATTAATCCAGCTCTTTCTAAGAGGAGGTCCAGTCCGTCATGCGCTGAGCAACATGAAGAGGAAGAGGAGAGGAAGGAGTGAGGGATGCGTCACACATTCCAGGCCCAATGCACGGAGCAATCGATTCCAGCTCGCTTCCTGCGCACTGTCCTCACTTCAAAAGGAGGGAGGGAGGGAGAGAGGAGGGGGGGAGGGAGGGAGAGAGGAAGGGGGGAGGGAGGGGGAGAGGAGGGGGGAGGGAAGGGGAGAGGAGGGGGGAAGCGGGTGTGAGAGTCGCTCTGAACTGATTGAAGGTGAACAAAGCCGCCAGTGTGCCGACGGCAAAGCTCTCGTTATCTTCGCTCATTTCTCTTATTGCTCCTTATTTTCTTCTCTCCATCGCCCCCCGTTCCTCCCCCCCGTTCCTCCCCCCCGGCCACATCTGGACAACATCTGCTCAGCTCAGTCGCAGACCTCCGTGTGCAACCCCCCTCCGCCAGGAAGTTTGGGGCACAATCAAACATTTAACAGGCGCACACGCACACACACGCACACACACACAAGCTTGTTCAACTTCTGCAGTGAATGAAGCTTTTCATGCAGCACGTAGTGACGGTTGTGATTGGAGGGAAGGAATAATCGTTCTACAGAAGGCGTTGCGTTGTGTTGTTTGCATCCTCGTTGTACGTCGTCGCCTTCTGGATGAATAAAGATGCAACAGGTTTCTGTAATTATGTTCAGCAGTTCTAGTAAGTACAGACGCCATTTTTCGGAAATGGCTCAAAAACGACTCTCCTGGACGCCGTTTGAAAACAAAAATAACAAAACGACCCGTGCACCCGTCAGGTGACCTCGACCCCCCCGTCCTGTGGGCTGTGGGCTGTGGGTGTGCAGCGTGAGAGAGCGTCTCCTGGTCGCAGGATGCAACCTAACGCTGCTAACAAAGCGCCGCGTGGAGGCAGGACGTCCTCGTTAAGGAGAAATCAAGGAGGCATTCCTGAGTGTGCGTCTGTGCTGGGGCAGGAACAGACGGCATCAGCACGCCGACGGGCGGCCGGACGCGGAATCCGGCCTGTGAGACGTGACTCGTGTTCTCTGTCTGCGGCGCGTCAGCTCTTCTCAGCAGGGACATGAAACCGGCGCATGCGGCGCATGCGGCGCTCGGCCCACGCGCAACATTTAACATTAAATGTACTCCACTTGGTGAAGGCGTCAGGTGGACACTGCTGGAATCACAAAGACTCCGACACACGATAATGATCCAACTTCACTGAGGTTAAAACGGCGCGGCGCAGCGCTCCCCCCCCCCCGATAAGATGAGATAAGAGCGCGGAGCAAACAGCCCAGTTCCTGTAAGATTAAATGTACCGAGTGAAGGCCGGGAGGGGACAAACTGACCAGGAAGTTTGAAGCCTCACTGCTCTGTGTGTCAACACGCACAAAGAGTTGTGTTAAATGACTAACGGGGGAAATCCACCTCACTAACCCTGAAGACGTCTGTGAGGAGCCTCGTTCGAAAAAACGCCTCGCTCGTCCCAAAGTCAAGGCCTCGAGGAAGGGCGACTTCCAAACACAGACGCGTTCTGTTTCCCGTCGCTGCAACTTTCAGTTCTTCCTTTCTGTCGTGTTCACATCCTGTGAGTCAGTCTGGTTTCATCGGCCCGTCACGTCGCGCCCTCTCGCTCCTCTTTGTCCTCCACATACGTGCCGAGCGGCAGCGGCTGCCGTGGTTTGGTCGTCGCCGCGGCAAAACAGAGACAAAACATATTAAGGAAGTAGATTCACTGTATGTTGAAGCTACTCGGCGTCTTCTGGGGAAACATTTTGCTTCTGCACGCTGGATCAGAGTCTGCATGGAGACGAAAGCAGAGGACAAACACCAAGAACACATCTGCCCATTCATCCTTCACTAACTCGCATCCCAACCAGGGGTTTTTCCCTTTGGTTTCTTTCCCACCAAAGTCTCAAGTGGAGGCGAATCCTTTCACAGCGAGGAAGTGAATGAGCGTCATTGTGGCTTTGCATGGGATTAGCCCATTTTAAAGCCCCTGAGCAAGATTTACCCACATTATTCACATGGTGAAGGACATTCCCTCCTGCACATGCTGCCTCAAATCAAAACCCACGGCTGTGAGACGAAGCGGCGGAGAAACGTCGCGGCTCATTGACCTCAGTGTATTGTATCGCGAGTATTGTGAGACCACAACTAGGAGTATTGACATGATGGACATCGGCAAAATACATAGATGTGTCCCTTTTTGAATGAGATAAAATGGACGTGCAAAAATGCCAAGGAGAGGCCGATGCGACTCTTCGAAGGTCAGCCAATCATTTCACACGGCTGCACAATGCAGCACAAGTCAAGCAGCATCTTCTCCCGGGCGGCTGCGCACTAAATTCCCTCTTGATCATTAACTGATGGGGGGCGTCACTGATCGGCTACACGCCAACACCATCAACACCAGGGGCAAACAGAACGATGCCACCGAAGGAATTAACTTAAAGGAAGCGTATGAGAGCTCAGAGGATCATCCAGGGGTTTCCAGAATTAAAACGGGGACCATTATAATTAAATCAGAACATAAAATATTTCAAACGCTGAGCCGTTTCTGTGCCGCGTTAAACATATTGAAGTTTGGCTGCGTTGGATCTGGCGGCATCTGGTGGTCAGAATGACAATTGCAACACACAGAAACGTGTGTGCAAGACAACTAAAGCAACAACAACGCAGATGATGCCGGTTGGCCCGAGTGTCCGTTGAGTGTCCGTCTGAGAGGACGTGAAGGAGACGCTCCATCATGCAGTCTGATCCAGATGTTGACGGCGAGGTCGCTGTGCATCCTCACGTCTGCATCCATCTGATCCACCGTACGGGAAGAGAACACGACTACAACGCACAACGCAGGACATCCGTCCGCAACCGACCGGCAAAGAGACGTCAACTACGTCACCGCTCCGAGTGTGTGTGTGTGTGTGTGTAGGGGGGGCGGACACTGCGGCAGGTGGCGAATGACTAAAGGGGCCAGCTGGTTGGATCGGGGGGGCAGCTAGCCCGGCTCCACTGAGCGAGGGGGCTATTGAAAGACAAGATGGAGGGAGGAGGAGGAGAGGGGCTGGGGGGGGGTTAGAGGTCACGCTGCGTCTCTGCCCTTCCATATGCAGGCGGGGGGGCAGACAGCCACAGGTGGGCTTTGTGGGGGGGGGTCCATGTCTGTGTGCCTCTTTACTCGATAGAATTGCAGCGAACATGTGAAAGAAACGGGATTTGAGATTGACAGGAAAGGTTCAGCGGGAGCCTCGTCCCCCCGGTGGCACCGAGGGGTCGGATCCCCCTTCAAAGAGCTGAACAAGGCCGACATCCTCCTCCCACAATGTGTGTGTGTGTGTGTGCGCGTCCTTCCTCATGGAGACAGGTGTTTTTAGGTAAAATCGATAGAGAATAGCGGCTCATTAAAAACAACCGTCACTCTGGTTGAGAGATTTGGAGCCTGAAGTCCTTAAATCTTACTCAACAGAAAGCGTTTTGGTTTTTAGTTCCACGTGTTTCTAAGACTTTGTGTTTTAGTAAGTGAGCGACATTAAGGACGAATCACACAACGCGACCCACAGACTCAAACTAAGCCGCAGGTCTTGTTTTGAACAAACGTCCTCCTCCAACATTCAACAACACCCGATTCCTTTGTCTTGCGTTTGGGCGGAAGCGGCGTGCTGGTAATCGCTGCATACTTTGTGCTTTCGCCAAAACAACAGAAGATTAGCAATCGAGTCTCGTGCCCAGACCTGGTTATTCCAGCCAGCTGGGACTGAAACCCACAAGGGAAGGTCACCTGCTGACTGAAGGTTAAACAGCTCTTTGAGGAGGGTGAATACTCCAGAGGTGAGCGAGGTCTGAGGAAACCTTCTTGTCCTTTCCGTGGCACCACGTCCACGAGGTCCACAGGACTTCCTGAGAAGGACCAACTGGAACGGACACTTGGTGCACAGAAGGTGGCACGTGGACACGTACAGGAGAGGAAGGGGGGGAGGGAGGATGCTCCCTTTACAGCCAGCCATTCTTTCCATCTTTTACCGTTGTGACATTGACGTGTTCTTCTGCACACGTCGCTTCCTCGACACGTCCAATCAATAATCTTATTTTACATTTGGATCCAAACAGAAGGGAAATACTCCGGATACTCCATGTCGAGGGAGGGGGGGGGGGCAAAGACAAAGAAAATGCCAAAACAGGCAGGTATCCATCGGGGGGATTGCGCTGCATTGCAACACAAATGCCTGCTAATCTGCTTTAGCACTTAAGCTAATACCCAACGGACTGCAAAGCACCTGTGGGAACCGGCCGCCATTCAGCAAAACCACACTGCTCATTTTCTAATTGGCCCATTGTAAGACAATGCGAGCTCAAGGCGAGCCCCTAATCCCCCCCCCCTCACCCTCACCCGCCCCACCTCCCACCTCACCCCCCAGACTAAGCCAGCGCCCCGACGTTGTTGCATGTTCCCACACTTCCCACACGATAAGACACTATAGAGCCAATCAAACGCAGAGATTCACCCCGACCATCATAACCTCCCATCCTCCTCCTCCTCCTCTCCTCCTCCTCCTCTCCCCATTCACCTCCCCTCCCCAGCTCCTCCTCTGGTGCGACACCGGGCCGTCGGGTCAGCCGGCGTTGCATAAGCAGGAAGCGTGAGAGAGAGAAGCCCCCTGAATTAGTGATGAGGTCGCTCTCCTCTTGCATTAGTGATGAGGGAGCTCCAGCGTTTGGACACTTGCATGCCGGCAGCGGAGAGAATGGAGAAGGGGGGAGGCAGGGGGGGGATTCCAACGCCCACCGGCCGGTCCGGATGCGTTGCACCATCTTTTAGTTCTCGTCAATTACTCCCGGCCCCCCCAGGCCGACCCGCAGGCCGACCCGCAGGCCGACCCGCAGGCCGACCCGCAGGGCGACCCGCAGGCCGACCCGCAGGGCGACCCGCAGGGCGACGCGGTGTGGACGTTAAATATACAAACGCCAGAAATCCGTCATCGCCGAGGAGTTTCGAGTTTCACACCGAGCGAACCGAGAGGAGCAGGAGACACCGTACGAATGAGGGAGTGAGATTGTGTGTGTGTGTGTGCGCGCCGGGGAGCCCTTGTCATGGTGGAAAGTGAACACCACCCCCTCCCCCTCCCCCTCCCTCCCCCCCTCCCCGAAGCAATGTTACTATCTTTAGTTCATTTCCGTCATGTCTTGTCACTCGACTTCTCCACTAGAGCACTTAAATCTGGTATCTAAACCTCCGGGCCATCTAATATCCTGCTCTCCCACTGCACAGGAAGCTAGAGGGGGGGGGGACGGGGACGCAGACGCTGCATTCACACAAGCATGGTCACGCTCACGGCTTTGTATTTATGTAGTGGCTGCAGGTGAATAGGATCCCTGCAACTGACAGAAGAGCAGGTTTAAAAGTACTGTACCTCACATGTGATGAGAACCACAGATTAACACTGTGCACACACACACACACACACACACACACAGTCTGGTCAGACTGGCGTCACAGCGAGCATCCGCAGGGACACGGGAGACGCCGCCGGTAACCAAACCCGACCTCCTGCCGTCCGACCGGCTCCTAAAAACACGCCGCAGCTCATCAGCGCCAAACCGGAAAATACGGCGAGCACAAAGCACACACGGCTTAGAGGATGCCCGCGCACGGCGACACAAAGCGCCATTCAGATAAACACAAACACCCTTGCCCCCCCCCCCGTCCCGTCCCGTCCCTGAATGCACACGCGTGGCCTCCAGGCTGCCTGTGCAGGAGGACTCTGTGTTTGGCTGCACGAGGGGAAGGAAGAGCTCACGTTCCATCTCGTTTAGAACGTAACGCGTTCGAGTGAAGAATCACTGAAGTCCGATAAAGAGTCAAAGAGGAGGAGACGGAGGTCAGTGGGACGCGGGACACCCCCCCACCCCCCCACCAGTTTCCTCTCTGCCGCCCACGCTTGGACCCATTAGGGCAGCGATGAGGGGGTGGGGGGGTGCAGGGGGGGAGGAAGGGAAAGCACTCTGAGGACATCGGGAGGAGGAGGAGGAGGAGGAGGAGGAGGTCCTCAGTGATGGACATTAGAGCTGACAGGAGGAGCACCAGGGGAGGGGGGGGATGCTTTAACCAGGAATGACTCTCAAACACACACACAGACAGCGAGGAGGCGTGTATCTGCCGGGTCAGAGATAATCCTGCTGTGTGTGTGTGTGTGTGTGCGACCACAGGGAAGTTACACGCTACCAGAACTCGCTCGGCTATCATCAGAGCTGCTGAGGCCAAAGTGTCTCTCCCCCCCTACCTGAATATATATTCAATAACACTACACATGTTCACCGTGTAAACTGAGCCAGCAGACCGTCACAGCTTCATCCCGCCAGGATTACGTCTTTGTGTAGAAGTATTATCTCCCGGATTACAGTCACAGTTTTAAGCCCTTAAAAAAGCTCAGCCACTGCTTGGTTGGGTCAGCGCCACAGCGCGATGGAAGCGGCTCACGTTCAGGCCACCGAGACGCGACGCGGCGTTTAAAAGGGTCGGAGTGTAGCAGCAAACAACGCACACAGACGCTGAGCGGGATTACGGGGGATGTGTGGGGTGAATGAACGTGCTGCAGCACACCGGTCTGCACTGCCACCTGCTGGCCGTGGCGTGAACGTGAACACAATTTTTATTTTTCATGTCTTACCGCGTTTCCGCGCGCCGATCGACGGCCAAACTCCACGACGAGCGGATCGGCGGACCGAGTGTCTGCCACCGCTGGACTGATCTGTGAGGAGGGGGACAAAGCTCCCGTAAAACACGTCTCTGACGGTTCGCAGGCCGGAGAACAGCGATGTGCGGGACGGACCTGGATGGCGGAGGCCGCGGGGAGGTGCAGGTGGGGTCCTCTGGGGTGGATGTCGGCCACGTGAGGCGGCGGGTCCGGGGTGGACCTCCGGCTGTGTTGTTGCAGGACGTTCTGGTAGGATTTGGTGTCAAAGTTTGTCCTCCACATCAGCACCTGCGGGGACGGAGACGACACACATTAGGCACAACTTCCATGAACGACGTTCTGCAGACAAAACATTCAAGTCGCTAAATGTGAAACAACAACAACAACAACAACCTGACCACCAGCTCCCCCCGAGGCAAAGAGGTCTCCTGCCCTGGAGAACGCCACACTCAATACAGCGCCCTGAAATGAAGATGAAAAAAAGTTAAACGGCCGCGTTAATCTGTGACTTTCAGTCGAATGGTTTCACAGGAAATTCTATAAATGGTTTGGAAGCACAAAATAAAGATTTTGTATTTAAAACCTAAAAGGCGTTTGTTTTCTGGCTTTTCAGTCACTTGTTAAAGCGCCGGTGGATTCTAATGCTGCAAGGCGTAACGTCATCCTCCTCAAAAGAACCACTAGGAGGCGACTCCTCTGGTCCCATAGAAGTCTATGGCGCTCACGTCGTGTCCGCGCAGCGTGTAGATGAGGCGGCCCTCCAGCAGGTCCAGGATCTTCACGGTGCCGTCGCTGGAGCCGCTGATCAGGTAGTTGTTGGACGGGTGGAAGGAGAAGCCGTTGACTGCTGCACTGTGGACTGATGAGACGGCGTTCAGTCTCGGCTCAGCTGGTAGTTATGGTCGCGGCTGCGATGTGAAGTCAGACCTTGATAATGCTGAATCAGCTTGTTGGTCCGTAGATCCCAGACCTTCAGGGAGCCGTCGGCTCCCGCGGACGCCACGCAGGTGCCGCTCGAGTTAAAACCGACAAACGTTTCGCATCTGGAAGAAAAAAAGAATAGTCATCACTCTGGTGTGTCTTTATGTACATTCGGTGAAAAATAATTGAGAAAAACAATCTCCTGCCAAGTACGATTACTTTTGAAAGGACCAAACCTAAATAATTACAATGAAAACCATAAAGATGAGGAGAACGCCGGCACGCGGCGAGGACCCACCCGCCGTGGTACGTGAAGCAGTTGATGCAGTGTTTGGTGGACGTGTCCCACAGGCGGACGGTTCCGTCGTCTCCGCAGGACGCGATGAGACGCCCGTCAGGAGAAAACCTGCAGCAACCGGAGGCAAAGAAACGACTCTCAGCGGCCGCTGAAATCGATGGAAACCTGGAGGGAGGGAGGGCGTTGTGGGGGGAGGAGGGTGAGGAGGGGGAGGAGGGGTACCTGGCGCAGCGCACCCAGTTGGTGTGCTGGGCGAGGGAGCAGACAAAGCTCTGCCGTTGGACGCTCCACACTTTGACGGACTTGTCGTCGGACGCCGTCGCCAGCCTGAGGCCGTTGGGGGAGAAGGCGACGCTGCGCACGGCGGCCGTGTGCGCCTTGAACGCCGCGGACGCCCCCTTCCTGCGAGACACGGCCACACACCCGGTCACCCCAGAGAAACACACCGCGAGCTCCTGACTAAAGCGGGGAAGGGGACTGGGGGCCTACGTGGAAGGGGTCCACAGCCGGACCGTTCGGTCCTTGGAGGAGGTGGCCACGAGGTCGCCGCAGGGGGAGAACTGCACGCCGGTGATGACGTCCTGGTGGCCGGCGTAGCGGAAGGCCCTCGCCTTCGGAGCCAGGTTCCAGATCATCAGGCTCTTGTCCACGGACGCCGAGGCTAGAGGGACACGGGGGAAACGAGAAATACTGACATCAGATTGGACTGTTAACAGGTCAAGTGTGTCTCATAGGAAAGAAGAGGCCCATCCTGGTGGAATACGATCTGACACCGATTACTGTCTTTCACTTTACACCTCCAAAAGTGTGAAATGTGTTTGCAGAGCTCAGCTGTTACCCAGCTGTTTGCCGTTTGGACTGAAGTCCACACAGGTGACCGCATCTTTGTGTTCCTTGAAGTGTCTCTCCAGAGCTGGATCCTCCTGCAAAAGACAAAGCACCGTCGTTTGCATTGTGTGAGGGACAGAAATGTAACGGGGGTGTTTCTCGTGTTGACGGACGGCTGGGCGAGGAGTCCCTGTGCGGTGACGTCACCGCCCGCTTGGGTTCGGTAAAACGGTTTGAAAGACACATTAAAACGAGCAACAACTTCAAGCATGAAACAAAGAGGTATAAACTAGCGAAGTGCAAGAGGTTTATACGGTTGGTTAGCAGCGAGGACCAAAAGGTGTGTCCTCTTAGCCGAGTCGCTCAGCGGCTACTAAGTTAGCAAGTGTGCGTAAGTCAAGGGGAAACACGAGCGCGCTTGATACCCTTTAAGGAGGTATTAAGCGAACGCACTTACCAGCACGGACGACATGGCGGGCATTGGAGAGTTGACGTTGTCAGGGAGAAAGTTCAACCGTCCCGCCGCTGCGCGGTGTTACTGCCATGACGAACGGGCGCGCCTTCTGCAACGGCCTCAGACATGAGCGGTCGAGCCCAGAGAACTACGGCGCTCTGCGCGATAGTTGTTTTTCTTTCATTCCGAGGTCATACAAAGTCGTCAACGGTGGGTTGTGTATGCACAGGCCGCTAATAAACACCCGCCGCATCTATAGTTACGGTCAGCGGTGAATAACCGGGTTGCCTGTGACTCGATGTTGTAGCGACCGGAGAGAGGGGTGGTGCATTCGCGAAACCTAAGAAAACTTGTAGATAACAAAATCCGATATGACGACTCCGTTCACGGTTGTAAAATACAGCAGTCAAGTTGAAAGCATTGAAACTTCATTAAGGAAATTGTCGTTCCCCATTAACTGTCAATCAAAAGTAGAGCGTGAGACAGTGCAACACGTCCCGGGCGCTGCCAACCAACCAATGGACGCATGGACTCATGGACTACTAAAACGAATGTCACCCCAAAACGGAGCGGTCATTTCCATGCTAAAGTGAAGGCGGCATGTAAGTAGGGTGGAGCGTCTATCGCTGCTAAGCAACTAGCTCGCCATGTCATATGATGCTCCGTGGGAGCCCGGGCGCAGTATCAGCTCCTCTGATTGGCCCGCGGAACAGCACTGACAAATCACCAGGGAGATTGTTAGCAGTTGCAGTTGATGTTTGGTATTCTGTTTTGAAAAGATGTCGCTCAATCGGAGTATCGGCAGTGCGCAGGTAATGCTCGTTAAACTACGGCGTCCCTCGCATTGTCCCCCCGCTAACTGGTGGTATTACCCGATTTATGTTAGCACGTAACATTAGCTGTAAACGTACAGCGTGGCCCAACAGAGTTAAAGATAGCTACTTTAGCATGCTGGCTAGTTAGCTGTGGTCAGTGTTAAGTTACCATATCAACGGCAGCGCACCTGCAAAACTAACGACGTGGGCTAAATGAATAATGTAGTTCTTACTAAGATCCTGCCACGCGAACATAACCTCCGGTTTCTGTTGTCTTTTTTTCTTGCAGTACATGAAAAAAAGGATACCGAAAAATGAAAAGTATCAACATGTCAAAACCAGGCTGGACACAGGTATCCTGTCCATTTAATGAACGCACGGTACTCTTTGTGACTAAAATGATCTTTAAATGCAGTTTTTTAATATACTGCCCTTTTTATAAAACAGGGTGCAGCCTTACAAAATATCTGGAAAAACTCGAGGATATTAAAAAAAGTGAGTAACGTTAGATATTTGACTATATCATCTTTGTTTGGTCCACTCATGCATACTCAACAAATGTTTTTATGTGTTTTCTGTCTGACAAAAAATGTTAAAGTTTATTTCGTTAAAGTTACAACGTTATAAAACTTTTTCCAAGTCTTCAAACTTTAACTCCTCCTCCTTCCAACACCGCCATTGTCAGATTACCGGTATCGAAACGATGAAATCTTCAAGCGGTTGAAAGTATCAACGTTTGCACAATTGGTGAGCATTGATGCACTCGTAACATGTGGTCACAGATGAATGTGTCCTATAAGTAAGTGATTCATAAATGATTTACTACTTGGTCGAATAGTTCATTTGCAGACTCCAGGACGCCGTCCTCTTTCATTCTTGCTTCCAATTTCTCTTACATTTCAGAACTTGTTTGTTTCCCACCAGGTGCTTCAGGTCGCCTCCGTATCAGACCTGAATGAGAGCGAGATTGACAGCGAGTCACACAGGACAGAAGGTAACTACCCGGACGTCCTCGGTTCTAGATTCACTGTGAATGTCTGGTACGGTAACTGGATCCCTTTTGTCTCTGCAGACTGTCTGTCCGTGGCGTCTGACGTCGACCTGGAGTGCCTGTCTGAACACACCAACGGCTCCCCACAGGCCTCGCCTCACCCAGCTCTGCAGGAGGCCGGAGACGTCTGCCACTCCGCCAGGTCGACACTACTGAGGTACGGAGCCCCTCTGGGCCCTTTGCAGCCTGCCTGAGCACCACGTCGCTCATAGTTCTACCTTATGTGCTTGGAGGAAACATCAGGGATGTTGAACCAGATCTTTATTCAAAAGCAGAGCTTCTTTTCTTCACTTTGTTCCATGTATTCACACTACAATGCACAGCCTTAACCAGAAGCGCACCAGTCTGACCTTTATTTAACACCATATTGATGGTTAAACACACCAACTGATGTTTAAGGCACATCAAATAATTTCAATATCTAAGTTTCTCTTCCATGAATAATCACCTAATTGTGCATTATTGCTGACTAGAATAAATATCTACGAAAAAACGCAGAATGGAAAGGAATGAGAACGAGTAACACTCATGCTACTCATTAATGTTCAGACGTGGAAGCTCTATGACCCACATAAGGATGTTGTTTATTTCTCTTTCACGGTTATTAATGCTCGTCATCGGGTCCGGTTCCCCCCCATAATCCGCCGTGGCGTTAGAAATGGTTCCCGCCGGAGGGAACGCTTAGCCTAAACCTCTTCTCCTCTGGCAGCGTCATCAGTGGCGTGGGGGAGATGAACGTGGACCTGAACCACCGGAAGGCGCCGGGCCCCCAGCCCGCCGACAGGCCCTACCCCGACTGCCCCTACCTGCTGCTGGACGTGCGGGACCGCGACCAATACGACTGCTGCCACATCATCAGCGGTAGGAGATGAGGAAATGAATGCGCGGAGCCGGATCATCGGATCCCTGCCGCTGCTTTTAACCGCCTGTGTCTCTCTAACAGCACACAGCTTCCCCATCGCCAGGCTGTCCCGAACCATGAACCCCTACACCAAAGACGTGCTGGAATATGTATCCTCCCACCAAACGCCCACCTGCTCTCTTTCCTCGTCGTATTGTAAAACCTGTGCAGCCGGAAGCCAGAGTCCATGCAGGCGTACGCATGCACAGCCAACACTGTGATTGTGAACTTAACCCGCGACACTGTGCAGAAGAACGCGGCGGGGAGGATCATCATCGTGTACGACGAGGACGAGAGGACGGCCGGCCAGGCGGCCACTGTCATGTGCCAGCGGGGGTTCGACAACCTGTTTCTGCTCTCCGGGGGTAAAGTTAACGAGAACGAAGGGATCTAATCCAGAGCAAAGGCCGTCATCTCAAAGGAGCCTCCCCCCCTCCCAGGTTTAAAGGTGATCGCTCAGAGATTTCCAGAGGGGATGTTGACGGGCTCCATCCCGGCCTCGTGCTCCTCCCCCTCGCTGAGGGCGAAGAGGAGCTCCGCGCCGCCGCTACCGGCCGAGGCGAGGTGGCGGTTCACATCGGACGAGCTCACAAGGATCCAGGAGCAGCTGGAGGAGGCGAACATCCCCAGCAACTCCAGCAGTAAGAGTGTGTGTGTGTGTGTGTGTGTGTGTGTGTGTGTGACCATGAATAAGAAAGCGAGATGAAAGCTGTGCGTTTTCCCCGCAGGCCGCATGTCGTCCAGCCGCACGTCGTCCGGCGGCTCCGCCTCCAAAGCGTCCAGCGCTCGCAGCCGACAGAGTTCCTCCACCGCCCGTGTTCAGAGCAGCAGAGCCTGGAAATAACACCCAACCCCCCCTTTATAATCAAGAAAGGGACATTTTAACATGTTGTTCTTTACCCCCTCTGAGAGATATTATGTCAAAAGTATTTTGGTTTTCTTATAATATTTAATAAATGCTGCCATGTTTGCACGGTGCCTCGTCTCTTGAACTGATGTACTCTGTTTTTCTCCATGTTACACTATTCTTGTTCATTATTTTTCATCCACCAGCTGATGGACCTTAACAGATGATGTCATTCAATTCGAATCTGTTCTCCTCTTATTACTCCTCCACATTATTTCATCCACAGAAATCCAACTTGACGCCATCAGTGTGACATCTGAAAATAATGTGTGTGTTTTGGTGTGTGTGTGTGTGTGTGTGTTGAAGTCAACAAACTTTGAAAAGCACTGTTTTCATTAATAAGTACTGTTGCATTGATAAGCAGTATTTCTGTGTGGCCTTTTTGTTTTGTTGGCGTTTTCTGGATTGATCACGTTGTAATCAGATCATGTGAGGAACTACACTCGGGTCACACGGGTCCATTTGTAAATGAGTGTCAGATATAGGGGGTGTGATTGTTTGCTGTACCTTAATGAGTCAGAACGTTGGCAAAAGCAACTGAATGATTGATTTTGTTCAGTGAGTTTGAATAAAATTCCCTTTTTGAGACACGCTGATGTTATTCAGTAACCGGATGAAGAATGTAACAACCCCAGATTGGGGTCACGTCAGGGTAAAAAAATGTAAAAATATGTGATCGGGATCAGATTGGAAGAAATACATTAAGATCAACCAATACAAGACTTATTATTCGTATTCAGTAACTTTGGTCTCTTGTTGGACCAGGCCTGAGTGGAAAGAGGTGTGAAGGATGCGGAAAAATGCAGACAAATCTAATGTGCATAAACGTGTGAAAAACTGCACCCAATTACAAAAGATTTAAGTTGGGCTTTTTTTATTCATCCGTGAAAGAGAGGTCACCTCCACGGGCCCTTCCAGCGCACACAGCCCCCTAATGGTTAGTACGGGTTCTTAAGGGTGTGGTCCATGATGGCCATCAGAGCCAGCCAAGTCTCCTCGGCGGTCGGGATGATCTGATTGGCCGGCAGGATGAAGCCGTAGCGGCCGGTGTCCCTCAGCTCGAAGGTGTAGGAGTACTTGATGCCCTGGTTGTAGGTCCAGTCAATGGTGCCCCCGCTGGCTTGATCTGTGAGGGAGGCGGGGGCTGTTTAGGATCTTTCTTTCTACAGATGGGGACTTTTTTACATTTATTTTGGACTATTGCAGGAAATTAGGTCTTTGGCAAACAATGGCAAAGAGTATAATATAAGAATATATAACTATTTGCCGTGATGTCGTTTGTGGGCTTACAAATGGTGTCGATGATGCTGCCGTATCTGTAGCGAGTGCCGTACAGAGATGCCAGGTCTGTGATGGCCTTGTAAGCCAGATTGTGCTGCGGGAAGAGAATCACACATGTTTCCCGTGTTGCTGCTGCGTGTTCTTACATTTCGGACATGACGGCAAAGCCGCAGCACAAATAAATGTTCTGGGTGGGGTTTTCTTTTACCAGCTCGGCCTGGTCCTTGACCGGGGTCCTGGTGTAGCCGTAGGGGTACAGGAGCATCTGAGAGTACGAGTGGATGGACACGAAGGCCTTGAAGTTACCGTGGGACTTCACAAAGTCCACGATGGACCTGACCTCGGGCTCGGAGTGGGCCTGTACTCCCCGGTAGGTCTCCGAGCAGGGGTTACTGCTGGCTCCGGCGCCTGCAGTCAGGCAGCAGAGCCGATAGAGGGAAAAATGTTGTGTTGGTTTTTCAAACGAAGTCACATTTGAAACCACGACTGCTTTTGACGGTAAGCCTTACCTCCAAAACCAGCGTCCCAGTTCCTGTTGGGGTCGACTCCCACGCAGCTGGAGCCGGGGTTGGGCTTCCTCGTCTTACGCCACATGCGGTTCTGGAATCACCAATCGTCAGTGAATGAAAGAAGCCTTTGAGGCAGTAAATCCGCCGGCGGTGAAATACTCACTGAGTTGTGAGTGTAGTAGAAGCCGTCGGGGTTGGTCACGATCTCAATGAAGATGTCCATCTTGTCGAGGATGGCGGTGAGGGCGGGGTCGCGTCCGTAGTCGCTCGCGATCTTTCTCACAGAAACGGTCAGGAAGGCGGCGCCGGTTAGCGGTGCGAATCGAAAAAATCTCGAACCAAAAGGGGGGGTTTTGTCAAAGCACCTTTTTGGCGAACCACGTGCCGCTGGCCTGCGTGACCCACTCCCTGGAATGGATGCCCGTGTCGAACCAGATGGCGGCGCGGTTCGTTCCACCGGTGCTGAACTACGGGGCGGGAGGGTGGCAGTCCGTCAACCGGTGCACTTTGCTTCCATTGTCATTATTCAACACCTCATGTGGAAATGAGAAAGCCCTCGACTAACCCACGAGCCTCTGAGGGGAACCGCGGTGTTCTCCATCTGAGCTCATTCGTTTGTGGTTAGTGTGTTTTTTATTTACCTTGAGCACATTCAGGGCACGACCCTGGTAGCTCTGACCGATCACGATCTTGCTGACCAGGTTGGGGTTCTCTGCCACCAGCATGTCCTGGAAGCTGTAGATCTGAACCAGCGACAGATCAGAGGGTTTCAGTTTCATAGAAATCAGTCATGACAATAATTGTTAAAAAACATTTTTTCTTTGCACGAACGCTTTCCCCTGACGGCGAGCACTGACCTCGTCGATGGTGTGGTACCTGGAGAAGTCGAAGCTGTCGGTGTTCCTGGGCTGAGCGGCGCGAGCAGCGGACTCCATCTCCTTCTTCTCCTCGTCCACCATCGCCTGCAGGAGGACAACATCTGATTCAAGCCGTCCAAACGTTCATTCACAGCTTTGGACCGGCGGCTGTTTGTGGCTTTCTGTACCTGCAGGTCTTGGATCATGACGAGGTACTGGAGCTCCAGGCTCTCCAGGTGCCTTTTGACGGACTGCAGGTGGTGGAAGGGAACCCTCACATCGACGGGAGTCGCCACGTCGGTCACCCCCCTCCAGAAGTCCAGCTGAACACAGTTTGGCCCCAGGAGGCCAGAGTTGAAATCTCACCTTTTCATTTCACTGCTTATATTTTGGAGTCAGTGTTAGTGGGCAATAAGTGACCTGGAGGTGGACCATCTCCTCCATGTCCTTGATGAGAGCCAGCTGAGCTTCATCCCTCGCAGTGATGCGAAGCACCTGGTGACTGAAACAAAAGGGAACATTTGACTCAACTCAAGCGCCGGGGGCCCAGTAAGACCGGCTCTCCTCCGACGATCTCTGCAACTTCCTTCAGAAAAAATGAAGTCTCGTTGACGATTGACATCATCCCCCCCCCCCACCCCCCGTGCGAGGCGCCACCCGTCCAACATGCATGCAACATTATGGGGCCCGGCGACGTGGACGTTCTGAAGTCACCGCTCTGCCCCGGTTCCTTCACGCGTCTGCATCAGCACCGCTCACCCGATGAACGTCTCCTTGGCGACGGCGGCGGCCACGAACAGCGCGGCGAGGGCGAGCAGTCCCCTCATCCTGAGCTTGGCGGGTGTTGAACCTGGCAGGGGACCGAGCGCGGCCTTTTATGGCCTCAGCGCAACCCGGGTCACGTGCGCCGAACCCACAGCCTTGCTCAAGGGCGCCGAGAGGTGCTGTTCCCTTTCCCACGGCGGCCTGCAGATAAGCAGAAGCCAGGGAGAATGCTCACGGGGCATCTGGAGCCGTTTTCTCCTTCTGCTTTGTAAAATGTACTGAATGTAAAATACTAGAAAAACAAACAAAGTGCTCAAAAAGTATTTGGCTTATTTTGAATGAAAAAGTAGCTAGAAGCAGGGAATCTTTTGTGTATTTCACATATGAAGGAGTTGGCTGTTAGTTATCATTAGCCAGAATATTCCATGGAAATAATTACATCACAACCAAATCTAGAAGTTATGAGGAAACAAATAAGGTTCGTTGTTTCCATTATATTGACCCTGTATTACACTTTAATCTATTGGAATACAAATGAAAACAAAACGTGGAATGTTTTAAGAAAGAATTCATGAAAAACTTTTTTTACCTTTTAAAGTTAGACGTAAAAACACAACTAGATAATTGAGGAATGGAAATGAAGTCATGTGATAAATAATAATAATAATTTCAATCCAACTGGACCATTTGTGGGTTCATTTGCATCTGCGTGTTCAGAGTATGTCGACCTTTCCAATGTGTGTATTTGATATCCAGTTTTCCACCAGGCGAGCTCGGGGCTTCACGAGATAACAGTGACTTTGACCAAAGGGGACAATATATGATTTAAAACTATGGTTGTTATTTATCCCGTCAGACTTTCACAGCGTTTCCCCGATACGGAGTCCCTGTCTCTCTTCCTGCAAATGTTCTGAGGATATCTACAGTCGTAAGATGGAGTCTCCCAGCTGCAGAGGAAGCCGCCGGCCTCCACAGCTGGATCCTAACCAGCTGTTGGGAGGCCTGGGGGCTGTGAGCTGCAGGTGTCAGCGGGGAAAGACGCGCACACGAGACAACGTGAGATGTCCCCAGGACACAAATCCACATCTGCTGCGTTCGCGTGGCGTTCTTCCGGAATCTGACGCGTGGCCTAATATATTTGCTTTCTACTTTCAACAGAGTTACATTGAATTACGTTGAGCGACAAACATCAGGCAACATTTTTAAATGCTTGTAGAATCTAATTCCCTCATGGTGAGCTGTCCAGCACACACCTGAGCCCCGACAGCTCCCAGCAGGCCGCTGGCCCTCCCCCCGCCGCCTTATGCAACGCGGCTGATAAGGACGCACCGCGGAGGAAAAGTAAAGAGACAGGAGCCCGAGGCAGGTGTGGAAAACACCTGCGCGGCGGGCTTCTGATTCTCAGAGACTCACGGCACAGAAGACAGCGTGTCCGACCACGCTCAGGTGTCCTTGACTCCCGCCTGCCGGGTTCAGGCCTCGGCGGAGCGTTGCAGGGTGCTCAGCACAGACAGCACAGACGGCACAGACGGGTCTGAGGTCTGAGGTCTGTTTCGTCACCATGAAGCAGCATTTTTCAGAATATTTAACTTCCTTATTATTATGCAATCTTTTTTTCTTTTGAGGAGACATGTAGACTATCTTTAGGAGTGGAGGGTCAGGACTGCTAAACTGGAACCGATCCACTGGTCGTGTGTTTCTGTTTCTGTGAACATTGTTAACTCACCTTTATTTAGTTTAGTGGATTATGAAGGAGAAATGAGAGGGAAAGAACAGCATCAGGGCGTGACGGTGCTGTTTCCTTCACAGCTCACAGGGGAAGTTACTAACCACTTGGTTTCCTGTCACCGAGGCAACGGCTGTTTGACAGGAATTTCATTAAAAACCACAACATACCTGCTGTTTTGTTGTTGCAATTCCAGTGTTACTGGTGCATTTAATAAAACAAAGATCGATTTTTCTACAATATCGCCTTCATAAAATCTAAAAAACCGTGGTAGATAAAACAGCTAATCTTGAATCAGAGGCCCACTAAATTAAATTGAATGCGTCAAAACAGCATCTCATCCTTTGTGTGACAAGAACACGCCCCCTCTGCTCTGTTATTGGTCATCTGCAGGAACTGTAGCCCACCTCCTCTTCTCCTATTGGTCAGCATGAAGTCAGTCAGGGCGGAAGTCAACTCCTTTAAGACCAGTGAAGGATGAACGGGACCCCAGCGAAGGAAGCGTCAAGCTCCACAGAGGACAAGAAGGCGTTTTCGGGATTTAGTTATTTGTACTTTCAAAGTAAAAGACAGAACAAAATATTTTGTGTTAGTGACATTGTATTTATTAAATTTGAAAATGATATGAATTGTTTTCACATATATTTGCAGGCAATTTTCCCGTGGAACAAATGGTTTCTGTCACTATTAGACCGTGAAACCGTGAATTTAAAATGTAAAAGTTTATATTTCCGAGCAGTTTGTAGGATGAACTCGATCGTATTTTACAGCTTGCCTACGCCTGGATGTTGTAAACGTACAACTGCTCTCTCGTGCAATAATTACAGCACACGTGACCCATTGTTACATGAAATACTGTTATGTATTCAGAAGTATCTTTCTGTAGCTACACGTGTGACCGGAAGCGGTGCGGCTGATCCCTGCAGCTTGACGGAAGTCGGCGGGACGTCGCAGGAGGAGAAACGGAGAGTGAACCGAGTCTTTGTAACTTTGAGCTTCTTCCGTTATTTTTCTACTCGCTGGTTTTTCCTCCCGTTTGTCCGTTTTCTCGTCTGTTCGCTTCGTCTCAAACCGAGCAAAGTTCGCGCTGGCACACGGAAAGAAAAATGGAGATAGAGAAGGAAGTGAAGAAGGTAAGTGACCCCCCTCCCCTCCCCTCCCCTCCCCCCCCCCGGCCTAACTGACCGGGGAACGCCCTGACCAGGTGTGCAGAAACACCGGGCAGGTGACGACAGACGCTTCCTGCTTTCATTCCTCTGGTGGTTATTAAGCAAACTGTACGAGCCGTTGCGAAGTTCGGCTTCGTTATTGCGCCGCGAAGCATTCTGGAGTTTTTAGCAATCACGTTGACAGGGAAGTTGGACAATTTACTTCCCCAAATAGTTGCTGTCTTCAAATTGCTGCCGACGTGTAGAGATGCTCTGAGTAGTGCTCATAATATAAACCTATCTATGCATTTAAGCTTTCACGCATGTGGATGTACATTTTAAGGAGTTTTAAATGGTTTTAACTTGGTTGTACGAGAGGAGGGGAAAAAAGCACAACTTCTATTTAAGATACGGCCATGCCAGCTCATATTACCAGTAGCTGAGTAGTGCCAAGAAGTAAAAATATAGTTAAAAGCTTTTGTTGCCAAATCCCTCCAAAGGTTTTTGGCAATTCATGGTGTTAACACACACACACACACAGGCCATCAGCCCTTATTGGAGACCCTTGCTCAGACTTGTAAGGACGACGCACACAGACACACACATTCCCAGACTATTTCACCCAGAGGACGGAAACTGTAGCTGCAGTCAAACGAGAGCAGCTCGTTTGTTGAGACGAGCAACCAGTGTGTTGGGTGAAGCTCCATTGAGCTCATAATGACCCCTCACCCCTCAGGAGGAGGAGGGGCCGGGGGGGTAATGGATAGTGACCGTGAGCCTGCTATGTGCCGGCGGGCAAATCATCATCATCATCATCATCATCATCATCATTGATGGGGAACAAACTGAATGCTCGTGTGTTTGTCTCCACATACCTCTGACCGAGCGCCTCCAGCGTGACCATATAAGGTCATGAACCGCCGGGCGTAGTTTGAAGCTGAAACGATGGCGATGTTTAAAAAAAACAGATGCCCTCATCGCACTTTTAGGCGGGTTGATGAGAAAAGTCCATGAAAAAGGATTTCCTGTGAATGCTGCGGTTAAGGTCGCCCGCTCTGTTTTGCAGATGACCCTCGGGCACGAGTTCGGCGCCGGGGCGGCCTGTTTGAAGTGCAAGGACAAGTGTGAGGGCTTCGAGCTTCACTTCTGGAGGTTTGTGCGCTTCTCAGGTTGTCACGGAAACGGGTTCAACGTTGGCAAACCAGACCAGAGGCCTCCTGGGTAACCAAAGTAAATGAGCCGCCACGTAAATGTGTCCGCCTCCTTCCAGAAAGATCTGCCGAAACTGCAAATGCGGCCTCACGGAGCACAACGTGCAGATGAACTCGGAGGAGAACAAGAAGGTGGGCAAGCTGTTCGAGGACACCAAGTACACCGGCCTCATCGCCAAGCTGAAGACGGACGGCATCCCCAGCTACAACGGCACCATGGTGACCATCACCCTGCCCAGCTCCAGCACCGCCTACGCCGTCCCGGCCAGCGCCTCCTCCGCCGAGGGGCCTCCGCCGGGCGCCGCGGGGTCGGCCACGCTCGCTGGAGCGGCCTTGGGCTCGCCAACGGGCGGCAGCCGGCCTTGGGCTCACACTCAAGGTCACCCTCATGGTCCTACTCCAGGTTACCCTCAGGGTCCTACTCAAGGTCACCCTCAGGCTACTCAAGGTCACCCTCAGGCTACTCAAGGTCACCCTCAGGCTACTCAAGGTCACCCTCAGGCTACTCAAGGTCACCCTCAGGCTAATCAAGGTCATCCTCAGGGTCCTACTCAAGGTCACCCTGAGAGTCCTCTGGGATCCGCCGGCCTCTCACCCGTCGTGGCAAACAAAGTGCCGGTTGCTGTCGGCGCCACGTCGGCCAACTTGGTGCCGGCCACCAAAGACGTGCCGATGAAGACCGTCACCTATGAGTGGGCGCCGCCGGTAGCCAATAAGTATCTGGTAAGAGTTCAAAGTAGTGCTAGAATGAAAGCGTAATGAAGTACGTTCACATCATACTGATAATAATCATAATCTCCTGCTGCTTTTAGTTGTGACCAGAAGGTCCTGTTTGTTTAGTGAAGCTCTGTATCTGCAGGAGCCGTGTTTTGTCTCTCCTCACCACAAGCCCTTTGTTTCGTCTCGTCTCCGTCCTCCGTCCCCTTTGACCTCCCAGGCGGTGCGTTACATCGAGCTGCTCCCAGCCGAGAAGCGCCCGGTGGCCGGTACGGAGGGAGCCGCCTACCGCCGGCAGCAGATGGCCCGCCAGCTGCCCGAGCACGACCAGGACCCGTCCAAGTGCCACGAGTTGAGCCCCGCCGAGGTCAAGCAGATGCAGCAGTTCGTCCGCAAGTACAAGGACGAGGCCCTCGGAGTCGCAGACGTCGTGCTGCCCGAGGAGATGGCGCTGGCTCAGGCCGCAAGCCAGGGAGGAGCCGAGGCTGGAGCGGGCGCCAGGTCCGGCCCGGGGGCCGCAGCTGGAGATGGAGCAGGTGGAGCAGGTGGAGCAGGAGGAGCAGGAGGAGCAGGAGGAGCAGGAGGAGCAGGAGGAGCCATGGGTACGACTGCCACTGCTGGAGCCATGGGCGTCCCTGGAGCTCAGCCAGCTGGACCACAGCGGAGCTTCGTAAGCGGCCTCTCTCCTGTGCATCTACACGCTACAAGTTATCATCTCATTATTGACACATATGAGATCTATATGGACGCTGATAGAAAACAACAAACTGTAAGGCAAACTATGACTGCTTAGATCAACTTCTACTCACACCACATTATTATTATGCTCCTTTCAAAAAAATCCTATAAGCATTATGAAATGCTTTAAACTGTGATGAGTCACATTGGGTGTTTACGAGAGCCCATAACTACAGAGTGCTGCGTGCATGTTAGAGCACAAGGATGAGTAATTACAGACGTGAGAAAGCTTCACTCCCACTTGGAGATCCTCGAGTTCCCACAATGCATCTCTGTCTGCAATGATCAAAGCGGACACTAGGTGGAGCCTTATGACGGGCTGTGACGCTTTGGCCTCCGTACGCTCCTCTCACCCGGCAGGAAGCACCGGATCACCTTTGAAGCACACCATAATTACACATTAAGAACTCTTCTCCTTTTTTATACATTTGGCAAAATACCGTAATAATCAACGCTCCTCTTCGTCTCTTCCTCCCGAAGTCGTGCCATCACTGCCGGCTGCCGATGCGTCTGGGCGAGCCGGCCGTCTACGCCGAGCGCGCCGGCTACGACAAGATGTGGCACCCGGCCTGCTTCGTGTGCTGCACCTGCCAGGAGCTGCTGGTGGACATGATCTACTTCTGGAAGAAGGGAAAGCTCTTCTGCGGACGCCACTACGGAGACAGCGAGAAGCCGCGCTGCGGCGGCTGTGACGAGGTGAGGCCGCTGCGCAGCCTGGCCGCTAAATGAGGGCTAACGTTAGCGCCGGCTGCAATGGGTCAAGTGTGTAAGGAACAGATGATGAGCTGCTCGCCACCCTGAGAGGAGATCGGACTCCAGGACTGTGCGTCAAAGCGAGCGCTTTGTTTTGCGTGTACTGGTATAACTGCACAATGTCTGAGCACAGCAGTGCTAATGATTCTGGTTTCTCCACAGCTGATCTTCTGTAACGAGTACACGCAGGCCGAGGGACAGAACTGGCACCTGAAGCACTTCTGCTGCTTCGACTGCGACTGCATCCTGGCCGGAGAGACGTACGTGATGGAGAGCGACAAGCCCGTGTGCCAGCCGTGCTACATGAAGAGCTACGCCGTGGTGAGCCGCCGCCGTCGTTCCCCTCTGACCTCCAAACCCCGACTTTCCTTTTCTCACTGCGACGCGTCCCTCCCGTGTGTTCCCAGAAATGCGCCGCCTGCCAGAACCCGGTGGAACCCGAGGCCCAGAGGGTTTCCTACGGCGAGCACCACTGGCACGCCGAGCCGCAGTGCTTCAAGTGCTCCGGCTGCTCCAAGTGCCTGGTGGGGCAGCGCTTCATGGCGGCGCAGGGCTTCCTCTTCTGCTCCGTGGAGTGCAAGAAGAAGAAGACGGCGGCGTGAGAGAGACGCCGGCGGGGGGGGGGTGGGGGGGCTCTTCTCTTTGTGTCCGTTACGGAATCCGATCAAAGAACCGATAAATCGCTACATTGTCTGTTTTGCTTCTTGCACCCTGTTTTCTTACTGATGAGATTCATTTTGTGCCACTTTTTTACTCCCTGAAACCGACTACTGAGGCTCCTCTGTGCAGCGACGTGAGCAAAGCTCTGGGGTTCTGTATTCCACACTGAAATAAAACCATCACCCAAATCATGAAATCCATAGTAGTGACAAACATTTAGTCATTTTTCCACCTCGACGCTGATAACCTTTCATTAGCTTTCCTCTAATGATTTGCCAGTTATTATCCTCACAAAATATTCCGCCTCATGTCCTTTGCCTGCTTGTGTTTGTATCTCCGTTAGCTTCCACAATGTGGGTCTAATGTAGAATTATAGAATGAGAAATTAAGTATTTGTATCAATAGAAAGGGAGAACGTTGAGTTACGAACGTCCGAATGTGTCCTGATGGATTTAAACTGTAATAAAAGAATGAAGATGAGATTGTAAGCTTCGACACCCAGTCCTGGATCTCTGCTTTGTAGTCGGCACTGTACCTATAAAATAACCAAATTGATATGTATCATTTTATTTTAACAACTTAAAATAGAGTGGAAAAATTCAGTAACTGTATGAGGACACAAATTTAAGATTGAGCACAAGAACCATGAATTTCGATTCATGGCGCGACGCACATCTTCCAGATTAGTCACAGGATGAGATGGTTGATAGTTGTGATAGATATCTGTTAGTATGTATGCTGTGGTCAATCATTTTCTTCCTGTACTCCTCCTTCAGGTATTTACACAACAGTCTCTTCCAGGCTTTGGTCTCAACTTTCAAGGACTTCTTTAAAGCCTCTGTGGACATAAAACACAATTAACAACACAGGATTTCCAAAACAAATGAATAAATGAAAAAGTAACTTTATCTCACTGCAGTCTATGACATATTTCAATGACCTCACCTGTTGACAATTCAATACTTCAATACAATACTTTTTTTAGGGATCAATTTCAACTCATAACGTCGCTCAGTTGCAATAAATGAGGCTGGCCTGCTATTCATACGCGTGTTGTGTTAATAAGCTGCTTTCTGTATCTGTAGGGTGTGAAAAAGAATGGCTGAATCAAAATTGCCTGGTTTACGGTATATTGACGTAGCTGGATGCTTTATAGAATATAGTTTCATGTTGAATCCAAAATTCAGTCTATAGTGATACAATGGATGGAGATTATGGGGGGCAAAGTATTGATTGGTATTGACGAGCTGGAAACTAAAGATATATCTTTATTATTTTTTTCAAGCCAATGAGTGGTAACATATTGTCTTTACTTTTTGGCTGACTTGCACTACATTCATGTCTTGGAAGACACAATCTGGACTAAGACAGTTTACTTGTGTAGAGGTTAACTTAAGACCCTCGTTAGATTAGAGGAGGATGGGAATCACAGGTTTAAGTGGTAGCATCTGTTAGTAGGGGAGGGAAGGAATTCAGTGAAAGACGGAATGTCAAACGGTGTTTGCAAGTCTTCATCGGGCATCGATGGGCATCGGTCATTAAGCTGTTTGGTCCCCGTTTTCCCTTTTTGATCAGGCCGCAGGCTAAAATGTTACATCCGTTTGGAAATAATCAACAATCACACAAAAGCAAAGGTGTTTCCTCCTAGTGACATATCTACTTCCTAAATCCAGACAAACCACAACCTGAGGTAGATCAAGTATAATGCATTCATTGATGATTAATAATATATATAATTAGATAATAATTAGATATAAAAGTCTCCAGGATGAATTAATACATACACCTCATTTTTGTAGAAGACATTTGTAATGCTGGTAAATAAATCCTGGTGAAACAAGTTGACGTGGTGGTAATGTGGAGAGTGACAGTTGAAAGGAAAACACATATATATATATTAGCTTGCCTGGATTTCTCATGTATAAATCCAAGATGTGAAAAACGAAGCTTTCAGGTATCCAACTTATCCAACACACAAAACAAAAATAAAGATTACGTCAGGGACAGCTAACTAAAAAAGACGCATGGACTAATAACTCCCAAATATAAAACTTTTCCATTTTTCTGTTTGTTGGTCAAGATGTTCTGAATATTTTTTTTTTTTAAATTTGAAATAGTGAGTGCATCCATTAAAAACTGTATCCTTTCACGTTTACTTTAGAATCGGACCTATTCTCCGGAGACAAGAGTGATGAAGAAATGAGTAACCTGCAGAAGGAAGTGGACGCTGCCGAAGAGTCTCCAGAGGCCGTTACAGAGGAAGAGCACACCAAAAAAAACCACAGGTGAAACCGTACCACCTTCACCACCTATCAGCTCCACGAGCTCCTTTTTTTTAAGGAGAATAATCATTGATTTTGTGTTCCCATCTCTTACTGCACCAATCCTTTATAAACTTTTTAATTTCTCCAGGTGTGGTTTCAGAACCGAAGAGCCAAGTGGCGACGTCAGGAGAAGATGGACACTAGCACCATGAAGCTCCATGATTCCCCCATGTTATCCTTCAATCGTCCCCCGATGCCTCCCAACATGGGGCCAGTTGCCACCGCGATGCCCCTCGATCCCTGGATGACCTCGCCCATCTCCAGTGCGACACCCATGCACTCCATCCCGGGGGTTCATGGGTTCCCCGCCTGGCATGGTGCAAGGCATGCAGTCGATGGGCCCCCCCGCCTACCAGTGCCCACCCAGCTTTAACGATAAATGCCCGATGGAGGACGACAGGAGTTCGAGCATCGCGGCACTCGGGATGAAGGCCAAAGAGCACATTCAGTCGATGGATAAAACCTGGCAGCACATGTGATCTGAGGAGTGGAGGGATTGTTCAGCCGCTGAATGTTTACAGAATGTTTTTCCACTGTTTTTTTTTTGTGAACACATGACACAAAAGAGGTCAGTGTTTTTTTGACCGGCGATTGAAAATAAACTCCTTGTGTTTTAAAAAGAATTACTTAATTATTTTAACCCCGAAGAATTGTGAAGTCTCTGAGGAGAATTTTCCAGAGTTTTGGAGTCTTAAATCATTTTTAATTGAAAAGTGTAACACTGTCTCCAGTGCAGGACCCCCTGAGGTGACGATATCTTTCTGAGGTATAATAAACACAGTGCTGTGCTTTGGGAATTTGCTGTTATCTATATTGTCAGAACTACACAATGCTAGTACACGTTTGTTTCATACCGTTGTCTGTTATGTTGTTGTTTTTGTCTTTGTAATGGAAATGTACTATTTCTTCTATTAAAAAATATTATTATTATTATTAGTTTTCTAGAGTATATGTTTAGGTTATTTCTAAAATAGTACAAATGTTTATTTAAAAAAAAATATTCTCCGAACTAACATTAAGTTTAATTTGGTTCAAAAGTGATACGTGTCTTATTTAAATCATAAACTGGCCTTTTGGGGAGCACTCAGCCCTGATGATGGAGGTTATCGGAAGTCACAGAGCGTAATCTTGCTCGGAGGCTAATTTAAACAGACAAGCGTACCTCTTAACACCTAATTACTGCTTTTAAAGCGATTAACCCCGGATTCTCAGCCATAGACAGAATGGCCTCAGATGCCCCTCAAAGATCATTTTCAAGACCTGTTTAACTTTGCCCCTTCCCTCAAGCTTAAACATCCACGACACATATCAATGATGTATTTTATGAAGCGCTGTCTTAATCTTGGTACAAGATGCTCCTCATCGCGCTGTTGACTAAATATTGATTAAAGCCAGGTGGATTAGGAGTAAGGAAGTTAATGGCTGCACCTGTGATTCGTGAATAGACACCTGTGTCATGTGACTGTGTAGCCGCTGAAGGTGTGGCGGCTCGTCTCGTAAGGTCATGGACCTTCCTGCAGCTTTTCAGGGCTCCCTGTCAGACATCTTGAGCTGAGGCCGCCTTCTCTCTAACGGCCAGCAGGGGGCGGCTCCTGTTTTTGCGAAAGAAGAAGCAAAAAACGGCTCTTGGTTGGTTTTCGCTGTGGATCTCGCAGCCTGAAGCTTGTGCCGGCGGTGATGGGAACGGTTCAGCGGCCCGACCTTGATGGAAAAACCACCTCGGAGGGGCTCGTGTTTTCCTCCACTGCGGGGAAACGGCGCACAATTCAAGGAAGCTCCGTCCCAGAGCAGCCCCATTGTCTCACATGGCAGCGGGCCCAAAGCCGGGCTGCTGCTTCCCCTCCGCCGACCACGACGCTGCCCGACCCGATGTGACCGAACCGCCCGGCGGCTACAAACCCCCCCTCCGACATTCCTTCTCCAATTTCATTTTGCCACTAAACATTGTGACTAAAACACGCGGAAATAGTTTGAACGGCTGCGGAGTCGGGCGAGGTCACCTGAGCGCCTGTGTGAATTTACATGGGATTTGTTTCACACTTTGCATTGTGCTGCAGTTTAACGAGTGACATTTGCATTGGGAACCCAATTTAGATGTTTTTTGTTGTTTTATTGAACATTCTTAGTGTCCTGCCTCGGTGTGACAAAAACCCAAATTTCCTGAAAGACAAGCGGGAGGGACGCGATGTCCTCTCGCAGAAGGCCTGAAGCTGCAGGGAAACGGGAGCCATCAGTTCCAGGGAGGCCTTCAGGTTGAAGGTTTGCATCCTTTTGTTCATCCAATCCCAAAAATCAAAGCGCCGTTTGGGTGTTCTCCAGGTTTGTTGGTTGTCTGTCAGTGTCCCGAACCACCTGGTGGGCTTCACGGTGATTTGGTTGGAGGACGTTCTGGACGTTTCCGCAGCTCCTCCGGTGTCACAGGTGTTTTTTGGGTTCCATCAGCGGACCTTGACACGGACGTGATGGCGATGGTGTTTAGCTTTGTGTTGACAATGAGAGCCTTTTATTGACTTGAACCGGCTCCGTGTTGACTTTGGGTCTCCATGGTTACTATTTGCACTGTATGATATTTAGGCCAGCCTTACAGATGGCCACATTTGTTTCAGTTAAACGTGCTGCTGCAAACAGCGTGCGGTCATGTGACCGTAGCACGTTGTAAAGCAGGGTGTGTGTGATGCTGGAGACACGGGGTTGCTGTGGAAACGATTCGGACAACGAGGATGTTGACACAGCTGACTGGACACGTACTAAAGTAAACCACATGCAATGATTTTACCTCAGAAACAAGCGTGTAACGTGGTCCTGAACCGTGTAACCGTGACC
>CM037935.1:18538083-18558083 GCA_021346845.1 Apeltes quadracus
GTGTGTGTGTGTGTGTGTGTGAGTGTGTGAGTGTCTGTGTGTGTGTGAGTGTGTGAGTGTGTGTGTGTGTGTGGTGTGCGGCTTTGGAAGGAATTCCACGGGATGATAGGGTTTCCCTGTCAGGCTTTTGACAAACTACGGAATTCCCTCACGCGGGGAGGAAGACGTTGGCAGTCTTCCCTCCTCAAAGCGTCCCACTCACAATGAATGGAAGTATGTTTTTAGATGCCGTACACCCCCTCCCCTCCTACCCCCCTCCCCGTTTCCCCCCCGCCCTCACCGCTGTTGTCATGGCAGCTTTGTGTTGTCAAATGCAGGAAGAAGGGACGACAGCGGTGTTGACAGAGGGGGAGGATCTGTGGCAGGGCGTCACCTGAGGAATACTCACGCCGGTTGTGTGTTTATGTGTGTGTGTGTGTGTGTGTGTGTGTGGCACAGGGTGATTAGCAAACCTTTATGAGCGTGTCAGACACACACCGTGTGTGTTTGTCCGCGTCGGGTTCAGCGGCTGGAGGCCTCGTGGTTTCCTGGCGTGAAAGAACACAGAGAATCAACCACTGTTACGCCACACGACTACTTCTGCTAAAAGTACTGCAGCTCGCTGTGTTCTGTGTTCTGTGTTCTGTGTTCTGCTAAAGGAGGAAAAAAAACACACTTCAGCCAAAAGGAAGAAGGGAACTCTGTTATTCAAAGGCAAGACTGAGTCACCAGAACGGACGAACACCAGAGGGGAAAATGCCATTCTTCTCTCACCGCAGGATCCAGAAACAGAGAGGGGCGGGAAGAGGAGGGGGGAGGGAGGGGAGAGGGGAGAGGGGGAGGAGAGAAGAGGATGATCAACAGAAGAGACAAAGTAATGTGACGTAAAAGTTAGATGAGAGAGGGAGACGGAGACGTGAGAAGGAGACCACAGAGGGCGAGCGGATCAGAGGAAGCTTCATCATCACCAGCAGCATACGAGTACACACAATTCCTCCATGTTTACAACTGATGAATAGGGACATGGATGATAATGCCAGCGGACTCTCTACGTATGACTCTATTCTACAACACCTTCTCACGCAGCTGTACAGCTGCACGTTCATGTTAGGTAGCAGAAAGAAGAACGACAGCCGGCAACACGGGTTGCTGTTTATCTGAATGTGGTATTTTGCCACACTACGTCCCGATAACGGCAGTGTGTCCTTCCCTCTCTCAAAGTGTGTCTGAGTGGGTGTTTGTGTGTGTTTTATTATTGTATCCAGGGCAAAGCGGTCGTCTCTAAGTTTCCATCCTCCTCCTCCTCCTTTTTCTCCTCCCTTTCCTGCTCCTTCTTTGGAACGGCAATTTCCTGAAACGAGGCCAGGAAACTCTGCGTCGGTCGGGCCGAGAGGCAGAGGGGATTGTGGGAAGTAGTGGGGGGGAGGATGGGAGAGGGGTGAGGGGTGAGGGAGGCTTTCTGCAGCCACACCGCACTTTGCTGATGCAAAACGGCGAGTGTGAAATGTGTGACGGAGGGATGGAAGTAGAGAGGAGACGGAATGAAGAGAAGAGCTACAGGGACAGATTGACAAAGAAACCGATGGGGGGGTCGGTGTCAGCCACCCACAGGTGGATGAGAACATCTGGCCCACCCCAATCCAGCACCTCCTGTCAGATATCGGTTGAGGTTTTAGCTCTGGTTTGGTCTCCACCATCTCCTCGCAAGTTGACCTTTACGAACCGGCGGAGCTTCGTCAAACCTCTGATACGTTTGTCACCGTTTTCTGGGGCCGTTCGCGGTCTGAATGGCGCCCGGGGGCCTGAGGGGGGGCCGCGATAATGTTTCACATTCTGCCGCACAAAGAAAAACCGACCTCACGCTTCCTGGTCGCCGTTCATCAGGCCGAAGTGGCCGGCTTCCCATTGGCTCGTTATCTTCTATGCAGCGCTTCCTGAGTGGGATGTGGACGGAAGGCTTGTCTCACACTGTGTGTGTGTGTGTGTGTGTGTGTGTGTGTGTGTGTGTGTGTGTGTGTGTGTGTGTGTGTGTGTGTGTGAGATAGAGATTCCTTAGTACCTGGCTTGTGTAGTGCAGTGAGTCCTCATTAGTAAACGCACGATAGATGTACGATGGATTCTCTCTCTCTCTCTCTCTCTCTCTCTCTCTCTCTCTCTCTCTCTCTCTCTCTCTCCGTCTCTGGGAAAGTTTGTATGAGAAGTGAAGACATCAACTAAAAATAGATGACTTAAAAAAGGGAAGCCTGTCTCACACACGACGTGGAGCAGAAGGGAGTCTGTGAGCGGCTCGTCAGTGACGAACGCACAAGAAATGTCTTCTATAAAAGGAGCTGAGTGTTTCAGTTGCCATTTTCTATCTGCTGGTTAGAATGCGATAATCATTTCTGAATGATGACTCACCGACTGTAAGTGCAGGCATCACATTTTGTACCGTGTGTGTTTATGTTGCTACTTGAGTTCAAATGAAAAGAAGGCTTAACATCACACATCACAACAATGTTCTATTCATGAACTTTAATTTCACTACCTTTAGTGTTCCTTTCTTCTGTGTTTGCTCATCAGTGGAGTTCAATAAAAGTGCTTCTGGCTTTTGATGCACACCAACACACACACACACACACACACACGTAAAACACCCAAAATGTCTACACTTAAAATACCAATGTCGGCATAGAGATCAACATTTTGACTCCTGGTCTCGTCTCCGGGCGCCTTGACTCCATCGGACCGGTTGTTCCTGTGCAGCCACGACTCCCTCTCCTCCTCCCGCGAGGAGTCACGGGGCCCCCGGGCCTTCCTCCCACGGCGGAGGACACGTGTGGTCAGATGTCTTCAGTGCTCCTCGTCCACGCCCACGTGACCGTGAGACGCAGGAGAACAGAGCCCCGCCCCCCTCGCAGAGGAAGGCCGGATGCCCCCGGCAGTGTGACCCCTGACCCCCCCGCTGGGGTTTATCTCCAGTTATATTTTGTCTGAATTTCCACAGCAGCATGAACCTTAATGAAAGACAAAATGACACCTGGCCTGTTTCATGCTGAGTTGTTGTTATTCAACGCAGAAAAGGGCCGAACGGAACCAGCTGCTGGCGGTCAGCGCGCCGGTGAGGCCGCCGGGAGGGAGCAGATTGAGTTTTTCCTCCTACAGAAGTGGAGTGGAGTGCTTGTTTGTGGAACCAGGTGGAAAGAAAACACCCCCTAAAAATATCGCCCAGGAGGCGCTTTGTCAGAGCCCCAAGGTGAGCGGAGGGGGCAGGAAGGGGCAGCGGGGCCGGGGGGGGGTAACAGAGCGGCCAGTGTGTGGGCTCGTTGGCGAGAGAGAGAGAGAGAGAGAGACTTCAGACATAATCACGGGCGCATGGCGAGGGAAGCCCTCGGCCCGGCGAGGCCGGAGGGGGAGGCGGCCTGAGACTCAGGAAGAAGGGATGTTTGTTTGGCTGGCCGTGCGGTCGGCGTCCCGATGGCAGCGCAGCGACCAGCCACCACCGCCGCAAACGCTTCAACGGGAACCGGATCCTTGACCTTATCGTGGTGCCGTGGCAACCGGGCCTGCCGTCCCAAAAAACAAAGCAGAAGCACTTTCAGTCAGATGGAAACCGCCGACACGGGGGATTTTCCACTGTGTGCAAAGTGTTGACAGCAGGGAAAGTGGGCCTGAGCCCCGGTGTGCACAACGCCGCGCTGTGTTTTGTGTGAAAGTGGAGCGGGCAGCGTTCTCCGTCTTGAGGGGGGAAACATTTTGCCACTAAGTAGCATCATTAAAAACCCAGGATTTGCCCGATAAAAGGAGGCTCTGTGCCGTCCAGCCGTGGCCATTTTGTGTGAAAGCATCATTCACGTCCCGGGCTTAGGCTTCTGTGGAAAACTACAGAGGAGGCAATGAGTGTGTGTGTGTGTGTGTGTGTGTGTGTGTGTGTGTGTGTGCGTGTGTGTGTGTGTGTGTTTCTGCTCAGCTCGCCACACCCTCCATGTGTGTGTCAGGTGTGGAAGCAGCTCAGGAATGAGGAGACCTGAAGAATGTGTGTGTTTCCAGGACCTTCGGCAGCATCAAACACGCACGCACAGAACCGAACCGCGGTCGGCGTTGGTGAGGCTTCATCCGCACGCCGTTCCCTTAGTTATCACCATGGCAACAATGTTTGTTGGACCCTTGTGGCGTTACTCCCAAAGGCTGTGCAGCCTGCGTGCGTTATCGGTCGTTTTATCCTGTGAAGCCGGGGGTGTCAAACACTGGTCCACTTACAAGAGAACATCACATGACCTCGACCCTCCTCTCTCTGTGTTTGTGATCCAGGAGGTTTTTTATGACTCACCGGGATCCTCCAATGGGCTCCAGCCTCCCGTGACATGCTGTTCATGTGGGGAAAGAGGTTCTACTTTTGCATTTGAAGTAAACAACCACGTGAACCAGCAGAGTGGCAACACATCTGGGTGGGAAGCTACTGCTGCATCTGTTCACTGGCGTACTTTCACAAATCTTGTTTTTGCCAAGTGCAGGCCGAGCCCTCGCATTCCTCCGCCTGACGGAGGGTGATGGAGCACACAGGGCTAGAGACATCTTTAAACAGTTATTCAGAGCTCCCAGTCAGAGCTGCTGTGGTTTGGGATGTGTGGGCTGGTGCAGATGTGTGTGTGTGTGTGTGTGTGTGTGCTGATCCGGGTGTGTCAAACCCAACCCATGTTTGTGGGTCAGAAGAAGCAGGAACCTCCTGAGCGCCGTGTGATCCCTCCTCCTGGAAACATCCACAAAGTGACTCATTGTTGTAGATTTAAAGTCTGTGACCAGGTGGTTCATGCTTCATTTTTGTTCTATTAATTCACACATTTACCAAATTAACGGGGTCTTGTGAGTATGACGTCAACGTAAAAAGGTTTATATACTGCGAGAGAATCGTCATATCTGCGGTGAAGAGACCAGCAGGCCGATCCGCCGTAGAGTTTGTGCATCGTATCCTTCAGAAGCAGATGTGAAGGCGCCATTTTGCTCGCTGGCATCGTGGAAACCTGCAGCAGCTGCAAAGACTCATTTCAGAATCACTTTCACCTTTGGTTCCATTTTAACGGGACGTGTCACAACAGCGTCCGAGGGCTTCTTTTTATGGAGAACAAGTTTGATTTGGTGAATATGTGTAAGAATTGGGTGTTTTTTTTTCTTTTCAGAATATTTTCCCCCATGAAATTTTTTATAGAACATATTTTTCAAGGTAACATTTTTTTTTTCAAAACAGTTTGACCAACTATTTCTTGTCCAGGACATTTAATCAAGTGACATTTTCTTTTTTTTATTTTCAACCAAATGTATTCCTTCTTTTGTAATACTTTACGACCATATATATTTATTTCCATCACATTTTTTTACATAAAATATTAATATTTTGACTCAACATATTTTTTCAAAATATTGTTTTTGACCTAATAGCTTTGGCCTTTTATTTAGTTTTTAGTTTTTTTTATTTCACATTTGAAGGAAACAACCACAGAAGAATGTCCCTGTGGACAATAAGCATTAAAAACAAACTTGTTCTGTAAATCAAAACTATTCTGTTGATTCACTTTTGGATGTTTAAAGGGCGAATCCTCACACAGCTGAGAGTCTTTTTATGCATCTCTAACTCTTTTACAATCAAACACTTATTACCTTGGCGGTTTGAAGTTTGATTTTTGTGATGGGGAAATATGTTATATGTTATGTACCGTCTTACATTAACAGAGTGATTATTGTCTGTATTGAGCTGACGTGTGGTACAGTGTTTGTCATCTGCAGCTGCGTCTGAAGAAGGGAGGAAGCGTCAACTTGCTCTCCCTAAATGCTCAAACAAAGGAACTCTGTTACCCCAACTTAAGCGTGGTTCTTATCTAAACTTAGTTCACTGTATTTCATACCTGCCACTGAGGATGGCCTTCATGTGCATGCATAAGAGCTCAGTGTTGCGATGCCGTCTCCACAGAGCACCGTAACACGTGTTTGTGTACTTGACCTCCTGCTTGCAAGCAGTAAATGGACTTTTACAACTTTGATCATTCATCAAGACCCTGATTTTCTAACTAAACAAACATCGAAACAACTCATTCTCTAGTTTTATTGAAATATTCCACAACAATTTCAACGCCAAAAATGCTTCTTTTCTGCGTTAAGTTGTCGGGTGAGTGTTGCGGCTCCGAGCTGACTCAACACTGGAAACATTGCACCAGTGTGGCACTGTGCACGACCCGACAGCTGCTCCGCATACCTTCCAGTGCCGTCACCTTCACTCCATCCCAAATCACTTTCCACCTGGGGAGGGAAAAACATCACTCCTCCTCACTTAAGAGAGCGATTCTTTGTGAGAGGAGTTCACATCCACTTGGCACGCAGCGTGAAATCAGGGTGTTACCCAAAGATTACAGGGGATGCGCCCACGTCGCTGGGATCTGCTCATTGAGACGCCTGATTAGTGACTTTGTGTTTTAGGGTAAATACGAGCGTAAATAAACTGTGCAGCTAAAGATTCCGCCCTGGGGGGGGGCGCTCTGGCTGTTTATGCTTCAGCTGAGAAGGAAAAGCAGTTGCAGGTGCAAACAGGCCTCCTGCTCAGCGCGAGGCGTATTTTCCATTTCCTCGGTGTGACGCACGGCGACGCGAGAGCCTCCACGAAGACGATCAAAGCGCCATTCGAGGGTTTTCCAGGCAACAATAGTTTCCAATGAGATCAAAGCTGGAATGCTGACTTTTCTATAGTGCTGTTTGGTGGATGGTTTCATTCACACGCCACACAATGCGACCGCCTCTAATCTGAAACCACAGCGGCTCGTCACAAAACAACAACAACAACACCTTGTTTACTATTCTTTCTGTTACACATTTCACATTTCGGCACCTCGACAGTCTTTGGCACACGGTTCAAGAGGAACACACACACACACAGGTTTGTTCGAGCGCGTCCAAAGCCTCACGGTCCTTTCCTCAGAAGAAAGCCGCTTCGTCACGTGACCCACTGCTGCCGACATCTAACAGGTCAAGATCCCACCAATGACAAGCATCCCTTTGTGGGATGTTTCCTGGTTGGGGGACGCAACAAAATGCCAGCGATGGTGTCATGGAGCGAGCGCCGTTTACTTTGACACACGTGTGGTTTCTAACATTTGCGCACAAATATCTAATAACTGATGTCAGAGGCCTGACACTCGGGATGAGCGGTGCGTTTCCTTCGGAAAGGCACGGCGAGCAGAGCGACAGGTGGAACCGACCGAGGCCTTTCTGGAAAATGGTTTCAGGGGCTGAATTTTTTTTAGTAAATAAATGTGACAGTCGGGGCCTCGGGGGGCGACGGGGCCTGTCGAGGCATTCCTCCCGTTCCAAAGCCGACATCCTCCCTCCCCCCCTCCCGTCTCTCCCTCCATCCACCACATCTGAAGCTACGACAACAACACCGCTAATTCTGGGTCTGTGTGTTCTACTACTGAGGTACGTCCATTCACTTTTGGCTCTTTAAGATATTACTCAGAGGAACGCACGTTTAATTCAGCTGAAGGCTTTGAAGCAGGCCCCATTCTTCATTCACTCAGCGGGGAGAAAGTGTCCCACGTGTTGATGTGTCTGGATCGGCTTGAATCAGACTCAAATCCTTCTCTGGTACTTGCTGTCGTCTTTTTCTGTAGGATTCTTTGAGCCGGCTGTCACATTTCCTCTGAGGATTGGTTATGAAAGCACTGGATCACCTGGGCAAAGGCTCCTCGGGCAGATTGGGGTCCTTTCAGGCGTTTCATCTGTGGTCATCTGCACGTTTGCTTTGAAGGAAGTCACCTCGCGCTGCGCGTGAGCTGATTTCATTGTTCCCCCTGGAAACAAATGTGCATCAGTTCCCTGTGAAGTCAGAGGAAACGTTTCGGCCCGGATGTCCTGGGACATCGGGGCCGGATCGAGATATGCAGGATCGAGATATGCGACCCGTACTTAGCATTAATTGTACAACGTGTTCTAACAATGAACAAAGTTATCAACTATGAACTATGCTTTTTTTTATTTCTGTCAGAATAAGTCCAACCAATTGGTTCGTGATTACTGATTCTTGATAATAAAAGCCTTCTGAAACCCAAATGAACCTTCAAAAGTATCTTACAACCTAAACCACAATGCATCACGCGTCTGGCTTGTAAACCCACAGCTGGTGGGACGGACGTTCCTCGGCTCTTTGAGTGGGATGCGACGGTGCAGCTGGTTAGAGGCTGGAACGCAAACACCTCCTGGTGACCAGCGGATCCTCCATGACAGGTGGGACTATGATGAGACTGTAATGAATATGAACGACAGCTCTCAGTGGCTCCTGCTCAGCGGGGCACGGTGGAACGTTGAAATATTCAGGTTCCTCCACAGGAAGTGGACACAAAAACCTACTCGAGCTCCTGGCAGGGACGGGCAGAGCTTATGTTGTTCATCAGGAGATCATTTATTCATCTGAAGAAGAGCAAATAACATTGTTTTCGAGATGACCTCAAGTGACCCCGAAATGCGGGTCGCATGAATGAGTTGGAGCGAAAGCTGAGTGACGTGAAGTGAAATTCATCCTTATTAGCAAAGGCAACACCCTGCTGCTCTGCATGTCCACGCCACCCTGTGCCACCCCCCCCCCCCCCCCCCCCGCTGAATGCTGGTCTGTAACAAAGCTCCTGTGTGCGTTAATCCAGGAGGGCTTTCGTGTCGCATTGTCTGCGTTTATGCTTTGCTGTCACTCGCCGCCCTGGCCTACTTCTTTATGTTCCCTTTGTGTGTGTGTGTGTGTTTATGTGTGTGTGTGTTCGTGTGTGTGCGTGTGCGTGTGTGTGTCTGTGTGTGTTTATGTGTGTGCGTGTGTGCGTGTGTGTGTGTGTGTGTGTGTTGGTTGCATCCAGGCTTCTGTCTACAGGCCGCTCCTCAATGGACCTGCAGCATCGATGAGGGTTGCACACAAACTGCAGCTGCTCAGGAACAAAAGCGTGAATAAATACAAACGTAACGGCTATTCATGTTCTTTATTGGCGGTTGGGATCATTCATGTTCTTTATTGGCGGTTGGGATCATTCATGTTCTTTATTGGCGGTTGGGATCATTCATGTCCATTTGAATGGTTACAGAAGATACATCACAAACTTCACACACGCACATTCAAGATAACACGACCCCACTTCACCCACTCAAAAACCCTTTAAAGAGACCGAGCCCCCAGCAGGCAGGCAACTGATCATGCTCAGTCACGTGGGGGAATGTGGGGGGGGGGGGGGGGTCGGGGTGTTGAGCCCTGGTGGCCCCCGGGGGTCCGCGGCGCATGACAGCGGAGCCAAGTCATCGCGTAGCCCGAGGATGTGACTCCTCGCCCCGCTGCGCTGCTTTGCGTACCTGGGGGGAGTAAGAGGGGGAGGAGGAGGAGGAGGAGGAGGGAGGGAGGGGGGGGGGGGCGCCAGCGAGCAGCGCACCGTCACCGGCCGCCGCTCCGCCTGCATGCGCCGCCCGTCCCGTCGCACGCAACATGGGTCTGGAGAAGGAGACGTCGGGCACCGCTATAATGGACGAAGACGAGTTCAACAGATCGATGGAGCCGATCAAGTTGAAGAAGGGGAGAAGCGCGCACGCGGCGGAACCGGACCGAGATCCGCACGACATGAACGCGCACCTGAAGGTAAACTGCTGTGAAAAGTGAAACCGGGACCGGCAGCCGGTCGCTGATGTGAGCTCATCGTCGCGTAATTTCACCCAAATGTTAAAACCGCCGACAGGTCGGGTTCGATGACGTCATCGCTGAGCCCGCGTCCGCGCACAGCTTCGACACGGTGTGGGTCGGGAGCCACGCCGCGTTCGAGCTGGTCAAATTCCTCCTGTACCGCGTGCTGAGCGCGCTGCTGGCCGTGCCCGCGGCTTTCATCCTCGGACTGGTCTTCGCGGTGCTCAGCTGCATCCACATCTGGTAGGGAGAAGCCCCCCCCCCCCCACCCTCCCAACCGTCCCCCCTCCTCCCCCCATCGTGTCCCGCAGGTTTCTGAACCGGTGCTGAGTTAACCGCGCGCATTTGGCACCGTGCCAAATGTCGGTCATAACAAGATAATTGTTATGCACGCAGAGATCATACCAGAGGGATGCCGGGACATGAAATCCTCTTTTGTGACCAATAAAAGTTCCAATAAACATCAGAGCGATTCCAAAATATAAAAATATATCCGTCATCGTTTTACTACGAAGATGATTATGGTAATTCACAATCTTCAGTCTGACGTCACTTGAAGGCATTTCTCTCCTTGCCAGCATACTTGCTTTGGCCGTTTAAGAGCAAACATGGTCAGAAGTTATTTTTACAGTATGAGGTCATGAAGCTTGTGAGTTGTTTTCATACGTTTATTTGGACGGTGATGTCATGCTAGTTGGTTTAACCAGGTGCCTCCAGGTCATTAGGACCTACAACCCAAATAGTCCCAATGAAACAACGCCTTATGCCCAGAGCCTCCATGGAAACTTTGGTTCTGGGACGGGACGGGACGGGGAAACATTCGAGCAGCAAACACAGACTGGTTTGCAGACCAGAGTGGGACCTTCTTTGGCTCGAGAAGCGACCTTTCACCTCGGGGAGGTGGCGACACCACGCAGCCTTTTATTATATGTAAATCATCGGAGCGACGGATTGTCATCAGGCGATAGTCCGTTCACATTTAGCTAAAGATTAATGTGCAAATGAATCCACAGCGACAGTTCAGCGCTTAAATGTGCACATTTCTATACCTGAAAAAAGTTTCTCCTGTGATGAAACATATTGAGAAACGCTATAATAGTGAGTGAAAGACGCCGGAGGGTCCAACAGGACACGCTGGTGGTGGGTTGGACACAAGGTCGCCGTTTGTGTTGTTAGGAAACATTCTGCTACGTTGTTTCATATTCTGTTGTTTTAAGTTACATTTTATTTCAATGTATCGACTTAAAACAATCCTCCAAAGATAAACACGTGGTAGTTTGCATTTCAATTTCAGTGAACATTCTGGTTGTAGATCTGAATACTCAAACACAAGAACCGAGCGCCTCGTTGGTCCGTGACCTCTTGACCTCGGCCCTGCAGGTTGGTGATGCCGGTGCTCCGGAGCTTCTTGGTGCTCCTGCCTTCCCTGCAGGTGGTGTGGAGGAGTCTGACGGACGTGTTCGTCACGCCGCTCTTCCTCAGCATGGGGAGGAGCCTGTCCTCCGTTCAGGTGACGACCACCGAGTGTTGATGGGACGAAACGAGCTGAACGTGAAACCCTGAAGAACTTCCAACGATCAAACGCAAGACTTTCGCCCGGGAGGTCGCCGAGTCCCGCGTGGAACCAAACGCAAACGTAACATTAAGCACGAAAATGCAGATCGCCACTTTCCTAACCTTCATTGAGTAGTTTTTGTTGCCTGATGGTTTCACGGCGATAAACGCGTGACATTGTTCCTTTCTGCTCAGATGAAATCTACCAACACTTGGGTTAAGAAATTATTACAATGATGAGTAAATAAAACAGTTTTATGAGATTGAATATATTTTTCTGTTGAGTGAGGACTTGATTAAACGATTAAAACTGAAACCCTAAAATAATATATAATAATAATATATAATGTGTCGAGTCAGAGTCTGAGAAGAGTTTGTTTGTATAAAAACGCTAAGATGCAGCTTGTTGCACATTTGCAGGTTTATTTGACCTTAATCTCCCGAGTGGATCCACAGCGCATTGTGTTTTCTATAGTCACGTCAGCACGCTGGATACTTTGCCAGGCGGCTTTATAACTTATTATTTCGTAAGTGTGATGAAGGACTTCCACATTCCGTGCTGTGATTGGTTGAAGCCTTTAAATACAACATTTTACATACAAACCCACCTCTGATGTTTGAGATTTTCTGCCATTTTCTTTTTGACCGAGAAACATCCGGCCACGCCCCTTTCATAGAAGCTAGTTGCTAACACTGCTAACCAATCCATCCGTCTGCAGAACACTTGTGAACTTGTTATTTTGAGGTCTTTGCTTTGTGGATTCTACTTGTTTTGGAGCTTTTGCCTCAACTGTGTTCCTCATGACCCAAATAAAGAGTTTCCCTCGGGCTGCGTTCCTGTGCGTGTGCTCTTCTTCTTCTTCTTCTTCTTCTTCTTCTTCTTCTTCTTCTTCTTCCACCTCAGGGGCCGAGGCCTCGTAAATCACTTCCCCTCCACCTCTTCCAAAGGTCACCGCAGACCTCACGTGACACGTGTGAGCAAATGAGACACAAATGAACATTTTGGGCTGATGTTTTAGCGAAGCGATCCGTTTTTCAAGGTCGCAAAGGTCGTCCTGGAGCGGAGCGTTGCCTTTGAGCGCCGTCCTCCACACACACAGTCAGCCGTGGACCAACCTGTTAGACGGCGTCCGTCCTGCTGCTGTGGAACCACGCGGCGTCGCGTCACGAAGCCGGAGGCCTCAGGAGAAGTCGTGTGTCAACAGAACTTTCTGTTTTCTAAGTCAGTTTAAAATCTTTCCTTGGAGAGAATGTTCTACGGCCGTCGTGGTTAAAAGCAGGTTTCCGTGTGGTTGTTTGGATCAGTGTCGCACTAAAGTGATGAAATCGCTTCACAAGTATTCAGCTCACCCTTTGTTTAATAGCTGCCTTGCGGCCAGCGGGCTGAGAGACGGGTTGGAAGCCACAAAGACTCAAAGATAACTGCTGGAAAGCCCTTTGCACCCTTCAGATGTTGTTCAGATCTTTTTTAATAGTCAATACAACAATTACTTCCCAGGTGATATAAATGCATTTTTCAATTTATTTTGATTTGATTCATTTTCTAAACCTTTTTTGATGTTTGGATAAACATTGATGAGTTACTGGAATAATAAGTAACTCCTGTTGAGCATACATGCTGCAACTTCTTTCTGCAGAAGTTTCAGTTATTGGTTTATTGGTTTATCTTCCACCACGTGATTTTGGAATCGTTCAACGGGACAGTTCCCATCAAATACAACGATGTCTGTGCACGTTTCGCTCAGTTAGCAAGTTGCTCTCAAATGAAAAAGCGCGTTGGAACCCTGAAAGATGCGGAAGGAGACCCGAGTGATCTTCCCAACCGACAGCAGCTCCGTCGCGTACAAACAGAAAACAGCTGAGTGCGCCAGCTGGTGCGCGTCCAAGGTGAGTGACCGGAGTGACCAGCTGAGTGTTAATGAAACAGAGGAAGATGGCTGTCACATTGCCTTCAATCGTTACACAAATGATGATTCAAAGCATTCATTTCTCTTGTGGTGATGTTTTCTCGCTCCGCGTCTCCCTCAGGCTCTCCGCACCTTGCCGCGTCCAATTAACGCCCACATAAACATTTCCCTGCCCACAAGGGTAGTTATGCTGCGCCTCGACCCACAAGTAAAGTGATTCCACCGCAGTTTACGGTTCCACCCGCCCCCCCAGGGAGAGGCAGCTTCCAGCCCCCCCGTCTCTGCTCACAGGTGACTGCGAGGACGCGCAGTGCAAGAAGGAGAGGAAGAGGAAGAGGAAGACCCGGAGGCTCCCCTCGTCTGGTCACGTTGAGCGAACTGGGCAGGAGTTAGATGAGCGCGCGCGGGTCCCTCACTGCGCGCCTCCCCCTCGGCTTCAGTGGCTCCTCGTCAGTTGCGCGACGCCGATCCGTCCGAACCTGAGACAGCATGACCGGAGGACTGAAGGACGGAGAACCCGAGGAGGTACAGTATGGCGCCCGTGCCGCGGATTTCTCTTTCGAACTGATTGTCTCCGTGGGGGACATTTGGAGGTCTGTCTCCCGTTGTCTTCTTCCTGGCACCTACTCGTCAACGCTTTTGCCACACACGCTGGGCAAATGTGAAGGAGCGCGGGGGATGCAGTAACACCTGGGTGCGAGATTTAACCTGCTAGAATCCTTTAATAACACAATAACAGCCGACAATTGCTTTTAGGCACCAGTGCACGCGCGTTTACACGCCCGTGCGTAAAGGTGCCAAAGGGCGGAAATCCACAACCTCCCAGCGTGAGATGTGAGACAAAGGTGATGTGCATGCTTTCCCGCCACGTAATGACAAACAGAAGATGCTGCTTGAAAGATTCACGGAGGACGGAGTTGGGAGCTTTGGTCATTTTACGCGCACTGACACGGAAACCTGCGTTCGTGTGTTAAGGAAGGTACTCGGATTAGTTCAAAAATATTGTACAATACGTTCAAAAAAGTGTCACCCTCCCCAGAAAGAAGTATTTCATATTTCGGAATACCCCCTTTACGCGTTTCAAAGCCCTCAGGTACCCGTTAAATCCAGTGTGTGTGCGCGTTTCTCCCCGGGTGGTGAGCACCCCTGGCGGCTGGATCGAGGGGTGTGGTGCTGCACCTTCTACTCATTTAAACCCATCCCTGTTTGTGGGGCAGGCTGGAAACGCGCAGCTCCAGTCTCTCTCCCACTCTGAGCGCGCTGCACGCTGTCCCTCCTCCTCCTCCTCCTCCTCCTCTCCATTCTTCATTCCTCACTCCTCTTCCTCTGTCTCCTCCGGATCCTTCGCAGGAGTTTCTGCATTCGCCGTTCATCCGAAAGCAGGGCAACATTTACAAGCCCAACAACAAAGACATGGACAACGACAGCATGAACGAGAAGACCATGGAGGACGTCCACACCAAAGAGATCGACCTGGTCAACCGGGACCCGAAGCGCATTAACGACGACGTGGTCAAGGTGAGTCGAACCCGGGGGGGTCGCTGACTTGTATTTGGGGGGGGGGGGCGTGAAACCATATACCTGTTGCACAGTTTGCTCTTCTACAATCACTGGAAACACACTTTTCAGCCGCTGTCAGCTCCCTTTCTGTGCGTCGGTGCGGCTCCGCTGCGCTCTGCGCTGGTTTCCAGCATCGTTCTCCCTCAGCGACCTTCCCCCATTAGGAGATCACTTTGCACACGTACTGAAACCCACTGACGCAAAGTGGCGCGTAAAAACCTGCGCAGACATCCTCAAATCCAGCAAAGGAAATGTTGGGAATTTCCTGTTTTTGGAACGCAGCCTTTTTCCCCCCAAAGTCGCGCGCGGCGTTCTGTTATTTCCATGAGAGAGCTGCGTGGAGGGGGGGGAGGAGGGGGGGGGGGGCACGGTACGCTGGAAGCCACCTGACGCGTGTTGCGTGGGAGCGGGAGGAGCCGCAGCCGCTTCTTGTCTCATGAGCGGGGGGGGGGGGGGGGGGGGGGGTAGGGGGGGTCAAACGGCTCTCTGCGTGGGGCAGGAGAGCTCGGCTCTTTGAAACGCCTAAACTCTGCCTTGTTAAAACAGGGAGATATCCCTCACCCCTCCCGGTCTCTCCTCCCGTTCCACTCCCCCCCTCCCTCCCCCCACATGCCTTTAGTTGCGTCAGAGCAGCAAATGCCCACGTGTTCAGCCGTCTGACTGGCGTTATTGAATCTTTGGGTTGCTGTTTGATTCTTCTATAAAATGGAGGGACTGTTGTGGCATTTTAAAGTAAAGACATAAATACTCCAGGAACTGGTTTTACTGGTGAGGAATTCATTATGTGAAATGCTGTTTTTCATGAGATGGAAACCACACATGCCAATATCTAAATTCTTTCCCATGTGGTGAACTTATTTTATTCGTAAGGGAAAGACTGTATTTAGTGTATTGGATGAGTAGGGGGGGGGGGTGGGGGGGGGGCGCTGAAATCACAGGCAGATGTTCACCCTCTCCCAGTTGTGCCACATGAACAGATTCATCCCGTCCGGCTGCGCTGTGCCAGTGAGTCACATTCTCCTCCAGTCTCAGAATAGAACGCAGCTCCGCCGTCGTCCCGCCCCTCTAATCAGCTCCAACAGGCCGCTGGGGGAACCATCCCAAATTACAGGGACACTGTAAAAACGATGGGGAACTGAGACAGGCTCTGTCGTCCCATTAACCCCCCCCCCGCCCCCCCCTCACCCCTCTCGCCCCTACCTGAGTGACTGACCCAACAACCTGGGAACCAACTACGCAAAGGTTCACCAGTGTCCACAGAGGTTTCAACCTGAAGCCTGAACGCGGGTCTCCCTGTGCCGTGACGGGTTTGTCTGCATCTAGTGGCGAGGTTGCAGATTGCTGCCAACAGAGACACCCCCCCCCCCCCCCCCCCCCCCCCTCATGTGCCAAAATACCAAAAACACAACCGTGCCTTTATTTCAGGTGATTTTACGCTCAAAGAAACACTCTGAGGTCAACCAAGTGGCTTTGTGAAGAGGAAACGTGTGTTTGGTGCTCCCCTATGAAAGGCTCACGCAGGGAATCCCCCCCCACCCCACACACACACACACACACTGCATTCCTGCAGGAAAGAGGAACACAAGCCGTCTCCTGGCCACTTCACACCACTTCCATCGACATGCATGTGAGAGTTTCTTTCCCCCCCCCCCCCAGGAGACGCTTCTCACAGGGGCGCTGTGGGAGCTCTGAGGTCAACCTTCAGGTCAGATTGAAAGGAATGGAACGGTCCCGGGGCAAATATGGATTTAGCGTGTAGCCGTTCATATTGTTTTTCGTCCCGGTGAAAGCTGCTCAGATGATTTGTGAATGAAAAGCACCCTCATGGAAACTATCGAGAGCGAGCGCCGATCCTCCCGACCGCCCCTCTGCGTTTCCCCCCCCGGCGGCCCTCCTGTGTCTGTTCAAGCGGGGAGCCTGAAGACAGAGCTCTGCAAATAGCACATCGCCTTATTTGCCCCACAATACGGTCATGCCGGCCCCCGAGGCTCCTCTGGCGGAGGCCTGGACCAGACAGCCGGGCGGCTGCAGTGGATCAAAAGTTATTGGAACAAAGTGTCCACATAGCGATGAAACAGTCATGGAGTCTGAAGTGAGGTGGTGCTTTTCTTCCCTTTTTAAAAAGCAACAAACAGCTTGACTTCGTGAAGTCGAACCCGTCCGCCATCCCGCTGTGGTTTGTTCCGCTCGGCAATCAAAGCCCTGGAAAATGGAGCCGAGTGGGTCCACTTTAAAAAAAACGGTGGAAAAATTGAACGGACTGTTTTGTGGTCGCAGTCGGATACATTTTACACGCTTGGTGCTGTGAGAGAAGCTTAGTGTTGCTGCTCGGAGGGAAATCATTGGACCTGCGCGCTGCTGTTTGAGGCGAAGAAGTGGCAGATGTGAAAAGCATTGTTACAAAGTAACACGTTCACGCTTTCATTTGAGTGACGGGATGAAAGTGAGCCCTAAGATATGCGTTATAGTCTGCACTTAAGTCCTAAATAACTCCATGCATAAGATGCAGCCGAGAGGCGGTGAACATGTTGATTTGAAACTGGGCAAAAAGCATGTGATGCTACGAGCTAAGCTAGCAGCTTAGCATTTAACGCAGACTGGTACAAATCTTCTGGTCAAACGTTGGGGAAGAGAGTAAATAAGTGAAGTGGATACTTTTGCAGCTTCTTTCCCCATTTAAGTGATGAGAAATACATTCAACAGAACAAATCTGGGTTTGATTAATCGTCCTGAGTAAAGAGACCAGAGCGTCAATCACCTAGCAGACAGTTCTAAGATGGAAAAAGTGAACAGCAATGTGCTTTTCTTCAACGCCGCCCTTCAGCTGGTGTTAGTGTGCATTGCGTCGTGCAAGCAGGGGGAGCCGCCGGGGGGGGAGGGGGGTGGGGGCCGTGGATGACACCTGCTCGACGTAGCGTCATGGCCCCTGAGTGGCTCGACCAGGCGAGTGACTGTAACATAAATATTGACTCTGCGCTCAGGAACCGGCGGAGAGACGGTTTCACCTTCGCAGATCACACGCTAACAATGTGTGCGACGCGCAGGTTTATTCCACACACACACACACACACACACACACACAGTGCAGACAGACGCACCACACAGTGAGTGTTTACAGCAGCTAAAAGCTTCTCGGAACTCGATGCAGCCTGATCGTTATTCAGATGTCAGACACGGCGGTTTGACCTTTAACCTCCTGCAGTTTACTTTTATCTTATCTATCGTCCATCCATCTCTCTGTCCTTCTCTAGATACTCTGTGTGTGTGTGTGTGTGTGTGTGTGTGTGTAGACTGGGTACCAGTCAGCGCCGGTAGAGGTCGGAATCTTGCCAAAGAACCTCACCCTCTCAAAGTGCCGTGTGCACAGGGAGGGAAGCTGCTGATCGATGCGTGCTGGGGGGGCGGGGCTACTGTACTGTGTACCGTGATTGACAGCCTTGCAGTAGTTTACGTACGTTCAGTTCATGAAGTTTATTGGAATATTAAAGTGCCTCATCGATCCGCCGGTTGAACGAGGCTCCGCCCTCTCTCACCTCCAACAGGACGGCAACGTTTTCTGACTCCTCCCCTTTTACTCCGGCCGCAGGTAGACTTCGAGGACGTGATCGCCGAGCCGGCGGGCACCTACAGCTTCGACGGCGTGTGGAAAGCCAGCTTCACCACCTTCACCGTCACCAAGTACTGGTGCTACCGGCTGCTGACGGCGCTGGTGGGCATCCCGCTGGCGCTCGTCTGGGGCGTCTTCTTCGCCATCCTGTCCTTCCTGCACATCTGGGCCGTGGTGCCGTGCGTCAAGAGCTACCTGATCGAGATCCACTGTGTCAGCCGCGTCTACTCCATCTGCGTGCACACCTTCTGCGACCCGCTGTTCGAGGCCATGGGCAAGTGCCTCAGCAGCATCCGGGTCACCACCAGCAAGGGGGTGTAGGAGGAGGAGGAGGAGGAGGAGGAGGAGGAGGAGGAGGAGGAGGAGGAGGAGGGGGCGGGGAGTAGAGGAAGAACCAAATAGACCTCTGGGAAAACGAGAGGTGGGACTTTTCCAGAGCTGGGTTGGGAGAGGGGGGGGGGGTTGGTCACATGGCCCCTGGCCCCGCCTTTTTTTTTCTTCTTCTGGTGGGAATCAAAGGGTTGTTCTGCGGGGTTGATGTTGTTGTTGTTTGTTGTTGTTGTTTTTCTGTTTCCTCCGTTGTTCCTCTGGAGAGCTTCTCACTTTGAGGGATTCATGTGAAGACGAGATGTCGGGGTGTGTCCCTGTCTTCTCCACCCCCCCCCCCAGCTTCCCAGCGGTCTGACACACTGAACCTGCCCTCGTTCCTGCATGCCCCCCCCTTCATCCCCCCCATCACCTGCATCGCAGCTCCACCCTCCTAAACTCACAGCTCCATCATCAGCTTCCTCCTCGTGTGTTCGCTTCGACGTGTCGCCGTTCTTCCCCGTTTGGTCCGTTCGTCGCCTCCTCTGATCGGTGCTGCGAGGTGAGCGGCGGCGTCGAGGTGCTTGTGACGCCACGTGGTTCAATTAAGACAATGTGAGATGGAATGTGTGATTTTTATTTTTTGTTATCTGGTCGTTATTTTGCATCCCATCTGACATTTGTTGTTTTTTTGTTCCAACCTTTAAGTAAATGGATGTGTCCACTGGAGGGTTCTGCAATGGGGTGGGGGGGGGGGGGGGGGGGGGGGGGGGGCGGTTGACACTACGCTAAGCTTTACTCCGTCACCTTCACTCTACCTGCCGGCTCCTCATAGGGACGGAAACATTGCTGCCTGTGATGTTTTTAAGCTCCAAAAGTGATATTTTTATAAGAAAATATGTTTTCTTTTCCCTTCCCTTGCTTTTACTGTACGACGTCACGCTGTGCACATTAAAATGGAATATAACCCAGTGAGCTTTGGTTTGTTCTTTTATCTCGAGCTTCTTTAAAAGGCATCACCAGTGTGTGCTTCATGGTAACAGTGGATCCTTTGTTCTTTCTACCACTTATGACACTGAGTCATAGCAAATCTAATTGTGTAGTGACTCACAGAAGATGGAGACTGGTTTCATTCATCTGTTCTGCAGCTACCGGCCGGCTCAACAGCAGCTGAGCGGTGATCTGATCTGAAATGTCATGCTTATAAGGATTGTTATAATTTCCTCAGTGTGACTGTGACTCGTGACGTTGAGGACTAGAAGCATGTGTCTAAGACTCACAAGTAAGAACCATAACAGCTTCTCTGCTGCACAATACGTCAAATTTGTAGAAAATTAACTGTGATATTCTTTTTTTATCCAAGCAAATATATGAAGTGGTTCTCCGGATCTTTTAAGAATTAACAACCAATCAGAGA
>CM037935.1:18563083-18675583 GCA_021346845.1 Apeltes quadracus
ACTACAGCTTCTGATTAAGCGTCCGCTCGCTTCTTCGGGTCTGCGTGTCTCACCTGGGCTGCGCGCAGCACCTGTGCGCGTCACGCGGTCCGGGGAGAAAGGGGCGGGGCTCCGAGCCGCGCGGCAGCAGCAGCGTGTCTCTGCTGGATGCAGCCAGTCAGCCAGTCAGTCAGTCAGTCAGCCAGCGTCGAGCCACACGGGGTCTGAGCCGCAGAGAAGCGCGTCCGGGCTGCTGAGCAAAACAAATCGGACCTTTTGCTCCTGACTTGGTTTGGTTTGGTGTCGCGGCGAAGCGGAGAGGTCGGTTTCTAAGCGATCCGTTTGGACTTAATGAGAAAGTCCAAGAAGTCCGTCTCCCGGAGAGACCAGCGGACCATGCTTTGAATCCAGGCAACCAACAGCGCTGTTGCTCGCAGACAGGTGAGCTTCATTTTCTTCTTTTCCCACAAATGTCTGCGCTCTTTTTTTTAATTATTTTTATATTTCACTCAATGCGCATTTTCATGCGTAAAAACGCACGGACGCTGAAACTCCCAAACCGCTGCTCCTCCTCCTCTTCTTCTCCGTATCTATTTTGAAACGGCTCTATTTGTTTGGCCCCTAACACACTTTCACCAGCCTTGTGTTTTCTGAGACCTTTCGCCATGAGTCACTTCCCCCTTAAACCGAAACATTTTCCCCGTTTCACCGCCTTTTGTCAGAAAACAACTGGCGTGCGACGGTGCAGGTGCGCACTGAAGTGCCCGCTGTTACTCAGAGTCTTTAGACCAAAGCATGAGCTCACCACATCCTGCAAAACAAGAAAGCTCTCATAATAAAGAAAACTAAGCTCTCATAATGTGTGCGATTCATTACCGTTCATTTACAACCTCACGCTGCTGCTTTACTGTATTATCTATTAATATTATAATATTATCTGCTCTGAACTTTGATACGTTTTGCTTTTCTTTTGGTCTCGCTGTATTCTCTCTATAACATATGACAAGATAAAACTCCACACAACAGAAAAACCGGAGAGCGATGACACTTGGGTCATAAATAAAATGTGCCCAGAGGGGATCTCGGGGAGTTTAAGCAACAGTGAGCTCATCTTTGCTTTGCAAAACATTTTGCTGAAGCCACACGCATGGGAAGCATGTACATTTTGCAATGGTGCCCCCCCGGCTCCCAGTGGATTACCATTTAGTCAGGCGGCTGTTTATCATTGTGCAGGCAGGTCTCCCTTCCAGCCTCGTTTGTTTTAATCGAGTTGATCTCCGCTCCCTCGGGCCCTTTGTTGGGCCCCAGAGAGTTGCCCTCTCGGTGATTCACTGCCCCCCCCCTCGCTCTGCGCCGCTAAGCAGCTCACCGAGGTCCGGCCGCTGGGTTTGTCTCTGGCCGGTGGAGTCGGCGCTGGTCATTCGGAGGCCGGTGTCGAGGCTTCTTGGCCCTTTTGATGTGAAGGCTTCACTGCTGGCGGTGCAGCGAGTAAACCTGCTTCCTCTCTCTCTCTGACACGGGTCCATTTGAAAGTCTAGTGTCCTCCTGTCCCCTATTCAGCACCGCCTGCCCCCCCTTTTGCCGACAATCAACCTATTCCACCTATTCCCAAATATTCAGGGTCATGCACTTATTTATTCCAGCCACTAATTTACTCCCGTGTCTCGTTCCTGCTGCAGGATGAGTCTCCGCTCGCTCTACGGCGCCGTGCTGCTGTGGTCCTTGTGCCTCGCCGCTCGGGGCCAATGTGATAAATCCTCCCGGACCGACGCGCTCGACCTCTCGGTCTCCTACGAGCTGCCGACGTTCACCGCGGACTTCCCGATCCAGAACATGGTGACGCTGGACGGGGTCGTCTACGTCGGGGCGGTGAACAGAATCTACGCTCTGGCGCCCAACCTCACCAAGCTGTCTGAGTACCGCACGGGGCCCCTGCGCGCCAACGAGACCTGCGGCCAGAAACCGGCCGGCGCAACCTCCGCCGCCGGCAGGGTGGACAACCGGAACGTCGCTTTGGTGGTGGAGAACATTTACGACAAGGGTCTGTTCAGCTGCGGCTCCGCGGACAACGGGGTCTGCCGCCGCCACGTCCTGAACGACGGCATCAGCCCCAAAACCGTGGACGAGCAGGTGTCCTGCTTCGGCGACAAGGCGAGGCCGCGCAAGGGTCAGCCCGGCGACTCGGATGTGGTCGTCGGCCCCTCGGGCTCCCAGGTGCTCAACGTGGAGAGCAACGTCATCAAGTTCTTCGTGGGGAACTCGGAGACGCCGGGCGGCGGGAACGTCTCGGGCAACGCGACGCGCTCGCACACTTTGGCCCTGCGCAAGATGAAGACGAGCCAGAACGGCTTCACCGTCTTCTCCGCCCGCTCGCACATGGACCTGATCCCGTCCCTCCGGGGGAACTACTACCTGCGCTACGTTTACTCCTTCCACAGTGGGCCGTTCACCTACTTCCTCACGGTGCAGCGGGTGAGCAGGGACTCGCCGGCCTACCACACCCGCATCGCCCGCATGTGCTCCGGCGACGTGGAGATCCGCCGCTACGTGGAGATGCCCCTCGAGTGCATCAGCATCGACAAGAGGCGGCGGCGCTCCGAGGACAACATTAAGGTGTTCAACATCCTGCAGGCGGCCCACGTGGGCACGGTGGGCAACGACGTCGAGCTCCAGAAGAAGCTGCCGGTGGAGGAAGGCGGCGACGTGCTGTTCGCCGCCTTCGCCCGGGGGAAGCCGAACTCCCCGGAGCCGACCGCCAACTCGGCCGTCTGCGTCATGTCCGTGAGCCACATCAACAAAATGTTCAGGCTGTACATGCAGGGCTGCAACACGGTCGACCCGTATCACTTCACCGGGTCGGACAGGAAGTCCTGCTACAACGTGGTAAGAGCTGCGAGCGGGCGGGGCTTATCGGGTAGAGGCAACGAGATAACACGGCCACTGCACGGGTGCATGTCTTTGTAATGAAATGCGTTGACTGCGTTAATCTGGTGCCTAAGACATCTGAAGCTTTTGTTCCAGGCCCCGTTAACAGACTCTGTAGATCAGCGACCGTTTACGACGTCGCTCAGACACATAAAGTTGTTCGTGCGTCGCTCGGTTTCTTCCGTTCAGGGCGAGCGGCCTGGTGAGGTCGCTCACAGGATGTTTACTCGCGGCGGGGCCGGTTGGTTGGACGGAGAGTCCCAGTAGGCGGTCCGACCCTTTGTGTCATTGTGTCCAAGTGTCCTTGAGCAAGACACTGGAGCGTGACCTGCTCGTGACCTCTGACCCCCTCTGGTTCACAGCGTTCGTACATGGAAGCCTGTCTCGTGGGAACGTGTGATTATGTTGTGAGCGGTATGTTTTTTTGTTGAGGTGTTTTATATTCATGTGAACTGAAGTGGCCGCTCGTTTAAAAGTCTCCTCTCGGCACATCGGACAGGAAACGGAACAGTGACCGTGAGGTCGAAGAGCGGCGTCCCTCTTTACTGTGAGGCTGCTCGCATCCACGTACGGCGAACTTAGGGGGTGGAGGGGGTAAACCTCCCCCCTCGCCATGCAGCTGTAACAACGACATGGACTCAATCACCTGATCAATAACGACACACGGTTAACCGCCCGAGGGTCGTCAATGTGATACCCCCCCCCCCCCCCCCCTCCCCCCCCGCCCCCTTCCTCCCACCTCATGACTTCATCTTTACTACCTCAGCATCAGTCAGGCAGCGGATTAGCTTAGCCTCCTGGATTGTCTTAATACGCTGCACATGCTTTCAAAGGGCAAGTACACGCAGGAGTGTGTGAGTGTGTTTGTGAGTGTGAGTGTGAGTGTGAGTGTGAGTGTGAGTGTGAGTGTGAGTGTGTGTGTGAGTGTGTGTGTGAGTGTGTGTGTGAGTGTGTGTGTGAGTGTGTGTGTGAGTGTGTGTGTGAGTGTGTGTGTGAGTGTGTGTGTGAGTGTGTGAGTGTGTGTGTGTGTGTGTGTTTCTCTGCAGGATACTTCTTGTATCGTAAGCCAGTGGGATCACCGCTGCATGCGCCTTCATTGTAGGAGCATTTGTTTGCAGTTGTTGCTTGGCAACGAGCCCCAGGCGTAGCGCGGGCGTCTCCAGTAGCAGAAGTGACCTGCAGTCGATGACCCGAGAAGCTCGATCACGGTTCTTGTTGACGTCAGCGTGCCGCTGGGTGGGACGTGGCGCTAACGTGAGCTTCTCCAGAGAAAGGACACGGCGAGAGATTCCGTGTTTTTACAGCGAGGTTAGATATCTGCTGGATGTCTCCTTATTCTTCTTCTTCTCTGCCTTTTCTTTTGTTGGTCAGTTCAACTCGATGTCCATAAGAGGAATGGCATGTTGGGCACTTTGCCTTCTTCCTGAATGTAACACTCAAACACAAGATGTATGTTTACTGGGATCGGGACGCACGAGCATGCTATGCATGCTGGTGGAGGTGGAGGAGGAGGAGGTCCGCTATCAGCGGCGCACATCCACAGGGGAAAGTGAGGAATGCTGGGAGCTTTTGGGCGGCGCATATCTGCCTCTCAGCGAGCCGTGATGAATGGGCTGGCGGGGTGACGGGGCATCGGCAGCTGGGCGGAAGATGATCCGCTGACCCCCGCCGTGGCAGCGCGCCACGCCGGCGAGGCCTCCCCCCTCACGCCCCCCCCCACCTGTTATCGGCACCTGTGGGAGAGAAAAACAAATAGCCTTTTTTATCATGGGAGATCAGATAGTTTGAGTTGGATCTTTCTGAGGCTTCTCTGAATAAAGCAAAGGGTGGGGGAGCACAACCTGCCCAGAGCTTCTAATGGGATGAACTGGGACGAGCTCGTCTCGACTGCTCCTCTCGGGCAGAGTGCGCGTTTCCATTATTAGACATTCTTTCCTGCTGACTCACTTGATTACTGGGTCGGCGTTCGCTGGAGGTACAGGAGCATCTCGGCGCCGTGTAATTATCCTCCAGCTCTTTGACGTGTCCACAAACAGCGTGACTGAGGAGCCGAGTCCTCTGCGGGAGACGACAAGAGCAGCGGGTCGAGTTCCAAAAGGGCCGTTTCTCCCCACTTCTGCTTTCCGTGTCCTCTGACGTGTGTCCTCTTGTCTTCGGCCGCCGGACAGCTGTCTGTAAACCGTCTAATCGTGGCCCTAATAGATTTACGACCCGGCAGGGAGACGTTCTTATCGGGAGATAAACGTGGCCGTAAATTCATAAACGGGCGAAAGGAAGCCGGGGAGGAGAAACGCTGAAGCACACAGCAGGTTATTTTAGTGTTTCTGCTGGACGAGAGACGAGACGTTTGAAGTTTTCTATTTCCCTCTAAGTGCCGGTTGTCGGCATGCGGGATGCGACGGACGCGGTGATGACGAGCGTCTCTCTCTTCCTGTCACACGAGGAGGAGGAGGATTGATTCCTGAGCCTCTGGGAAATGTTCTTCAGCATATATTCGCAGTAAACCCGGCTCATCGAAGCAGAGCCACTTCAAAGTAAGAGGGCAGATGTTACTGTTAATCCAACGCGCCTCACCTGCCCCCCGTAATCCAAAGGGAGGACGAGCGAGGCCCTTCGGTCGCGTCGCGTTTGTTCGGTCTGTTGTTGTTCGGTCTATTCGAGGCAGCAGGAACGCTGGAGGCTAAAAATAAAGAGCAGCCGCGGGTCAAAATATTCATCGGATTACCATTGATTCCAGAAAACCCACCAAATGCTGATTGCTTTTAAATCGAATCATCGGCCTGATTGATCAGAGTGCGCGCAGTGTAATTCCAGCTGGGGGGCCCTTTTGACCGACGGCCATTTTAATTAGCCCGCCTGTTTTAATGAACACACTTTAAAGCCGCCGCCTTGGACGCACATTGATTTCATGTTATTGTGTTAAGGAATCCCAGATTATCGAATACAATAAAATATCCAGTGACGTGACTTAGAAGATAAATACTGGCTCAGTTGGTTGGTCGATACGTGCGACATGATTTAATTACACTCACACACAGAGTTCATTGTAAACGCAACACGTTTTCAATGGTGGAAACGGGCAAAATGTTTCTTAATGAAATATTGTGCTGCTGCAGAGAAAACATCTTTGTTTGGTTCAGAATACCTCGATCTGCTAAATAAACCGGCTGAGTCGATTTTATTCTTTCGTCACTTTTGAAAACGGTAGTTCCAAGGAGCGAAGGTACCACATCATGGAAAAGTAAGTGTAAGATGAGAAGTAGCCTTCACTTTCTCACGCAGGTCGGTTGTGTTGTAATCAGGCCAATGAGAGATCAGTCAATCAGCACCCTCCGTTTCCTGCCTCGGTTGTAGTTTTCCAGCGACGGCTCGGTGCCGTCAGTGTCTCTGGGTTAATGCTGCTGGTTCAAGCCCCAGCCTGCTCATGCCATCACTAAACTGGTATTTGTTCGCTTCATCTCTCCTTCTGCATGAAGCCGATGTAACGTCAACATCGCCGACAGAGGCGCGATCAGGAGCTGCTCCTGTTCCCTTTGCACGCTGCAAAGCCGTTAATCGGAACGCCGAGGTGCCGCTCGGCGGCTGGAACCCGCGTGCTGTGATGCTTCACATAAACATTTGCTGTTTTTAGAACTCGCTACGGTGGATTAAGCTTTGCTCTGCAGCAGAGACAGACAAGTACAGACCAAGAGGAGGCTGTGTCGGTACCTGCTAGAAATAAAGTACTTTAGACAGAAAGAAAACAGGCTTTTGTTTTGGACTTGTATCTTTTTTATTAAGTTGCATCACGAGAGCTCTTGTTTTCATGGTTTGCAATCAGGAGTTGAGGATCCGATCCGATGACGCATGACGGAGGGGAACGTATCTGTCCGATCTGAGATCCGATCGGCGCGAACCTCCCCGATGGAGTCCCGCGTGCCCCGGCCTGCCCGCGCCATCGCTGAGCCGGGCGAGCGACCCCGACCATTCGGGCGCCTTCCTGCCCCGTCCTGCCCCAAAGAGGCTCCGTGTTCGTGAGGACGGTGAGATTGGATCTGCTGGGTTTTGCGGTGAACCTGCATCCGTCTCATCCGTAACCGGTGAAGTGCAGTCTGGGTAGGAAAAGGTCGGCAGAAGACGGCAGAGACACCTTCTGCACCAGATCATTGATTGAATTATTCTTGGCTATTTTCGCAATCATTTGTTGCAGCTCAACCTGTAATAACGACGTAACGTAACGCATTGTGCAGTGAATGGACGTAATGTTGCCACCATCAAAAGCTGTTTGTTAAGAGTTGCATGTTTCACGGCGGCCAGGTGCGCTGCTGCGTCACCTGGCCGCCGTGTCCAGGCAGGTTCCCCCTGCGTGTGGAGCGGTTCGGTCAGCGCCCACGTCCCGCGCGCGGGGGGGGGGGCAAAAAGACCTCACAACAGCGTCAGGATTCGTTTAGACCCCACAAACCGTATTTCAACGTGAGCTGCTTCGTGTCTGCGGGCGTTTCCTGCACCGCTTTCCACGTGATTTCACGTTCACTCGACGTCGGAGCTCCGTCTTCAACCCGAGGGGTAAATGATTATCCCCGGGGTTTGTTTTTTTAGTTTGAAAGCTGGAAGTGTGCGTGTGTGTGTGTAGATCGTTTTGTGTGCACACCTTATCTTTGTTCCCTGGGTAAACAGTGCAGTACTAAATGTGCAAACCGCCAGCGCCTGCAAGATGTCTTCCCACAAAGCCGCAGGCTGGGAAACCACCAGCAGCCAAATACCGTCACGTTCAGGATCACGTCCTCGGGTCGGATCGACGCCGCTCGTTGATGGTTGGAATAAATCTGTGTGGCGTCATCTCCGCTCGATGCAGCACCTTTTCGACTTCGATCTAATGCAGGTTCACAGACGGCCTTTGGGACGGGCTCACACTGTGTGATGGAGCCCACGTGTGCGTCCAGCTCGCTCAAAGGATCGTTGAGTCACCTCATTAGCTTCCGAAACGAGTCGAAGGTACGTGAGATGCCTTAAATACCATCGCGCTGACAGACTCGTCTCCGATTGGAATTCCTAACCCCCCCGCTCCCCCCCTTTCCGCCCCCTCCCTGCACGGAGGCGTTCGGCAGCAGAGCCAGAAGCCATCGGCTGTACACTTGTTACACTTTCAAACCGAGAGGAGCTCTGCTCCGCTGAGCTTCGGCGTTCCTCCCACTCTTCCATTTCACCACATGCTGATTTCCTGCTCTCTCCCGAAACGAGGCGTGGGGATGCTTATCTGTCACCCCTCCCCCCCGCGCTCCGACTGAAGGACAAAAAAGCAATCTCCTCTCCCCCCCCCCCGCCGCCCCGCTCTCATTTCCTCGCGGTCCGGCTCGCGGTCACAAAGCTCAGCGGAGCAGCAAGCGGTCGCTGCAGGCTGTGAGCGGAATCTCACCGCGTCTCCGTGACGCGCCGGTCGTGTTGTTCGTAAAGTCTGCTGGATGCCAGTGATGAACATGGGAGGTGTTCACAGGGGCCCCTTGACCTCTGACCTCAGGATAGTCAACGGGTACCCTGGACACACAAACATGCACCTGCATGCTGAGAGGACACGCACACAAACCATGAAGTCCCATTTGAGTGAACTGGCCCTTTAAGTGTCCTCATGTGTGGACATTTACCCCTCCCACCCCCCCACCACCACGAGCACACAGCTTACCTGCAATTCCTTAACCAAATGGAAGTGGACAAAGCCTCTCACCTCAGATGGGGACTGATCCCCCCCCAAACCTCCAACCCCATTCACCCAGTAATCCCAACACAATACCGGTAAAGGGTCGAGCCCGGCTGTGTACTCAGGTAATGGAGGCTCAGACCCCCCCCCCCCCCCCCCCCCCCCCCCCCCCCCCTCCTCCCTCCCCGTCCCGGCCGCCAAACAATGCCCCACAAATGGAGGCTATCAGGCCGCCATTGTCTCTTTGATCTTATGCTCCGCCGGCGGCTCGAGCCATCGTCTCTCACCTGGGGGGGGGGGGTTCCTAACGTGCTGTCTAGAGACAGTTCCTGTTTGAAGCGAACGCCAGGTGGTTTTTCCTTCCGGGCTGCACACTTTCCCGACGCGAAAGCTGCCGCGTGAAGTCGGCGTTCTGCTCCCCTCCTCCCCCGGGCGCGACGGCTGCTCAGTGAACATGGAAGCAGATGCTGGAACACGTACGATCGGTCTGAAGCTCCGTCCTGTGAGTGTTTACAGGTTCATCTGCACTGTACACATGAAGAAGCTCTCTGCTCTCATCCGATGTGGATCGCTGCACTCCAGTGAACAGAAGCGCTCTGCGTGCAGATACCTTCCGTTCTAGTGGACCAGGTTCTGAGATTTGAGATACAGAAGCAGCTGAATGGAGTCTTTGTCTCTGGTGCTCAATCACCGATTGATCCGCTTGGTGCTACTCACAGAAAGTGGACTCGCAGGGGGGGGCGGTGGGTGAGCAGCAGAACGACACACGTCCCCGATCTGTTAGGGTTTCAGGGCCGCTGCCTCGGCGCCCTCACAGCTGATCTCACAGCTACCCATGGGACAGGAGTCAGCCGCTTTTCCCGGAGCCTCATGCTGCACGACGAGCTTTTATGAAACACCTCGGATCGGAGCCACATGGATGAAACCCAATACCCATCATCCGTTAAGCAAATACCGCAGAAATGCGAAAAACATTTCCTCTCAATGTCTCATCTGTGCGAGTAAGAACGTATTAAGCAGTCGACCTTTGATCTGCAGACTGTAACTTCAGCTACTGTGTCAGTCTGACCCAAATGTGCACTTCCACTCTGGAAAGTTCATCTATTGCAGAAGCTCGTCCTTCTTCCACTTGTTTTGAGACGCACAAATCCAGCTGTGCGATCGTCCCGGAGAAGAGGCGCTGTCAATCACAGCAAGCCCCGCCCCCTGGGAGAACACAATCGCGTCCGCGCCTCATTGTCAGGTTCTCTCTCTCCCTCCCTCAACAGCCCCCCAACAGCAACGCACACACACACACACACACACATTAACACGTGGCTTCACGTGCTCGGTGCCACCGGCCACCTGCGCACTCTCTCACACACACACACACACACACACACACACACACACACACACACGGTCATTACGGCGACAGAGGGTCAGGTTGCAGTGGTACGTGCACCCCGAGTCCAGGTGGAGTGGTTTTAATGTGTGCGCCCCCCCCCCCCCCAGGCCCCCCCCCCACACACACACATACCCTATTTCTTGCATTTCACGTTTCCGTCCACGTGTTTGCATACCCCCCCCCACCCCCCGCCGACAGCCGAGCCTGGCCGCAGTGCGAAAGCACAAACATGGGGGGGTCAGAGGTCTGTTATTCGTGTGAGACGCACGCCGTGCATGCGTGCATGCGTGCATGCGTGCGCGCCTGCTAACTCGGGTTAAGCCTCGGCGCCGCCTGTATTTCTGTTTGTTTGTGTCGAACCGTCTGCTGCCAGTCGGCCGGTCTTCATAACTCTCACGTGCACACACACACGCACACACGCACACACAGGGGGACCCGGGGGCCCCGGTGAGAGTATGAAGATGACATTGGGCCACGCAGATCGCCTTTCACCCCCCCCCCCTCCCCCTCCCCCCTCCCTCTCTCCTGAGGGGCCGTGAGCGGTTTCAGGAGCCCCACGACACACGCAACCCGATCGTCCGGCCGTTGTCCCGTTGTTTTTGGGGACAATGGCTGCTGGCGGAGGACGGGACGAAAGGTGTGCGGTGTCTTCTGACGCGCGTCCCCCGCGGCGCCCGAGCAGCGCCGACCCGTTCACGGGAAAACAACCCCAAAGAGGTTGAACGGCAGCGGCCCGACAAGGAAACCCATTTGGAATCGGCAGCAATCGTTTTATTGAGATCTCCATGTGAGACCGTGTTCCAACGTCTGAAGAAGATACCGACCTGGTTAGTGAGGAAGGACGGTGACGTTGTTCTGTTGTTCTGGAGGAACCGTTCTTCTAAAACTCTCTCTCTCGACTTCAAACGGAGCCGAGACCTCCCCAGTCCCGCCTCCCATCGCCCGGCTCCGCTTCAACCAAACAACCCCAGAGCCCCGTTTGTTTGCTCTGAAAACAATGACCCTGCGGGGGGACGGGGGACGGGGGACGGGGGGGGTATTAGGCCGCGTGGCGCGATCCCCACGGCGGATCAGATCGGGCCGATTCCCTGCGAGGCTACAGATTTAGTTTGATGCAACGTTTGATGATCAGCCCAACTGTACATATTTGTCCTCCATGACGTCTCGGTGTCTCTGCTTGTCCCATGTGATGAATAATAAACATGAGGGACACACGTCCACAGCTGACGTCTCCGTGACTCATCGACTCCCCAAAGAGTTTGATTATGAATGAGGAAAATCACGCATTGACCTTTCATTCGAAGACTGCGGCCCTGATCCACTCCTTCTGGGACCTTTCACAATAAAAGCCCTGGACTTATGTCATTCCCTTTTTGTTGTGCGTGTTTATCTTTCACCCGGACGTTTATGTGTGAGAGCCTCGGGTCACAACCAGAGGTCAAAACAAAGGTCACAAACAAAGTCCCGTGTGGAGCTTCCTGCTAGACATCGTGCAATGAAGGCAGGAGAGGTCACTCTGAAAGAAGCCGTCCGCAGGTCTTCATAATCACTCTACCTGTACACACACAACCCCCCACCCTCGCCCCCCCCCCCCCCTTCCCCCCCAGCGCTGTGTGACTCCAGTGAAGAGGTCACCATCCACTGAAGCTGAGAAAACAGAGAGCTCAGGACCGGTCAGGCACCCGGGTCAAGGACCTTAGGAGGGTCATTAATAATTAATGAAACCCGAGGCCGGGACAGGAGCCCGTGACCAAACACAAAGAGAGAGGGGGGGGGGGGGGCTGGGGGCGGGGCTACAGTCCGTGTTCTCACTGTATGCTCCAAAGGCTCCAGACACAATCTGCACGAAGCAGCGACGCCTGAAGAACCAACGAGGGGAGCTGACGGCTTTTCTGAGCTCAAGGGAGAAAGCAGAGAAAGTGGAGGCCAACTTGTTTAACGCCCCCCCTGCCCCCCCCTGCCCCCCCCCCCCACCTCCGCCTCCCAAACTTCATCCACAACAAGGCGTGTACTTGCCCCACAGCCTCCATTACGAGCCCGGCCCGACGAAAGAGTAGCTTAGGAGGTGGAGGGGTGGGGGGCTTGGGAAGTTTTGGTTCCCCCCCTCATGAAAGAAGACAGCACAGCATGACAGTACTTTGACATCATACGGAGCCGTCCAATCGGTTGTTCTCACAGCTCATTCTTCATTTCTTCTTCCTTTTCTGCTCAGAGCTCATCGGACGACTGCGACCCGCACGAGGGAATCCACGAGGGCAAGGAGAGCGAGTACCGCCTGCAGGTCACCCAGTTCTTCCGGCGACTCGTGTACTGGCACAAGGAGCTGACCGACACGTTGGTCACGTCCATCACCGTGGTGCCGGTGCACGGCCGCGCCGTGGCGTACCTGGGCACCGCCGACGGGCGCCATATCCAGGTGAGGGAGGCGCCTCGCTCGTCCGTTCTGTCTGAATGTCCAAAGGACGCCACATCCGGGTTTTTGTTTTCAGGACCTCGCTGTTTGTGTAGTTTGCTGACCTTTGACCGGTGAGCTTCCAAAAGGCCCTCACACGCACACACACGCACACACACACACACACACACACGCCATCTGAGCAAACAGGCCGTGTGGCCGCTCAGCTGCTCTCACACGTTAGATAAGATTCGTCGAGTTTAATCAACAAGACGCCTCAAAAACTAGTGAGAATGGAAAATGGCGCAATGAGGCCGGATATTAGAAGATAAAAGAATGAACTGTTGTCACGGCGATGAAACTACGTAAGCACTGATTTTGTAACGTGGAGGTCAAACCATGGTCAAGTTAAACTATATCGAAATAATTCGACTTTTTACATTATTATCCTTCAAATGGTTAAATATAATAAAATAAGATCATCCCATCAGTGTGATGGATGACATGTTGTTTTGACCTTTGACCTGTTTGATTGGAGACATGCAGTAGATACACACTAGTGCTGATTGGCAGCATTTTGGCCTCCAGCTTAATTAACTTCATTAACTCTTCCTTCACTGTGCACACTGCGCCTGCGATGCCCCCCCCCTCCCCCCGTTCTCCCCCCGTTCTCCCCCCCGGAAAGAAAGACGCGTAAAGCAAACGCTGAATTACCTCACGTGTTTTTGAGACACAAGAATGAAAAGACATGCGTGTAAAAAACTAAAAAGGGCAACAGAGACGTAGAAAGAAATCGACAGCTGCGTGTGTGTGCGTGCGCGTGTGCGTGTGTGTGTGTGTGCGTGTGTGTGTGTGTGTGTGTGTGGGGGGGGGGGGGTTACAAGCTGAACGGCACGTTAATGGTGAACGCCGGGCTCCGCTGACACGTTCACTCGCACGGCATCTTGGACTCGCAGAGGGTCACGGGCAGCTGTCGCCGCGTGTTTCTCTACCGCCACTCACACACACACGCATACACGCACACACACGCACACGCACGCACGCACACGCAGGCTTTAACTTCTTTAGCTTGTTGAATTGGCTGAGGTTCATTGTTTTAGCAGCTGTCTCGCAGCACTGAACTCTGCACGTCGTATGGCGGAGGAGCTCGTTGGACGAAACGCAGCGTTTAACACAGATACGTGTCCAACATGAGTGAACATCACCGCGAGGGTTCGGCCTCGTCCAGCAGGTAATGGAATCATCAGCTGATTGGAGGTTAACAACAACGTAAAGGGGGGGGGGGCAGAGAGAAAAAGGAGCAGCGCGGCAGAAAAGACGCTTCACAATTAACCTCAAAGGAAGAGCTGATGTGTAGAAGAGAGGAGCCTCATCGCCAGTGACATCATCACGCCGCTTTATGTTCTGCAGTCTGAACCGCTACGTGCCCCTCGATAGTCAGCCGCTTTTCAAAGTAAAACCGATCTTGTTTCCAGGAGATGCCCAGCATTTTCAAAATAAACTCACAACACAGACTTAATTTGGCTTTAAAAGCACCGTAAGGCCTCGAAAAACAAATGACTGTGGAAGTTGTGTTGATTTTAATTGAGGCGGGGAGCTTGACCCCGCGACCCTGCGACCACCTGCTGCCTCCCAAAGACGAGCCACCGAGTCCGTCTGTGAGAAGAGGAGTCAGTCTGTGAGAAGAGGAAGAGTCAGTCTGTGTGAAGAGGAGTCCGTCTGTGTGAAGAAGAGCCCGTCTGTGAGAAGAAGAGCCCGTCTGTGAGAGGAAGAGTCCGTCTGTGAGAAGAAGAGCCCGTCTATGAGAGGAAGAGTCCGTCTGTGTGAAGAATAGCCCGTCTGTGAGAGGAAGAGTCCGTCTGTGAGAGGAAGAGTCCGTCTGTGAGAAGAAGAGCCCGTCTGTGAGAGGAAGAGTCCGTCTGTGAGAAGAAGAGCCCGTCTATGAGAGGAAGAGTCCGTCTGTGTGAAGAATAGCCCGTCTGTGAGAGGAAGAGTCCGTCTGTGAGAAGAAGAGCCCGTCTGTGAGAAGAAGAGCCCGTCTGTGTGAGGAAGAGTCCGTCTGTGTGAGGAAGAGTCCGTCTGTGAGAAGAAGAGTCCGTCTGTGAGAAGAAGAGCCCGTCTGTGAGAGGAAGAGTCCGTCTGTGTGAGGAAGAGTCCGTCTGTGTGAAGAAGAGTCCGTCTGTGTGAGGAAGAGTCCGTCTGTGAGAGGAAGAGTCCGTCTGTGAGAGGAAGAGTCCGTCTTCGCCTCCCGTCTTTCATTGTTAGCAAGCGAAAAAGAAGCTGTCCACTTTTCCTGTATTTGGGTTTCCTGGTCGCCTCCCGGCGGGAACGCGGAGGCCGAACGGTGGAATAAATGATTTCCCTCGGCTTCAGTTTGGCTCACTGTGGGAACAACACAGTGGCGGTGTTTGGAGGCTAAACCCCTCCCCTCCCCCTCCCCCCCCCCCCCCCCTCCCCCCCCAAGCCTGCTTAATACAATAAGCTGTAATTTACACCGCTATTACCTCCAGAGAGAGGCCTGTTGTACGGCCCGCGTCCCCAGCGGAAAGACACCCATTATGCTCGCTGTTACAAAGCCAACGTTGATAACGATGCTCAAACCGGGGGGGATGATGCTCTCTCTGAGGGGGGGGGGCTCATCAGCCAACCGAAAAAAAACCCCATTTAAAGTTCACAATGCAGAGGTATTTACTGGAAAAGTCCCGGAGCCTGAGGGGCCTCCTCAGTGCTTCGTTTCTCGGAGCGTTGCAGCTCCATCCTGACGTGTGTGTGCGCGTGTGTGCGTGCGCGTGTGTGCGTGCGTGCGTGCGTGCGTGCGTGCGTGTGTGCGCGTGCGTGCGTGTGTGCATGCGTGCGTGCGCGACACAGGGAGCGGTGTCATTTTGAGCGCTCTGTGTAACTGGAGCAACCACACGCCCCATTACAGCCCATTACACTTCCAAGTCCCACGTCAGAGGACACAACGTCTCTCACCTTTCTGTCTCTGAACCGTGGGGAAAGCAAGCGTCTTCAAAAGTGTGTGTGGTTTCAAACCAAACGCAATTAGCTGGAGACATCAGTGTTTTGTATCTGCAGGCGGTTAAAAGCCGAAGACAAGAATGTTTCTTCGCTGCCAACTGCAAACTGCACGAAATCGACTGCGTGTGTGAGGCGAGACTTCAGTAAAGTCAGAAGGCCAAAGAATGAAGATCAACGCTGATATTTGTTTCATTGTTGGAGACTTGATCATTTAGATGGCCCCCCTTTAGATGCTTATGACGTGCCCTCCGTCCTTCAGGTGCTGTTCTCCCGCTCAGTCTCTCCGCACGTCAACATCCGGCTGGACTCGAGACCCGTCTCCGCCGCCGTGGCGCTGGCGCCGGAGGCCGACGGCTCGCACGGCGCCCTGCTGATGGCGACCGGGAACAAGGTGGGCGGGTAACCACGGAGACAAGACCAAAACCGTGTCCCGGTTCTGTCTCTCTGAAAGGAGGGGGGGAAACTTCTCACGCTCTCCTCTCCCTCTAGATCACCAGGGTCCCTCTGATTGGGCCCGGCTGCGGTCAGCTGACCACCTGCACTTCCTGTCTGCTGTCGTCGCGGGTCACCGAATGCGGCTGGTGCGACGGACGCTGCAGCAGAGCCGACCGGTGCCCCTCCCCCTCCCTCTGGACCCAGGAGTACTGCACACCTGTCATCACCAAGGTAACCGCAGCCCAGGTTGTGCACAAATTAGCATAAATTACCATCCCGTAAAATGAAGAGACGATGATGTAAATACAGGAAATGCAACCGGCGACAAGATGGTCAGTAATCAGCCGGTGACGTTTCACCGGCGCTGTACTGAGGACTAAATGTGTGAGACCGTGTGTGTGTGTGTGTGTGTGCGTGTGCGTCAGGTGTTCCCGACCTCAGGGCCGATTCGCGGCTCCACGGCGGTCACCGTGTGCGGCGGCGGCTTCGGCTTCGACAAGACGGAGAACTTCCGGCCCTCCATGGTGACGGTGGAGGTGGCCGGAGCTCCGTGCAGGCTGCCCCGACAGGACAACACCAACAGGTGTGTGTGTGTCCTAAACGCACGCCGCGGACCGTTTCGAGACCCGTACGCTGGCGTCTCATAGGGGCCGAGCAGCAGTTTAATAGGGGGGGGGGGGGGGGGGTTACAGACAGTTGAAAAGCACATGACTCGCCTAACTGAAAAATTGCTGGGAAAATGGCTGCCTCCAGACTTCCCAGCGGGCCGTGTCTCATTCAAAAGGCCCTTCTGCTAGAAGCTTCCAGGAGGAGCGTCTCTCTCATTGAATTAGGGCAGAATGCGGCGCAGCATAACGTGTGGTCTGTGCGCTGTCTGCCAGGGGGGGTTTCGTGTCTAGGTGGACCGTGGTGCAGTGTTCCCCGGTGTTCAGCGGGAACTTCACCCCGACAGGAAGCAGGACCGTGAAGGTCACCAGCGGCCACCAGGTCGCCACGGCGGAGGGCTTCGTCTTCGTGGTGAGGAACGCGCGCCCGCCGAGCGCCGGGTTGCAGGTTGCGAAGGGTCGGGGGGTCGTTGACTCTGTCTCTGTGTCCAGGACCCCGTGATACACGAAATCTTCCCCACGTTCGGGCCGAAGTCAGGGGGCACCATGCTGACCATCCGGGGGGCCTTCCTGGACACGGGGAGCAAGCGGGAGGTGACGGTCGGGAAAGCGGCCTGCGCCATCCAGAGGTCGGTTTGAGGTCGCTCTCTCTGCGTTCAGAAACACTGTGATTCGTTCATCTTTGTACCGACGTGTTGATGTCTTGAAATGCTTTCCCTACAAACACGAGATGTTTTGGCTGAATTCATTCATTAAACTGTGAAGTATTTTTAACGTGCTGGTGCTGTCGACACGTTTCAGTGCTTCCATTCTCCAACAGTCACCAGAGTGCAGGAAGCCTCGTCTAACAAAGGACCCCTGAACTTTTCCAAATCCTTCCTTCTTTTTTTTTTTTGACGTTGCGATTTTGACACGTTTGACAATACAGTCCGTGCTCACTCTGCGGAGGCATTGTGTTTGTCCGACGCGCTGCAATGTGTCTCGACATTACTGTCACTTTGCTGGGAACATTTGTTCCCGCGAGCTGGAGTGCCGAAGCCGGTCAAAGGTCGCCCCTTCATTGTGTTCCTCATGCTGTCTCCTCTCCCCCTCAATTGGGAATTATGTGCAGGACTAATGCAATGAATGCATGCAGGACAATGGCTACCACTGTACATGCTAACACAACAACATATCCTGTGTGTTCACCCCCCCTCCCTCACCACCATCAGCCTGTCGTCCACCATGCTGACCTGCAAGACGCCTCCCCACGCCGCCTTCTCCCAGCAGACGGTGAAGCTGAAGGTGGATTCGGTGGAGCGTGTGGCGCCCTCGCCGTTCACCTTCAACCCGGACCCCAGCGTCACCAGCATCCAGCCCTCGCGCTCCTTCGTCAGGTCCGTTACGGTCATTCAGAAACGCGGCGGAGGGGGGGTTCTCTGCAGTAGGATAGGAAGAAAACAAAGGATTCTTTGCCTGTAGCTCGGAGCATCTGAGAGCAAAGGTCATCCATCGAGCTCAGACGTGTATTCACCAGGTTAAGCCTGATCATTGATTCTGCAGGTAATCCAAAGAATCACTTTTTTATTTCCTCGGGCGAATACTTGCACCGCTTTCATTCTCCTGGTTGGCGCGGGGGCCTGATTCTCTCAGAAATGGTTTGGACATCAGTATTCGTCAACGTCAGGAGTACATTTCCTCCTGCACGAGAGGCGCTGAGAGATTCATGCTTCAGTTTTTCCAGCAGGAGGAAACGAGTAGGAGGTGACGAGTGGCTAAAGTGCAAATGCTAACAGCCGGTCCCTCCCAGTGGGCATCTACTCTGTCTGCGTCTGATGCTAACGCTCATGCCCCCCTCCCCCCCCCCCCATAGCGGAGGATGCACGGTGTCAGCTCACGGGCATTTCCTCCAGTCCGGCCTCCAGCCCCAGATGGTCCTCACCACGGGCCAGGATGCCGAGGTCTTCCATGTGGTGAGTACGAGAAGGGTGTCACATCCCGAACCATGAAGCAAAGAAAGCGTTGTACTCGCAGTAGACCTTCGGTTTGCTTTATTAATGAACCTTTCAGCTCTTAGAATAAACTGAAGCCTCCAGCAACGTCTTCCGAGGGAGAAGCGGCTTTAGTTCCCGCGTTCCCTCGTATTAAAACTTGTCCTATATTGAAAAGCGGGAAGATACCCTGCTGCCACATGCGTGGTATTGTCATTAAACGCGCTACAGCCACCTGCAAAAAAGGGTCAGACATCCATAAGAAACGGAGGCAACGTGTCAGACAGCCTGGACATGGAAAAGCCATCGTGAAGCATCCAGCTGTCTCTTCTGGCCTGCAGGACGCTCGGTTCTCCTCAGCCTGTGTTCCACTCACGGTTCCACGTGACCCGACGCCCGCAGGCCGCCAAACGCCTCCGCTAAGTGTCCAAGGGCCTGAGACTGAACATTTAAAGGTTCCGTCAGCGCTTACGCAGAACATTTCAGTCTGCTCGACTGTTTCCTTGAACTCAATAAGTCGCTGACTCGCCCTATTGTGTGCGACTGCTAGAATAAGAATGTGCTTATGTTGTGTGTTAATTGACGTGGGCGCCGTCGCAGGTTCAGTCAGCAGATCATAACAGGCTCAGTTAACACACACGCACACACACACACACACACTGATGCAGCATGTAAGCTTGCTCTCTGTTTCACGGCCGATGGCTCTCGGACTCGGGCTTCGTTACACTCAAACGCTCTGGAATCAGGTTTATCAGGTCACAGCGGGGTCCTTCTGCACAGTTATTCAAATATATCAAATCACTGGTTAACGGGCCGGAGCAGCGTTCATTATACTTTCATAAAGATTCTTTGAAAGGTAAACAAATATGACTTTTCCTAATAAAAGATGTAGTATTGTCTTTCCCTCCTGTATTTCTGGGCCTTGCTCGAAGGCTCCAGTGTTCAACCCTCTGAGGAGCGGGTATGAAACGCTCGTCATGTGTCACCTGGTTCTGCAGCGCCGCACAGTTCACACGAGCGGCGTAACGATGAATGACTGAAAGCTGGTTTATCAACGTTTAAACGGGAACGACGCAGCGGAGACGAACCAGAAGCACAAGCTCCCAGCTATGGAAGGAGAGTCGCTGCTAATGATTTAGGGTGGGATCGTGCCCCGCCGGGCCCCAGCTGTCGCCTGTTACATTCCTTCCAGTGGAAGGGGATGAGCTGGAGCTCAGTCTTTAGGGAAGGGACAGTATGAGTGTCTTATTGTCTTAACCCTCATAACAGAGGAAAAGGATTTCTCCGTCCAGCGGCGGAACGGCACCCTGGGGTAACGTGAGCCGGCGTCTCCGCCAACCCTGAAACTACGACCTGTTCTCCAGTCGGACGTTCGTGGGTCTCAGTCGGGGTTTGAGCGTGAAAAAAAAAAAACAACAACTAAAAAAACAGGAAACAACCAGCAGCGACGGCGTGGACTCGATATCTGGCGCTCAGATCTCCAGCAAAGCCGGGTCTCAGCCAACCGCAGCTTTCCCACACACATGAAAGGGGGGGGCTTGTTTTACGACCCGCGGCGAAAGGCCGGCGTGTTCACAGGGGCTGCACATACATGCACGAGGGGAAAAAGACCCTGCAGTTGGCACCTGAGCCCCTTGAGAACCTTCTAGCGTTTTGTCTGAGTGTCTGTGACAGTAAAGACGCTCCACATCTGCTGCCTCCACACAGCTCTCAACATGGCGGCAGGTGAAGCGGTCCGGCTAGCGGCTGACGTCGCCGGCTGCGCTAACGGCGTGTGCGGTGACCCAAACGGCGCTCTGTGCTCGCTGTGAGACGTCTGCTCGCTCGTCCCAAATGAAGGCGGCGAGCGGCTGAGCGGCGCGGGAAGCGGCGGAGAGGATAAATCTTTTCTCGTTTTTTCGTGGGCTGTTACACTAATGATCCCTCGGGGATCGCTGGTTCTCTCATCACCCCGCAGCGTAAAAGAAGCCCCCCCCCACCATCCCCGCCCCCTCCACTCCGGCCCTGCGAGCGATTGTATTTCCAGCTGCTGCCGACCTGCAGCCCCTCGGCCCCCGATACCGGGACGCGTCTTCTGAACAATGAAACTGACGGATTTTTCCACTAATTCACAGGATATTTTTCCCTTTTTCGCTGCACCCGTGGGAGACTAGGAGGGAGGGGGGGGGGGGTAATTGGATTGCTTTTATTGGGTCACCCTCACTGACCTGTTCGGCGTGCACGAGGGCGTTTTGACCATCTGGGCCGCTGACCCTGTTTCTTTCACATATTTATTCAAATCTATTAAGCGTGTTGGGAAGTCATTTTATTTCCTTTTTAAAAATATCCCACAATTGTTTGATCTCTTGTATGAAGCAAAGAGGTGAAACGCTAACACGCCTCATAATTCCAACCCGGGACCAGGCGTGTAAACACTGAGCTGAGGTCCGGGTGTGGCGGTGTCTCTTGATGTGTGAGCGCGTGTGTGCAGAGGAGCTGGTCTTCACTCCCTCAAAGCACCGACTTCATTTATGTACATTACAATATGTTCATTGGTTGAAATCACGCGGCTGTTTGTGTGTTTCCCTGAGCAGACGTTTCATCTCTTGAACCCTACGTCTCGATCTCCTTCCAGAGCTGCGTGTACGGGGAGAACCGGACCTCCATCCAGTGCACCACGCCCTCTCTGGCCAAACTGGCCCTGCAGCCGCCCGTGGTCACCAAGGTGGCGTTCGTCCTGGACGGCTACTCCACCGGTCAGTGGGATCTGATCTACGTGGAGGACCCCCTCTTCCAGGACCCCAAGCTCACCTCCAAGGACAACAAGAGCATCGTGGAGCTCAAGGTGAGGAGTTTACGAGGTCCGGTTCCGGTTGGACACCCGGCTAAGTCCCGCCCCTTCGGTAGGGTTCAGTGTTGATACTCGCCAGGTCCGAAAAGAGATTTAAATAAGCATTTAAGACCCACAGATCCAAAAGGGGGCAAAGGTGCAGTGGATCCTGAATGAAAGCTTCCACGGTCCATCGGGAAGGAAACAATACTGAAACAAAAACAGGAAGTGGAGTCTGTTTCCTATCGTTTACCCCCCCTGGCATTGTTCTGCCGGCCCGAGGTCAAAGCGTTTGACATATTAACGCCGGCGCGGACGTTCCCCCGGGCCGCGTCCAGCGACACAATGAAAAACATTTCTACTCTTTTCTTTCTTTCTGCTTTTCTCTGTTGCCTTCGTGGCAGCTGGACTTCGGCCTTTTTTCTTCTTCTGCTCTTTTCCCAGCCGTGACCTTGGCCCCCCCGGTGCTAAATCCCCCGCTCCGTCCCAGACAAACAGCCCCCCCCCCAACCCCAACGACCCTACGCACCCCGTGGGGGTCGGTACCAGGCGGGTCGCGTCTAACGCCTGATAACCTCCACTATGAAAGGGCGCCTGATAACCCGAGGCCCCCCGAAAGCGCCCCGCCAACGGAACACAAATAGAGCAGCCGATGTCGCGGCGATGCGTTCCTGTGACGGCTCTCTGATAACTTCAGCGACACGTCTCCCCAACGAGGTCTGCATCACAGGACCCGCTTCGCAGTGATGTCGCTGTCTGTGTGTGTGTGTGTGTGTGTGTGTGTGTGTGTGTGTGTGTGTGTGTGTGTGTGTGTGTGTGTGTGTGTGTGTGTGTGTGTGTGTGTGTGTGTGTGTGTGTGTGTGTGTGTGTGTGAGAGAGAGGGAGTGCAGGAACAGGTGCGAGCCTCCACTCTGTGTCAAATTGGAAAATCTCAAGCTGTCACGCAAGGAATGTGATCTTTCTCTTTATTGCCTTCTGCAGCACTCAAACAAGTGTGTTTATGTGAGGGAGAGGGGGAGAGGGAGAGAGAGGGGGAGAGGGAGAGAGAGGGAGAGAGGGGGAGAGAGAGGGAGAGGGAGAGGGATGGCATCAGAGGAACGAAGAATGAAAAACAAGGGGGTGAAAAACGAGTGTGCGGAGAAAAGAGAGCGAGTTCTCTGACAACCGCTGCCTGTGCTCGGGTCGGATCACGGGGGAGGTGGGTGGGGGGGGGCGAGGGGGGACGTGGGGGGTTGTTCTCGTCCCACGTCTTCAACGAGCCGCCGAGCGTGGCTCATTTCCATCTCTGCGTCTCCACGAGGTCGCTGGTAAAACGCGCCTTCGAACTGGCATCACTTTGTCCTGCAGGGTGAAAGCTGCACAGCACAGACCCTTGGAGACGATATCACTCACAACACGGATCTCACAGCTTTAATCGTAACGCTGCTGCGGGAATCTTTCCTTTCATGCGTCCGAAGCTGTGCTGTTGCTGCAGCAGAGTGCCAGCGCTGCGGTCTCCTCTCCGCGCAGGAGCTCGTTTGCTTATGTAGGTCGTGTTCAGGCGTCGGCGGTAAATCCGGTGACTCTAAATAGAGTTGTTCTACATAAGAGGGACCCACCGTTCTCTTCTGCACTCTTCTTGCCCCTGATTCTTCCCGCAGGCTTCGAACACACCTTTACCTGACGGCAGAGTAACGAGGTTCAAGGTGGCTTTTCAAGGCTGGAAATTGCATTTTGCACTTATTACAGTTTAAGTCAAAGAGCAATTTGAAATAAAAGATTTTGTCTGGTGACCAGGCCTGAAAAGTGTAGCCAGCGCTACAGTGCCTTACAACCGGAAACCTCCCTTCTGACCAGCAGGGGGCGACTCCTCTGCTCCCATAGACGTCTATGAGATAATAATGAGATACTTCACTTCCCTCAGTAAACATTGTAAAGTATTCTTCAACCCAGCATAATGTTCATTTAGTGAATTATGGTCAATTTAGAGTGAAATACTCAGACGAAGCAGGGTGTGCTTTAGGGCGGGGCTTACTGTGATTGACAGGTTGCTATAACAGTTTTCCAGGAGATTTCCATATTTTAGTCTCTTCTCACATCGTGCTTTGATCAAAAACCACGTCCAAATATTATATACAGTTAATGGTCTGACCTTTGACCTTAGCAACGGTAGCTTTCAACCTCTCTTGTCCCTCTGTATCTGTGTCGCCCCCCCCGTCAGGGTCACCACATGGACCGGGAGGCGATGAAGTGTCAGGTCCTGACGGTCTCCAACCACAGCTGTGAGAGTCTGACTCTGATTGGGAACACTCTGGAGTGCACCGTCCCCACCGAGCTGCGGGCCGACTCCTCCAAGGAGCTGCAGGTGGAGGTGAGCCCCTTCAACGTGTCGGTCATGTGACTAAACTTTCAAATGAGTTCGTCCTCTCCCTCCGATCCAGATGTCTCCTTCAGGAGCTTTGACATCCACCAAAGAGTTCTGGAGGTCCACGTTTTATTGCTCAAACCACTGAGGAAATTACTGAGTTATTGGGTGAGAGCTGGGATTTTGAACTCCGCTTCATGCCGTGTTCAGGTTTCTGTTCTAAAAGATAATATCATGCATGTTTAGCGAGGAACGATTTTTGATGTCCGAACAAGATGCTCCGTGTCAAACATCTGCTCCCGGAGCAGCAGAGCAGCAGCGAGCCGTGAATCCACGTGAGGATGCTCTGCTCTCAGGAGGGACACACCTGGATGTTCCTGGCGCTTCCGCTCTCGTTCAAAGTGCTTCCCTGCTTCGGGTTCCCGGGTGGACGATAATAAAAGCGAAAGCGCAGACAGGCTTTACTGCTCGGGGCCCTTCGGCTGTCGGCCGAGTCGGACTCTGAGAAAATCCATGTGCGACGCCACATTCCTCCGACTTCAATCACCCTCCCGTCCTAATGGAGTATTTTATAGAGGCTATTGGACAGCGTGCCGAGTGAAAGGGCTCAGCGGCCAGCTGTCACTTGAACATAATTCACGAGAAGGAAGTGGTACGGGACAGAAATGTTTTATTTAACGGACGTGTAGCACCTGGGGCCGTGTGACAGACGTCCCGGGTCGTTGTTGAGTCTTTTCCTATGAAAGCAGCTCCGAGCGTTAGCTCAGGAAACCGCTAACCGGCTATCGGGAGAGAAGATTAACCCTCGTGCCCTCAACACACTCAAAATACATCTAAACGTTGTGTTTATTTAAGAATTAAAGTAACTTATAAACCCCTTAAGATGTGGTTGAAGATGCGTAATAAGGCCTATGGTCTGGAAATGTGTATATATAAATGTGATTTTATATACAACACTATTTCCTTTCCACTAACTTCCTCCAAACCTCCCGCTGGGTCGTAAGAGCCTTTGATAACGACGGCGTCCAACTTTTGCGACGTTGCCATGACATCCAAGGGGGCGGGGCTTATCGGCCTCGTCGCTGTTGACTTGTGAACTGTGGCCGTCAGACACAATCGCTTGTATCTCTGGGAGATGGTCTGCCAATATCTGCACACACACACACACACACACACACACACACACATCGTCCCATCTGCAGCAGCAGAAACCTAATTTCCAGCAAACCTAATAGAAGCAGGAGCAATATCGCTGATGTAATCTCCCTGCAGACGGTGTGCGTTTGTGGGTGTTTGTGTGTCTTTTTTACATGCCATGCGTTACTGTCCGTACGTAGTCGCTCGTTGGTTGACCTCTGACCCCCCCCCCCCTCCCCCTCCCCTTTCAGTGGCGCCAGGCGGACTCCATCCGGCACCTGGGCAAGGTGGCGCTGGCTCAGGAGCCGGACTACACGGGCCTGGTGGGGGGCTGCGTGTGCGTCAGCCTGCTGCTGCTGCTGCTGGGCTCGCTGCTCATGTGGAGGAGGAACAAACACATCGACGGTGAGAGACCACGGGGGGTCAAGTGGGGGTCAAAGGTCGCGCTTTGATCTCAGACAGCGACCGAGCGGCCCGTGATTTCACGGTTGTGTAATGTTATCTGCTTCTGACGTATCGTGTTCATGAGACTCTGCAGTCAGGTGGAGGTCAGAGAGGCAGCGACACGAAAAATAGATCTGTACGTACGATGATGTCCTACAAAAGGTCTAACCCCCCCCCCCCCCCCCCCCCTCTAGATCGGTCCGAGGTGTGGTACGATGGCCGCGGTCACATCCAGCATCTGGACCGGCTGGCCAACGCCAGGAGCGTCAGCCCCACCAACGAAATGGTGTCCCACGAGTCGGTCGACTACAGAACCACCCTGATGGAGGGTACGTCAAGCAGACAAGCCCCTCCCCCCTCCTCACCGGACACGTCTTACCTGTCTACAACTGTAACATGTTGACACCAAAACACTCTTTTTCCTCTTTGAAGAGTCTCCTGTGGTTTCACTTTGTTAGAGTGAAGCAATTTGCCTGCGTCTGAAGAGAGGCCCCGCGAGGCCTAACCTCCAGAGCGGATCGACTTACTAATGAACTAATGCTCGTCCTGGGGGGCGTCGGCCTTTAGGCGCCGCTTCTACCTGTGCTCACCTTCACATCTCAATTCTTCCTGTCTCTTTACTCAGGAATCAGAGACATTGTTTTGTTGCCTTCATCCCCAGTGTCAAGTCGCCCCCTCCCCCTTTTGTACCCGTTCTTTTCTGATCGCATAAGACCGCCCCTCCCCCCTTCCCCCCCCACACACACACATGCGACCCTAACCGTCGTCTGCGTCGCTTCTCCAGATCCGGGCACCGACCGGCCCGAGACGTGCCGAGGGGCCCCTCCCGTCTACGGGGGCAACGGGGAGCTGCTGTCTCCCAGACTGCGGAGAATGGGGGGAGGGCTGAGCCTGGGGGGGGAGGGCGAGCTGGTGTCCCCCCTGCTGGTGGCGCCGGTCCACATCGACCCGTCCTGCCTCCACCCGGACCTGCTGACCGAGGTGCAGCACGTGGTCATCGCCAGGGAGCAGCTGCTGCTCCACCTCAACCAGGTCATCGGCCGAGGTGAGTCACCCCCCCCCCCCCTCCCACTCCGACCCCCCGCTCCCCCTCTGTGCTTACTCATCCTGTTCGTCGCCGTTTACTTCATTCATCCAGGAAACATTTATTGTAATACAACTGTGACTTTTATGTAAGTCTTTTTTGTTGTATCCAAAACAACTAGCGTCCGAAAAACGTACGTTATCCTCTAAACAACAGCTGAAAGAAAAGGAGCATCAATAACAACATATACAAGATATGACATTTCATATGAAACGTCGCCCACTGGGCTTAATTGAGTCACCTGACACTCTTTGTGGGCGTTTGAGTGGGCGAGTCAGACCCGCAGATCAAATTCCACATCAAGACGTGAAAGACCCCCGAACCCCCCCAAACCCCCCCAAACCCCCTCCCCAACAATCGGCTGAATTATCCCCTGAAGAAAAGCGCCTGGATTTCGGGGCAGCGGCGTGGGATGATTTGTTCACAGCTAGTATTCCCAGGCTCCATTATTGGGAGTCGTAATCCGACCCACTCAGACATTTACGAGGGTGGGGTGGGGGGGGAGAGAAGGGGGATGTGATGGGAGAACGCCGCGGTCGTTTTAACCCCAAGTCTGGGGTGGAACCCTCACGTCTTAAGAGGTGTAATTCAATGAAATGCACAGTGATTCGATGGGGGTTTGGCACAGGCTAACACCCGCGTGGGGCTTTAATGAATAAAGCTCCATACTGGGTTACTTTGGGGGGGTGGGGGGGGGTTTGAGGGGGAGGGTGTCGGTAACTTAAGATAATTAGAACTTAGCCTTTTTCTAACCATAAAAGCATCAGAAAAAGTGTGCGTGCACAACATGAAATCCCCTCGAGGCATCGGCTCCAAACACAACGGGGGATTTTCATCTGCTTCTGATTTCTGGGGGAAAAAACTTCCGTGACCACGAAGACGACTGACGGCGTTTTAAACGGCTCCAACGTGCCGAGGTGGAGATTGAAAAGCGCTGGATTCTGACGCTGGTTTGACTCCAGACGATGTGCAGACAGGTGATCTTTTTGGGGGGGTGTGAGTCATCAGTCAGCCTCGCGTGGATGAGATGTTCCACGGCGGGGGGGCTATACGGGGTCTGAGCGGGCCGACGTGGGCTGGTGGTGACTGACCCTCGGCGTTGTGACCCGCAGGTCACTTCGGTTGTGTTTTCCACGGAACGCTGCTGGAGCCGGACGGGCAGAAGCAGCACTGTGCCGTCAAGTCCCTGAACCGTGAGTACGACCCCCCCCCCCCCCGTCCCCCACCCCCGCTTTGCACTTCAACAAAAGCCTCCCGACGTCCAACCTAAAGAAGCATTTCATGTGTATTCTTTTCTCCGAACACACACTCACTCGACACACAGTCTCTCCTTGTCCGAACACATTGGCATCCATCCTCCGTGCTACATCTGCTTATAATTTATTGCATGATATCATAACGATCCGATAGCATTAAGGGACTCGTCTCATCGGAGCCCCCGGGTCCTCTTTGGGCGAGCTGATGGTGATGAATGAGCGTCCCAATGTGAGGACGGCATTACGGTCCCTCCTAATCGTGTAACCTGTCAGTTGGACCTGGGGAGATTGATGCCGGAGTCGTGAGGAGGAAAAGCTCGACCCCGGCGGGACGGGATGACACTGGCCTGCCGGGGTTTCCTCCTCTGGGATTCGGACCTGTTCTATTACGTTTAGTGATTTCTCGGGGCGCCACGTCATACTTCTTTTGTTATATTTCAGACCTTGAGTTGATGCTTTTGCCATCGTATACATTTCTAAGGTGGCTTGTTGACAGCACGAGAGCCACAGCTGCATTTGCAGAAGGATTAATCGATGACATGGCGTCATTTTTTACTTTCAGATGGAGGCTCTGGAAAAAAAAACGTCATCTCTTTCTACCTTTCTTGGTGAGGGGGGGAGGGGAGTGTCTAATCTGGGTTGAAGGCCAACCAGCTGGTTTCTCCAGACATAAAGAGCCTCCATCTATAACCACATTACAGAAGAGTCAGTGGGGCAGGGATGCAATCGGCAAATGGAGGTTTTGGCGGGGGTCAGGTCCGGGGGAAGACATTTCTTTTGCTTGTTCACCGTCATCGTTTTTTTTTTTTTTTTTTTTTGCTGAAGGTATATAAGTAATGACCTTCATGCTGATGGCAGTGCAGCAGAGTTGCAGTACAACGCATGCAGTACTCACACTTCTTTACTTCATTCATAAAGGCATCACAGATTTGGAAGAAGTGTCCCAGTTCCTGAAGGAGGGGATCATCATGAAGGACTTCAGCCACCCGAACGTTCTCTCTCTGCTGGGAATCTGCCTGCCGCCGTCGGGCTCGCCGCTGGTGGTTCTGCCCTACATGAAGCACGGCGACCTGCGCAACTTCATCCGCGACGAAGGCCACGTACGTACACGGGATGGACGCCTGCGCGTTTGTATGACAGCGTCGTGGAGAAGCGTATGATGAGTTATCTGATGGTGTCTTTTACCAACAGAACCCAACCGTTAAGGACCTGATGGGCTTCGGGCTGCAGGTGGCCAGAGGGATGGAGTATCTGGCCAGCAAGAAGTTTGTCCACCGAGACCTGGCAGCCAGGAACTGCATGTGAGTTCTCCTCCATTCGTCACATTGGTGCATTCTAGAGTATAAATACGACACGTTAATGTGATGAGACTAAAATAGATTAAACTCCCTGAAGGCCCGAACCCAATGGCGGTATGAAACAGAAAGATTTTATTTCAACAGTTATGGTCCATTTAAAGACATGTAGCCCACAAAGCAGGGTGTGCTTTTGGGGCGGGCTTACTGTGATTGACAGGCCCTAACTATTCCAAACACAGTGTCCTCCATTCGTTGGACCAGTGACATTGTGACGGTTACAACGACTACTTCTGATATTCCGTAACAAACTGATGGGAAGGGAACAGAAAAACACATAAATCAACCATAATCAAATGTGCCCCCCCTCGATAGGCTGGACGAGAGCTACACGGTGAAGGTGGCCGACTTCGGCCTGGCGAGAGACGTCTACGACAAAGAATACTACAGCGTGCACAACAAGAGCGGCGTCAAGCTGCCAGTGAAGTGGATGGCTCTGGAGAGTCTGCAGACACACAAGTTCACCCCCAAGTCGGACGTGGTGAGTGAGAAATAAAAAGGGAGGGCGAAGAAGGAGGAGGAGACCGGGCGCTAACGTTCCCGCGTTCCCCCCCGTAGTGGTCGTTTGGCGTGCTGCTGTGGGAGCTGATGACCCGCGGAGCTCCGCCGTACTCGGACGTGAACTCCTTCGACATCACCGTGTTCCTGCTGCAGGGCAGGAGGCTGCTGCAGCCCGAGTTCTGCCCCGACGCACTGTGAGTGCCCCTCGCACACAGTCGCACACTCCCACACCTGCACCCGGAGGGCTCCAACAGGTGGATACCTCCAACAGGTATCCACCTGTTGGAGGTATCCACCTCCAGCATTTGGAGACACAAATTGATTATATGTATGTAAATGAAGACGAGCTATCAATTAACGGGGTCTTACGACTGGCATTCTCTCCGCTGACCACCAGGGGGCGCCTCCTTTGGTCGCACAATGTGACAAAAGTCATGTCTGCTGTCCAACTGGGTGCTACGAGCAGCTCTCGACACTTGTATTCAGTCAAATTAGCGCTCACGGACGGAGCATTGGTATGAGTGATTTACACTGTAGAGCTGCACTTAAACGCATCACGAGGAAAGAGCTGCAGTCTGAAGTCGGTGACGGGCAGCAAGTGAAGGACGGAGCAGAATAAGCAATTGGCGTCGTAAATATAAACCACTCGAGTCAAGATCACCCATCGTCCAACTTAGCAGCCGCCGTAAACACACTCCGCGCTGGAGCGTCGCGTCTCATCGTAGCTGGGGGGTTAAATAGCAGTCACGGTTTTAAAATGAAATCCAAATTCCAGAGGGGACCTTTCCTCCGGGATCAACGTTCAGGGCGGCAGCCATTTTTAACGTAGCGTGGAACGTTGACGTATCCATTGCAGACTCCCTGAGTGACGAGTCAGGAGAGCTACAAAGCGAGAGAAAGAGTTCATGCTTCAACGCTCTCACGTCGCTGTCGGCAGACCAGTGTCCCGTTGAAGCCGTGGTGTAGTTAGCAACATAGCTTGCTAGTTGGTCAGCCAGCTAGCTTTCTAAACGTATCGCACTGGTTACAGTAAATGAGCCAGGTAAGGACGAGCTAGTTAGCTAGTTAGCTAGCTAGCTAGCCATCAGCTCTCTTCCTTCGTCACCAAGACAACTAACAACAATCACCGTTGTGTCGTTGAATCGGCTCACGGTCGTTCTGCTCCTTTTTCTATTTCTATGGTTACCTTTTTTTTTCTTCGTGACATCTACGTCAACATAGTTGGAGGTTTAATATCTACTGTCTGCAAAACACAAGGGATTCCTTCGGCAAAATATCAACCCACCAATCACAGGAGAGCATCGCGGTGTCGGCCCGTTGACCTCTGACCCCGCCTCCCCAGTGGAGCGAATGCCAAGTGTGACCTGAAGCCACCAGGTGGTCTGTAGTACAGCCGCAGGGCGAACTCAGGTGAGGGAGGCGGAGGCCCAAAGATCCCGGGCTGTAAGTCAAACGCAGACATCAAACGGTGGGGGAGCGGGGGGGCTGACATTCCCGCAGTCCTTCACTCCAGAACGGCGATAGCGGCCGCTGGCAGATACCTCGGACGTGTGGTAATGCGGCCATTCTTCTTCTTTTCTAACAATGGAGACGGAGGCTCTGCCAAGTCGGAGGGGGGCGAAAGAAAATTACACCAACGGGGAATATCGGAGACGTCGGGAAGAGTTCTGTAGACGGATTGTCCGTGTGAGAGTCATATACGAGACACGTTGAAGTAATGAAGACTTTACATGCACCGCACGTGATGGGGAGGAATAACTCCCACCACTGTGGTGAAGTGACCTGTTAACGCTGATGGCACCAGTGAAACACGTTACGCTTTTGGGGTTCAAATCAGGGCTAATAGATGATTTATTGTTGCATGGAAGAGAAGACCTGTCAGGCCTTTTTGGGTCGGGGTGGGGCTCAAAGAGACACAGCAAAAATGACCATTTATCGGTTTAAACATGTTCTTGTAGAAAACTTGAATACTAAATTTGTATTGGTATTTGTGGAAACTTTCTAATTAACGTGTTCATTGTTAAGTCTTCATAACAGCGTAAAGCAACATGTTCTTTTCTTCCAGCTACACCCTGATGATCGAGTGCTGGCACCCAAAGGCGGAGCGGCGGCCTTCCTTCTCCGACCTGGTGTCGAGCATCTCCGCCATCTTCTCCAGCTTCAGCGGGGAGCACTACATCCTGCTCAACACCACCTACGTCAACATCGAGAAGATGAGCCCTTACCCGTCTCTGCTCACCTCCTCCGCCTCGCCCTCCGCCAGCAGCAACGCCTCCTACTCCTCATCCAGCCCCTCCACCTCCACCTCCCTGCCGGCCCAGTCCCCCTTCTCTGGCCACGCGGAGCGAGAATGCTGCACCTGAGAGGGCAAAAAGGTGGAGGTTGGAGGCGGGAAGCAGAGGAGACGGCAGTGAGGCGACGAGGAACCACTGTGCACCGTATGCCGAGGAGCTTTGACCTTTCACTCGATGTACATAGACCGCCTGACCTTTTGACCTTTCCCAGCATCACTAAACCTCGTGGTTCAGTGGTGGACTTGTGGACTTGGGGGCGTGTGGGAGTTCCGCCGCCTCCCCCCTTCCACCCGACGCAGGAAAACGCCTCCCGGAAGATTCCCAGTGGACCGAAGCACAAGTCACAAAGGAGCTCATCCCAAACGTTGGGCTCCTGTCCGGGCGGCGCCGCGTGATTCGATACGCGGAAGTCGCCCTCGGACTTTTTTTTATTTTTGTAATGTGAATGTTTGACAGACGGGCTCGCATTGTGTCAGATGTCGCGGCTCCTCCCGATGGCGGCGCCCTGCGGCGAGAGACACAGGAGCCGTGGAGGCAACAAGGCGGGGGAGGGGAGGGGAGGGGAGGGGAGGGGAGGAGAAGGGGGGGCGTGAAGAGAAACCCCAAACCTGCTGCGTGTGTGCAGTTCACTGGATGCTTTATTGTGTAATCAGCTTCTGATGTGCTCGAGAGTCAAAACGAACGCACCCCCGCCGTGACCCCACACGTAAGGAGCCTCGGAAAGCTTTTACTTTCCTTTTCTAATAGAATAGAAACGTTCCATCATTTTCAAACAGTGACGACACGCGGCCACAAAACAACATTTAGGTTTGGAGGAACACTAAACACTGCGTGTTGATGACGATGAAGTATTCTTTTTTTTAATGAGCATGCTGTACAGGTTTTACTCACTTTCCATTCATTTCTGAACGTTGTTACAAATCTGTCCGCAGGCCATCGTCCCTCTGATTAGCGGAGAGATTCATTTAAAATGTGCAACAATGTGCCGATCGATGATCACGGCGACCATTGACGAGTTTCACTGCATTTTGTCCGTGCGTCTACCGGTGCGAATGATCACCGTGTAACTTTGTTTATTCACGTAACGCTAGTAATGCGCCTGTGAAATGTGGTGTCAGTGATGCAGCAGCTGCGGTTACAGACTTTATCTCAACCTCGCTACACAAAATACTCAATCATCCACTTAAAGATGAATTAATTGTTATCGTGAATCCTTTTGTCTGATGTTGTGACAGCCCCGCCCCCTGCGTTACCCACAATGCAACATGACGGTGACTTGAGGCATTTGATCCGATGTTGTGACTCAACTATGATACAATATAGTGGAAGGTTTGCTTCCTTCTAAGTGAGCTATGATGTTGGATTTCACATCTAACTGAAATTAGTGAAAACGAATGGCTTTTTGGAGAAAAAAATCAATTTAAATCCAAATTTAAACGGTTCGCTTTGATGTAAATGAAACCTAATTTGACGCAAATGCGCTCAAACGTTCCAAACCTTTGCCGAGGTCAAAGCCCTCCTTTGTGTCCGCGGACTCTGGTTCTCGGTGTGTTTTCTGAACGGCTGCTGATGTGACCGGCCGCTGACGGACAGGTATGATTGTTTGCTATGACAAGAAGAATTGCTGTACTATATATTTTTGTATGGAGGACGAGCCTCTCCTTTCTGGTGTGGATTTAAAGAGCAGAGGGGCAAGTGATCGATCTGGAAGAACCACTGGCGTCTTATATAGAGCGACGGGGTCGCGTTGGATCTCCTGTTCAGAGTTGAACAAACCGGAGCTAAAGTCTCTTTGATCATGTGACTCTCGGCCACTTTGTTTGTTGTGTGTCTATGAGTTGTTGTACATAGGAGATCCTGATGGTACATATGTAATGTCAAGTCAATCTTGTCAGTGTAATAAAGCTTTACTATCCTTTTCACGTCCTTTCTTTTGCGAGACAAAACCCTCGAACCTGTGCGTCACACTTTCCATAAAGATGTAGAGTGGCGTTTTGGATGGTAGACGCCATCATGCGCTAAGGTCATCATGCAGACAAAGCGAGGCGCCATTTGTTCCTCACGCCGTGCCGACAAACACTTTGAGCCTTTGTGTCTGGCTTTTTGTTCACAGAAAGTCACCAGTCTTTTGTTCCCTGTGCTTGGTGGTGACCTCTGACCCTTCACCTCTCGCTCCCCTCTCTCCTTCTGATCCGCTGCGGTCTAGCCTTTCCTGCCTCCTTTCCTGCCTCCTTTCCTCCCTCCTTTCCTCTCCACTGCAGGTCACGGCTAACGGAACCGCACAGATGTTTCTGCAGCCTCCACGGCACTCCAGAGACAGATTAAGTTTAAGGAGCTAGTTAGCTTCTAGCTGAGTGCTGTGTTGGGTTTGGCTAACGGCGCTAACCGCTAACCAGTGTGGTTGTTGCAGACGGCGGAGATCTGCACTCCCCTTTCCTAGTGGCCCTGGTCTATTTTCCAAACCACTTCTGCAAAGGCCGAAACATCCTGACTCCTAGACCCCGTTAAGAGCATCACTGCAACACACACACACACACACACACACACACACACACTCGCACTCGCACACACAACCCTATGCTCCTGATAAAGCCTCTGACCTGCTGAGTCAACTCACCCTCATTAAAATTAGTGTTTTGGCCTTTGACAAACCGGGGAGGAGGATGGTACCGGGTGGTGTAGTATGCCCACGCACGCACGCACACACACACACACACACACACACCTCTGATGCTTCCACCCATCAGATATTCCATTGTGTAGTTCAGATCTCTCAGGATGAAGCTTTCACGTCACACCACTGTGGGATGGCTGGCGCCCCCTGTTGACTCTGCCTCGTTCCTGCACCTTCAGGAGACTCTTCATCCCAACTGCACGTCTGGATGAAGGAGTGAACAGGTGGAGCACATGAAGGAGACGCACTTTCACTTTGAAGTGTTGTCCGGCCGCAGCTGCAGCCGTGAGTCACCGATTGGCTGCCGGCTCGTGGCACTTAATCGCTATGAAAGAATACAATGGGGACGCGAGGGCGAGTGATATTCAGACACGAGTCATGGCAAAGTGCAGTTAGAGGGACATTAAACATAAACAATGCACAATGCAATAGAAATGAATCCAAACTTAGGTTTAGTTCATTTTGGGGGCATCTGCTTTGTTATTTTGCACGGTGGAACTTTCTTTCCCTTCTCTCTTTGTCTATCTCCATGTACGTTATCCACATGACCGTTACGGTAACTAGAGCAGAATAAACCCTCGTCATGATAATCACGATTCATGACAGAACAAAATCAGCACGTCTGTGAACAACAAAAACACAGCATTATGAGCTTAAATTGATGACTTTAATAAACTGCTTCCATCCAACTGAAGCACACGCAACTCGTGTGAAGAGAACAATAAGAGAAAACCTCGAGCAACGGAGGACATTTATTGAACCTCATCGTGTTTCAACATTATTGTGAACTCTGATGAAGCCAATGGATTTCCTGCGTCCACGTTGTTTTTAAAGACTTTAGGAGCCGTGTTATAAAACGCAGAGACACAGCAGTGGATCAGCAAAGAGTCGGTGCCACTTCTGCCCCATCGCATGCAGCTGCTGCTCTTTTTATCCCTCTCTTATCACCTATTACGACCACTATGCTGAACTACAAAAGGACCACAGGGAAAGATACAAATGTGTGAAAGAAGACAAATCGACGGTGCACCAAGTGGTGACCCTTGACCCTTCGACCCTGGCCGGTTCCCCCCATGTGATCTGGATGATGCAAAAACATTACGATTAGTGTCAAATGTCTGCGTTCAGAACCATCGAGCTGCTCAAAGCTCCATGTGATCCCTGTGATCCCTGAGAGAGAGACGTCTCTCTCCCGTTGATTAGCATCTATCAAGTTGGCACGCACTTCTTTTTTCCTGGCTAGACGCTATTCATCACACGCCGACCTGTTTTTTTGCCGCCAACCAATCAAACGTGAGCTGCTTCTCACATGTTTTTCCTTCAGCTGCGAGCTGTGTGTGAGCGCGAGGCCGAAAACCCCCCGTAATTCATCATGGTGCTTTATGGTGAGCCTCCTAAATTCAGACCGACGGGCTCGAGACGTTCTCTTTGCCCCCCCCCGCCGCGTGTCCGCCATCTTTACAGGCTCGTCCCATTCTAACAGGTGAGAGGAGGCGCTTCACACACACGAGGAGAAACACCAACTTTAACCTCCGAACGCAAACTTGAACTCTCTCATTGGCTAACAAGTGTGGTTTTGATGCCCCCCCCCCCCCAGAATAACTCCACGACCACTCAGACCAAAAAAATGCAACTGCTGTGAAAAGGGCCGATAATCAGGAGCGGGAGTGCCGGCGTTCCGAGGAATTCCAGGGGCGTGTGATCACAGCCGGACTGGCGTTGAAAGCTCATATCTGTGGCTTAGCGAGGCACCGGAGTCCCACAGGGCCGCGTGGAGGCTGGATGTGGTCTCCTTTTTATACGCACGCACACACGTGGTCGGTGACGAGAGCTGCAGCAAAAGCAAACCAACAACGGGAGAATAAATCAGTAAAGTCTACAAGGGGTTCATCCAAATAAAAGAAAAACATGCAGACGTGTTTGCAGCAGCGCTTTGGGCTAAAAGCTGATGCTAACACTGCAACATGCTAACTTCTGCTAATTGAAATGTCATTAATGTGATCATTCATTTTTGGGGGAATTTGTATGCCAAATAGACCACAGCTCATCCTGCAAAGACATTTAGGCATAGTTCAAAATGCACAGCAGCTACATATTTAAACCACCGTTATTTTATAATTCAATTTACATTTCAACCTCGTGACGCTGTGGAGAATACTCAACCTGCTTTTACTAAATGAAATGAAAATGAATGAACATTAAAAGGCCATAACTCCGTTTTGATGCATTGTGGTATCTTATTACATTCAGAGTTCAACTAAATAAAATCCAAATGTTAATCAATTTATTCTTATTTCTACCCAGTGTGGTGGGTTGTGTGCGTGTGTGTGTGTGTGTGTGTTTGAGAGTGTGTGTTTGCAGGATAAGGGAAATTACACCTGTTGGTGGCGAGGAAAAGCCCAGCGATCACGTCCTCTGAGGATCATGAATATCTGCACAAAACCCACTGAGAAAGCGGTGCACTTACAGACCAACGTTGCTGCAGAGCAGCAGCTTCTCGTACCTCTCACACCCCCCCTCAAAAAGAAAACCCCTCCCTGAATAAGCAGCCCGTCCGATGGCCTCGCGTTTCAACGCGGCACAAAGGAGAGCCTCCACCAGACACCGTGGGGAGGTGTGGAGAGACGGTGCCCCTCGTCCCCGTGGCGCTGCCTCCGGCGGCTTTCATGCGCTGCCAAGAAGACATTTCTCCCGCTGATACTCGCAGAGAGAGACCAGGTCACTCAGCGAGGCAGAAGCATGCTCGCACACTGACATTCGGCAGTGGTTGATAAAATGCATGTAGTTTATTTAGTGGGGCCTCACTGAGGAGGGTGATGGGGACTCCATCCAGTTTCTATGTGAAAAGTAGAGGCCGCCCAAAGTTCAAAGTCTTTGAGCGTATTGTATATATATATATATATATGATATATATATATATATATATATATATATATATATATATATATATATATATATATATATCAGGATTTTGTGTGAATCGTAACTGTGAGAAAAAGCTGCAACAAACAAAGAAGAACACCTGACCCGATCTGGAATGTGTCACGCCTGCAATGAAAGGAGGGTGGATGAAAGAGAAGGTGACAGACGGAGAGAGTCTGGTTTGTTGTGAGACTTGAATCGTCGTCATCGGTGACGTAATAAAGTGACCCACCGTCACAAAAACAGAGCGACATGAAGCTTTGAGTCTTACAAAGAGGAAGCTACGTGTTACAGAGGGATGGCAGCTGTTTATTTTAAAGCGTTATCTTTACAGGTCAGTGCGGGATTAACCTGACATTAGTCATTTGCACTGTTAGCACTGTTAGCTGCACTGTTGCACTTATTTGCACTGTTAGCACTGTTAGCTGCACTGCTGCACTTATTTGCACTGTTAGCACTGTTAGCTGCACTGCTGCACTTATTTGCACTGTTAGCACTGTTAGCTGCAATGTTGCAGATATTTTCACTCTTCTGACTGCAGACTCAACCGGTGCCATGTTGACATCCACGTGGAATCATTAGTGATTCTGTTTGCACCTTTATTGAAATGACCAGTTTGTTTTTAGCTTAAAAGTTTCTAATAATGACGGTAAGAAGGGTATAATGTTTCTCACTGCATTACTTGTATTGAGTAAGAAAACAGAATAAATGTTACTCGTCATAGAGTATTTTATTTATTGTGTGTATTTGAACCTTTAGGGAATCTAACAAGATCTTCCATTACCGAAGGCTGTAGGAGGCAGGAATCTGTAGGAATCTGGCTCGTGTGTTTTCTGCACAGGTTTCATACTGCTTGCATGAGGAAGATGCAGTGAAATGGACTGGTGACTAAAAGAATTCTTTCAACCAGACTCCTCACTGTTTCAACTGGATTCTTTGAACCTCCCAAAGCTCCCAATGATCTGGCCATCTGTGATAATATTTAACAAACCTCTCTTTCTCTCTGCCTCACCCTCCCTCTGTCTCAGCGTGGACACAGTCTTTTGTGTTGAGTCTTGAGTTACATGCTGCCTTTCTGGGGGGTTTTTGCTAGTAGTTTGAAAGAGAATGAGTCAGAGAGGAAGACTGACCTCATTCCTGTGATCAACAGAAAATGATTGGCTTTGCTCGCCATCTAGTGGGGAAGAAGTGACCTACACGAAGTCGCTCCCAAAATGTTGTGATGATGAAGACATAATTATACCTTAAAACGCAAGTATTTCTTTACTCGTGGAAGTGGAATGTCTGTTGCATGAAATGACAAGTTGCCCTGGAGCAAGGAACTTAGAACCATGTGCTTGCATGCTGAGTCAGGTTGCATTCCTGCCGTCACAGTGTGTGCAGGGGGCACATCCCTTATACTCTATATTTAAATACACTTGACACTTTTACATATACTCTATGTAGAGTATGGTTATATGTGTAATTCATATTCTATTTTATATTTGATTGTATATTTGATTGTAAATTGAATGTTAACATTTCCTGCACCGTGTTAGTGTCCACTACGAATGGCTAAGAATGAGAAGAATCTTATTTCCAAAATAAATGTAAATATGAATCTGAACTCAGACGTGCTTCCTAAAGAATATACGAATAAAAGGAGATCATCAGACATATATTTTTTACCAAATATGGTTTCACATACGCGCTTTGGTTTATGACATGCGAACATGACTGAAGTACCCGGAAGCCGCCACTAGGGGAGGAACCCACCCCGTGTGTTGACGTCACGGGGCTCTGACAAGCTGCTGGTGCCGGAAGAAAAGATGGCGGATCATGAGGAGCAGCTATCCGACGAGGAGAAGGTAAGATGCCGAATGTTAATTGCTGGAGTGAGTGAAGCTCGTAGGGTCATGGCGAGGGGGGGGGGGACGGCCACCGCTGGAAATGTTGAGCCGCGAGTAAAGTCCGTCTCCCCCGCGGGTGTTTTTCTGTCGTCGACCGCTCGGTTGATTTCGGGGGAAGAAAAAAAAAACCCCGAGGCCTCGGCAGACACCGCCGCTGCTGCTCTTCATTATTTTTAGCTCCAACTTCCGCTCGCTTGCGAATCTCAAACGGAGGCTCCTTGTAGGGTCCTGACTCAAAATAGGAACCGCGCAACGTTATATACGAAACGTGCACCTAACGTTGCCTTCTCGCGCAGCGTTTATTGTGTTTTTGTGGACGCGTCACTCCCATTTCCCCCCCGTGTTTCTGGTGGGTTTCTGTGTTGTGGAAGTTTTCGCATCACTAGCTTGTTACTTTAGCATAGCCCGCAGCGGTGCTAACCGACAGCCGGACTTACTGCACGCACACGCCCTTTCCACGGGGTTGACGCCGCTGGGCTGTTGTTACACAACGCGGCGAGTGGGGGCTAAATTGTCAACGTGTCGCAAAGGAGCGGGGATTTTTATGTGATGCGTGACGGCAAACGCAGGTGTTCAACTCGCCAGCGCGCCGGCGTCTCGAACAAGTGACGCCCCGCACACACTGTGCCACCACCGGACCACCGCGTTCCAGCTGAGCGTCTGCATCGATCCGCGCTGCTCACGTTGCGATGCGTCGGGTCAGCTTTGCGGGTTAATTACACCCGTTTGGACCGCCGTTACACCGCACTGCTGCTGCTGCTTGTCCGACTGGTTCCTCCTTTCCTTACAACAGCAAACTCCAACTGTCAAGACCCCGAGACGGGCCTGTTTCATTATTTATATGCACTGCACGGTTATTATTCTTTGGCTGTGCACATCGTTTGGCGCTTTTGATAGATAAAAGTACAACCGAAGAGGTTATTTTATTAACTTTTAGACAAGTTGGACATTGTTTTTATTGGTCTCAGTCAGTCGGGGTAAGTAAAGGTAATACTTTAATGGCAGCAGGCGTGGTTGTAAATGTAATAGTAGGTTCTTGGACATCAATGAGCTGTGGTTGCTTGCTTAAAAATGTTTTGAAGATCTCAAAATATTAAATAAGAAAACGCCAAAAAGAATTCACCATTGTTAATGTTGTGTCCTGACCAGACAGCAACATCTGGTTTTGCAGAGTGCGCTTGGGGCGGGGCTGCCGTCATTGGCCGTCAGAGCTGCCAGACTTCCACATTTTAACAAAAAAAACGGGAACTTCTTTTCATTGGTGGCTAAAAACTTGACATGGCAACGGTTGTAACTCAAGACGGCGACGCAAACTCAAAGCTTCGAAAACGGCCATCCATACACCAACGCGTGACGTCTCGATGACAGCGTCCACTTCCTGCGGTGGTCATGACCGTGCAGACAAAAGGCCCACCACGCTTTCAATGGTCACGATGAACTACGAGGAGCGTTCGTTATAAATCGGGAGCTGAATTTGAACTCGTGGGTTATGGAATCATTCAGCCTGATTTTATTTCCTTCCGTTCCACGTGGTCCTAAATGGTCATGGTGTTAGGCTGTGGTTAAGCTCTTAACAATCAAAAAGACTGGCTCTCCCTTTCATGTTCTACCACGTTGGTTTACACCTTTTACACCTAGTCGTGATCTGTAGAATATCACTAGATGTGTGGTGACCTGCCGGCGGCTGCTGGAGCGAGGGAAGCCATCAGCCACAGCCAGAATCTGTTAGTACGCTTAAAATTTAGACGACAAATCTGCAGCCTCCTTTTGTGAGGATCCTTTCTGTGATCTGACTCGCTACTCTGACAACTCTTAACTGTTTTTGGGAGACACCCCCGTTCACACAGGGAGCCTTAAGGTCTCCTTTGTTTGTCGGGTAGAATAAATGTCTTCGCAGCTCGTCTCGGCGAAACCCTTGCTGAATGTGCCATGACAACTGTCTCTGCTGTGGGTGTCGGTGTTACTTTGCTTTTCCAGAAACAAAGACCCAAAAGGATTTCTTCCCTTTTGTAAATGATTCAACGGGGAAGAGAGTCTCTTATCACCCACAAACACATTTTTTGAGTCATCCGGGCACCGGCCTGCCAGAGTCCTCATTGCACCAGAACACAGCGGCGTACAGCAGGGAACTGCCTTTACTCAACCTGTGTCGGTACCTTTGTTCGTATTGAAGTGACTCGGCAGGCCCTTTTTAAAAAACAATCACCTGTCAACTGAAAAATGATTGACCGAGGCGGCAAATCCACCACCTACAACCAAGACCTGCACGCAAATGACGGCCGCCTCGTTTGGCTGTAGCTTACGCTTCCATTAAGCAGTCTACATTGTATTTCAAATTATTTTTTGTGTGTGTTTTTCTAGGTCAAAAGAAACCCTGAGGTTTCTGCGCCTTGCTTCCTGTTTCAGAAAGCGCAGACCTTTCTGTCAGCAAGAACAGCGGTTTGGTGTATTCTCGTGGAAAGGCGTTTTGGTGGGCGTGAGACGGTGCATTTGTAGGCTCAATTCTCCCGAAGGCCCGACAGGCCTTCAACCATTATGACCTATGGTTGAAGGCCTGGAAGAACTGCCAGGCCTCACTTAAACATCCCCGTTTTGAAGAACTGCCAGTTCTGGTGGATCATTGAGACCGCAGACACTTTACCTAATGATTTTAGCACCGAGGCAGGCGAACAGAGCGAATGTGACTTCAGAGGCATTGTCTCTGTTTGGGAGTAGATATAGCAGATTTAATGGCACTTCTGCAGTTAGCAGGACAGTTGTGCTGATATAATGGTAGGAGTATGGTTGGAAACTCCCATCGACCCCCCCCACACCACCCCACGTGTGTCCCTGAGCTCGACTCGTGAGCAGCTGCCTCAGTAGGGATGCTGGACACCCGCTGGTCTGTCCCTCAAACGAAGCAGAATGCATGCACAGAGCAGCTCTCCCTGCAGCACTGAAAGAGCTCATGGATAAATGATGTTGTTCACCAGCTACGACAGATGGAGAAGGAATAGGAACAAACTTTCACTTATTAATGTTTATTCAAAATGTATTTAATAATCATGTTTGAAGTCCGCCAAACGTATCATTAACGCTCGGCCGAGACAAACGGGTAAACCGCCGGCTGCATGGAAGGAGAGCAATCTGAAAAAAGGATTCGCTGTCTACGTGATTTGTAGTTGACGGGCTGAAGCGTAAAATGAAATGTGTGAACCTGCAGCGTGGGGCGTTCGTCGGTCAGGTCGCATCGTGTCGACCCGAATAGGACGCACGCTGCCCCGTCTAAAAGGAAGTAGAGGGGCCCCCAGAAAGCCATCACTCTGTCTAACATGGCGTCACAGCAGGCAAAAAATTCCCGATCTTTATCACCAGGGAGCCCCGTTTCATTAGAACGTCTGCCTCAGACTGTATTTATGACCTCATTTCATCCGCTTCACCCTGAGCCGAGCCGCCGCCGCCGCCTCCTCGTTTCGATCAGCGGAGGAGCGTTTCTGGTCGCCCTGCGGCTGCGGTCGCACTGTGGACTTATTGCATCCACGCTCACCAATATCCACCCGAATCAGCGTTTAAAGCATTTCACCGTCTTTAAAAATAAAGATAAAGCCAGGCAAGGGGCTCAAACTGGGAGATGATGCAGCTTAAAAGGCCCCCGGGTCCAACAAAAATAAATACATTGCTTTCAGTGCACTCGTGCGTGTTTTTTTGTTTTGGGTACCGTATTTTTGTCGCGGCTCTGGATCGGAGCCGATAGGCGATTGGTTTCAGTGTCGGGGTGGCTGCAGGGGACGGGGCAGTTAGCAAAAGGAAAACGGAGGGGTTGCTGGGTAATATGAGGAAGGATATACAGTGTGAGAGTTTATTAGAGAAGAGAACAGCTGGTGTCTGATCTAAGAGGGGGGTTGGTTGGTTGGTTATCCACCATGTTCATCGAATGTGTCTGTTGGCTCCACTGTTATCATTCCTGCTCCCTGGTTAGATCCTCTTCCAAGGAGATAAAAAAGGGCTCTTTCCCAAGATGATGATTCATTTATTTTTAGATGAAGCTTGCTCATAAACAACAACTCGGCAGCCTCTTGCTGTCTATGCTGTAAAACGAAATATAAAGGTCTATACCAGCCGCAGGAAAGCAGCTGTTTTGGAGGCTGGTGGTTTGCAGCTGATTCTTGTGTATCTCTCTGCAGACGGCAGCAGGGTGAACATGTGTGTATTAATATCCCCGTAGCACCAATGATGGCGGCTTTGATCCCCGCTGGGCCGTGCTCATCCAACGCCAACTTGTGATGGCGCCTCCTGTAAAGGTTGACAAGAACTTGGAACTAAAACTTTGGAACTTACACCTGCAAACGGCTGCGTTGATGCAGAAAGTTCTTTGTCTGCCGGAGGACTAGAGGAGTCTCTCCCTGCTGGACACTAGAGAGGATGGCGGCCAATGTGGCGTTTGCTTCACTTTTCATACCCGTAGGTTTCCCTATGATGAAGACCTGAGTCTTTAACCAGGTCCTTCATCCTATTGCCCCACACAAGCCAGTTGCCTCCTGTAGCTTTGTGTTGGGTGTCGGTCCTCAACCGTGCAGCTCAACCTTCACATTTCTGACCAGCTTTTAACAATGAATGAATGCTGTACTCATAATCCACCGATGTCTTCTTCTCGTCTCTGAAAACAGTCCGCTGTCTGATGTGAATGAAAAGACGGCGCGGTCTTCATTCCTTCTGTGCTCTCACATAGAGGCTCACGTGCGGTTCAAAGCGCTTCTATCCGGTGTTTTCTATCATGTGATTTCTGGACTGAATTTCCAGTCGTCTCTGCCTGCCATGAAATGGACTGGCTGCCTGTTCAAGGTGCACCCTTCCTTTTTGCCCCAGGGCATTCTGGTCTTCACTAACCCGTGACCCTCCCCCGACAACCGTATCAACGTCATTATAATACAGTTCTGAAACGGATTGGTGGATATCGTTAACATGTTACCTAATGTACAGCATGCGTAATTGCATCAGGGTTGCAGGTTGCCGCCTGTTTCTGAGGGCACACTCCAGATTAGTAATACACACACACTGCTAACAAGGGCCCATCGGAGACGCGCACACACACACACACACACACACACAGAGAGGAGTTGAGACATTTTTAGGGTTGGGGCGAGAAGAAATATGTCCACTGGAGTCCTCAGCACATTTTCATGTCCTTATATGGCTGTAAACCATGGGGGCTGGGGGGGAGGGGAGGGGAGAGGAGGGGGGCGGGCGTCATCGCTCTTTGTTTGACATGTGACATGGAAACAGGAAGTGTTGTGGTGCAGCGGCAAACAGAGTGGGGGGGTGGTGGTGGGGGGGGGCAGCATGACACAGTTCCATCACACCCTCTGCTGGCCACACTGTGTACATGTAAAAACAGAAGGATAACACAGATTAAACGTACGTGTGTGTGTGTGTGTGTGTGTGTGTGTGTGTGTGTGTACGTGTATATTTCAGAACCATAACCTTTGTTTTATTTTTTTCGTCTGTAGGTACGCATAGCAGCTAACTTTGTCATCCACGCCCCCCCAGGAGAGTTCAACGAAGTGTTCAACGGTGTGTGCTCCTTCACCCTGGTTCTGTTAAAGTCCAGCAGAGGACCTTCATCCCTCCTCCTCCTCCTCACTGTCAGTCGTTTAAATACAGACCTTCAGAAGAACTGATGTAACATACAGCATGCAAAGGCTTTGTGCCCAGCAGAATGAAGCACTCATTGTTGTTGTGACGCCATACTCTCATTCTGGGCTCACCGACCGTGTGGACGAGGTATAATTTGTTTCTGAGCAGTAATATTCCAAATGTAAACTGGAGGAACTCTGCGTCACACTTAATTACTCGTTTCCACACAGACGGCGTTGGTGCCTGTCTGTCTGTTATCGCAGCGCCGCAGCCACTCTGCCCCCCTTTCATCTCCGTGTGGTTGTACAGCCTCTTCACACTGAGCTAATTCACCATGTCACCCCCCCCCCCCCCCCCCACCCCACCGCTGCACAGACTGACTGCTCGGTCTCTGATGTGCAGGTGCTGATCTGCTGCACTTGTTTCTCCTCAGATGTGCGATTGCTGCTCAACAATGACAATCTCCTCAGGGAAGGCGCAGCGCAGTAAGTCCCCCCCCCCCCCGAGACCCCCCAATCTGATATCCCCTCAGGTCCTCGTGTTTTAATGTTTGTTTGATTACACTTCAAAGTCTGAAGCTAAACATGCACCATACGAGCTGACGATATGAAAATGTCAATGTCCTGGCTAAATACACATTTCCTGATAATCTCTTGTTTTATTGAGCCATGGTGAAATTTCTAAAATCATTCCATAATTCAATATTTTTAATACGTATTACAAATATTTCCAAAACATAACATTTCTGCAAACTAATTCATCACGTGGTGTTTGTTTCAGCTGAGAGTCTTAAGTTTATAATTAAGTAATTTAAAAACACTTGTCAGCGTATGTCATGAAGTCGAACTGCCACACACACACACACACACACACACACACACAAACACACACAAATACACACACACACACACACACACACACTGCTCTTAAGTAGTGTTGTGTCTCTTCCTCTGCAGTGCCTTTGCACAGTACAACTTGGACCAGTTCACCCCAGTGAAAGTCGAGGGCTACGAAGAACAGGTGAGTTTAAGCCGGCTGCTTTTATTGGTTCTCAGTTTCTTCCCCCTGCTTTCTGCCTCCTGATCAAGTTGTCTGGTTGTTCTTTTCTCCCTTCGGCTCGCCGTATTCCATTTAGCTCTACCTGTCCTCTCGCTCAGTCCCTCTCTCACTGGTGTCCCCTCCCTCCCCCCTTCAGGTCTTAATCACAGAGCACGGCGACCTCGGCAATGGCCGCGTCCTGGACCCCAAGAACAAGATCTCCTTCAAGTTCGACCACCTGAGGAAGGAGGCCAGCGACCCGCGACCCCAAGACGTGGACGGCTCCCTGGAGGGGTGGAGGAGCGCCGTGGACGCGGCCGTGCGGGCCTACGTCAAGGAGCACTACCCCAGCGGGGTCTGCACCGTACGTCACGGCTCCCACTGTCTCCTGTCCACTGTGAGGAGGAAAAGCTCCGTCTCAGAACACCTTCTCTCCAATTCTCCCCTCAGATTTACGGCAAAACCATCGACGGACATCAAACCATCATCGTCTGCATCGAGTGCCATCAGTTTCAACCCAAAAACTTCTGGTAGGTTTCTCTGGTAGGAACCACTGAGCTTTAAAAGCCTGATGATTGTTGAGATGGAAGTACAAGATGCTCTGAAGGCTTTAATTCATCGGGCGGATAGGATTGGCTACGAGCGGCGGCCATCCTCTTTGTTCACGACTTGTTCATCAACACCATGTTCGTGTCATGAAGTCCAGGCCCACGTCTATGAAGGGGAGACGGAAGTATCTGTGTGTCCATGGGTCTGCTTGTTCCCTCTGCCCTCAGACTATATATTGAAAAAAGAATTGACGTGGGCTCCGTTAAATGAGCTCATTAAAAGAGAACAGAATAAACCGCTTCGTCGTCGTCATCGTCGTGCTGCAGTGATAAAAGTCTGTTTTCCTTCTCTGCACAGGAACGGACGCTGGAGGTCAGAATGGAAGTTCACAGTCTCCCCCTCCACCACTCAAGTGGCAGGAATCATGAAGATCCAGGTATCTGCTTTAAGTCCTCCACCCTGTGGAGAAGCAGCCAGGTCTGTTGCCCTGTGACGTTATCGGGGTCAGAACTCTGCTTAATAAAAGACAGATTTGGGATCATTTCTGTCCCACTTTATGTGGCGTGTGCCTGGAAATGAATTCACTAGAGACTGAGGGGGTTGATTGACCCACAGCGCTTTATTATTTAAATGTGCACAGTGACGAGAAGCTTTCCACCCCTTCAGGTTCATTACTATGAAGACGGCAACGTTCAGCTGGTGAGCCACAAAGAGGTCCAGGAGTCCATGTCCATTTCTGTGAGTGGAGCCCAACACGTCTCAGAGACTCTGCTCACCAATGACCTCTTCCTCTGTGTGATATTGAACATACTATTTCTCACTCTTGGTTTCATTTATGGCTCTGCACGATCCAATCGATCCCTTTTCTGGTTTCACCTTCAAATCCTGCGTTGATTTTCCTGCGGTATTCTCCTCCCAAATAATGCAGATAATCTGCAGTCTGGAGGTGTTCCTAACTTCTGCGCGTCTGTTCTCCTTCCAGAATGAGGCTTCAACTGCAAAAAACTTTGTTAAGATCATGGAGGCTGCAGAGAATGACTATCAGGTATGTTTTATAGGTAGAGAGTATTGCTGAGAGACCCAGTGTGGGCCTTTGGTTAAGGAGCCGATGGCGCGTGGCGTCCATCCATCCCACCGCCGTCCTCCTCTTGATACAAACGAACACAGCGGTTCAGAGATTCTGTGCCCGCGGGCCGTACGTTTGACACCCCTGATCTAATGTATTGTACTTGTTTGTAACCCGCCTCTTCCTCCCCTTCCCACAGACCGCCATCAACGAGAACTACCAGACCATGTCGGATACTACCTTCAAAGCCTTACGCCGCCAGCTTCCTGTGACGCGCACCAAGATCGACTGGAACAAGATCCTGAGCTATAAGATCGGCAAGGAGATGCAGAACGCCTAACCAGGACGGCAAACATGCCCCCCCCACCCCCCCCCCCCCCCCGCCTTCCCAAACAACGTTGCATGACTGGATAGTTGTATTGTCTTTGTACAGAAATTAGAGAAACTGGGACAAAGAGCGGATTTGGTCTCACAGCCAGAAGTCACACATTGGATGTCTACTTTTATCAATGTTATTTTCTTTTATTTTTTATACAGACTCCTCTGTATATCGAATCTATCATGAAAAAGACAAGTGTATTTTGGGGAGAATAGAACTTGAGGAAAATTGTACGAGACATAGGAAAGGGAGGAGTGCAAGATGGGGGGTGGGGGGGCGAGCACTTGTATGCAAAGACATCCTTATGAAATACAATGTCACGTGTGCAATATTTATTGTGTCAGTGAGACCACAATTTTTTTATTTGACCCCGATTCAAATAAAAGTAAATTGATGTTGCGATGATTTCGCTCCACTTTGCGGTTAAAGTCACGGAGACGGAAGGAGGGAACATTGTGACCTTTGAACGGTGTCATTGGCACAACAATCAGCCACGGTGTTCCTGTTCCTCTTTTATTTTGGTACTTCCCTGGGCCGTTGGTCCTGCGTGTTCCTGTGGGTGAGATCTGAAGATTGCTTTCTCGACTTCTTTCTCGTTTTGTTCTTGGGGTTGTCTTTTTTTTGGCGCGGCGCCGGGAGTTTCTGTGGCCACTTAACACGCTTCATTAACAAAGTCATCAGTTGCAGTCATGTGCATATTGTCCAATTTACAATAAAAATACAAAATGTATCACATTCTCCACTGCTTATTTTTATTACAAAACAAAGACTAAACAAACAGAACTTGGGTGTATTATATAACAAGGCACATTGTAATATTTACCTGTATGAAACATCCTGTCAGTTTGGTGATTTATTTACATGAGATTAATTGTAACTCAAGTCACAATTATGTTGCATTAAATGACAAATTTTCTATTATCGGCTCACTCATAATTTTTGATGTCTTTTTTTTTTTCTAATAATGAATTCTGGATTTATACCTAAAATGAAGTATGGCAGATAGACTGCAGTCTAATCAGACTAGTCAAACAATTGGATGAATGAATTTCACACACATGAACCAGATACGATGAGTTACATTATAAGAGAAATCTGGGATGGAGCTTTGGAAAGAGAATGACCATAATGCACATCCTTTTTATTGATGGTAATAAATAAAACCTAACCGTCTTGGCTTAAACACGCTGGCACCGAATCGACAACAATGCTATTGTAGCTGCACTCGATGGCGGGCGAATAACAGCATGAAAAGCATGGCTCGTTAATTATTTTAGATTATCTGTTTTCTACGGTGCTGAACTGATTAATTATGTTTAAGTTATCCAATGTTAAAGGAGCTTTTGTTCAAATACATAAGCTGAGGTCCAGACAGGTATTGTTTTTAAAAACGTCCCAGACGTTCTGAAAAAAGCGCATGCGCAGTAGGGTGAGTGAACTAATATAGGTGACCGTTCAGTAATATGCTCGTCTCGTTGTGGGTTTATTTTTTAAAGGGATTGTATTTATTAACTTATAAAATGTACCTATTTCTTTCCACTTTAAAAAGCCATTCGATAATTCAAATGAACCGGGGACAGCGACACCGTGAGGCGGTGAAACTAACTGCCCATGTTAGCTAGCCTAGGGCTAACTGCTAACGGTTAGCCAACAGTTAGCTAGCCGGCTAGCCCCCGTCCCGCAGACACGTCCACGCCACTAGTCCTCCGCTGCTAGATACTGGACACATGTTGCACTGCTGCTGGAAGAAATGCGACCTGTCAACACGGATTTACACAAACTGAGGTAAGCCCTCACGCACGCGCACAGGTGTCATTCGCGGAGCCTCCACTTGAAAACAACAACAGGTTTTGTTTTTTTAAAGCTTTGCGAACGTTGGCCAGGTCTTGTTAGCAGTTAGCTTAGCGAGGTGAGAGGCTATAACACGCAGGCGAGTTTAACTGGGAAATGCTCTCGCTGGGGGAAAACGTGCGCGCGTGAGCGTCCACGGGACGTCCCGAGCCGCCGTGCGAGTCGCCGTCACGTCTCCCTCGCAGCCTCGTGGTGTGTTGTTTTATTTTGGGTCTCCGTCATGAGTCGGTGACAAGGCTTCGTCTCCGGTGCTACAGACTTTACACGCTGTCCTCCGGGGGGGGATAGGGGGGGTTTAATGAAGTTCAACACGGACGTAAAGCCCCCCCGCCCCGGGTTCCCACCAGCGGCTCAGTGTGCCGCTACGCGGATGGAAGAATGGGCTCTTTAAGTAAAGCCAGTTGGCTGCGATACAAACTCAAAGTGAAGTCACAACCTGCAGGGGGGGTTGTGTGTCCCGGTTGACCTTTGACCTTGGTGGTGCTGGTGCCCGGAATCTCTTACATGAGTGTGAATGATAGAAGATTGTATTTATCTTATATTTCTTTTTTTTCTATGTTTTTCTATATTATGACGATAATTGCCATCTTCTGCACCATGATATCTTAGCAATAAAGTAATCTAATCTAGTGTTGGCATATTTGTTATTGTTTAATTATCTCCTATAAATAGTGTCGTGAACGAGATGATTCGTCTCAAGGGGATATAAATCATTTGGCTTAGTTGTTGTTTTAGTTTGGTTGATTTCGGCTTTAGTCTTTCAAAGTTTGACGATGTCATCACTCCTTTCAAACAGCCTGGTGCTTAATCCAGTGATTCCCTCCCTACCTGTTGGGCTTTTAGTGAACAATGAGGTATTTCACCACCAGGTACTCGTCTCTCTTAGTGAGTCAAAATGTAAATTTGTGACACCGATTACAACTGCAGCAGATTTTCATAATAAAATGAGCGCTGCGCTAGAGATAAAGCATTGTTTCTATGCTGAAAAGTCGTGGTTTTATCCTCGGTTATAGTCTCAGCATGCAGGTAAGCTCATAGTGGGATGTAACTGGACAACCACAGTCTCCTGTACCCAGACTGACCTCCTGTTACACAAACTCAAACTGAGAGTAACGCATTGTTTTTATGACATACTTTCTCTTCCTGTCCCAGTTATAGTCATGAGCTGATATATAATATATACATATGAGCATGAAAGTACGAAAATGGCATCTTCTCACGAGACATCTGCCCAACTGTTTTACATTACATGTCATTTAGCTGAACGCTTTTATCCAAAGCAACTTACAATAAGTAGTAATTTCAGCTTCAGACTGAGGGATTGACCAGATATTCATCCCCCGTCTGAATAGATCAACATTTGATGTTTAACGTGAAACCAGGCGGTAAATTCTCGATCGGAAATGTGAGCCCAATGCTTCATGCTTAAGCTGCATTCTCTCACATATCCACCAGGGGGCGACTCCTCTAATCTGATAGACGTCTATGAGAAAATGACTACTTCTCTCCTGATTTATTCCCTCAGTAAACATTGTAAACATCAGTTTATGGTCTCAGTCTCTAGTTTCAAGTCTTCTTCAATGCAGCTTGATGCTCATTTAGTGCATCATGGTCCATTTGGAGTCAAACAGGCCGTAAAGCAGGGGGCGCTTTAGGGCGGGGCTTACTGTGATTGACAGGTCTTAACCCCGACGTTGTCCGGCCTGGGGGCTTTGACCCGATCCCAGTGTTCTAATCAGTTTTACAGCTTTGCTAGCAGACTGGGTCTGTGAATCAATGGCACATAGATGGACCGGTTGAGTGAGAAGGGATAAGTCAAGTTAATCACTCACACTGCCGCACAACTGGGGGCAGTTAATGCACTGTGGTGCATTTAGGCTACTGGTGGAGGGTATATTGTTATCTCTATAGCTTTTATGTGTGAGAGAGAGAGTGAACTGGTGCTCTTATCAAACCTGAAAGCTGACAGTGCCTCTTACTCGATTTGAAGTCATCTATGTTTGGCTCGTTCACCACAGGATCAAAATGTGCCTCCTAGAAAAGGCCAACGTTATTGCACCCGTTGTTTCAGCCAAGTCCTCACAGCGCTCTATTCATGACATCAAATCATGGATGTGAAGGTCTTTCCTCAATGTGTCCACAAACAGCCGTTTTGGGACTCGTTCCTTCAGCATCGGATAAAGCCGAGGTGACCCTAATACACCTTGGGTGCACTTGAGAAGAGTTGTGGGCCACATTTTCACTGTCTGGCGAAAACATGTTGCAGTTTAGTGGCTTAGCAACGTCATCCGTCCATCCGCCTCCGCGTACACAGAGCCCTGCGCCCGAGCGCTCAACAACGAGCTGTTGGTGGAACGGTTTTGTGAGACGGTGACTCTGTGAGGGGAAAAAAGGCATTTTCATTTTGACGTGCGTCCACGGAGCTCCAAAGGTCACAGCGGTTCACGGAGCGTTCCGTGGTGGAGCGGCGCTGACGGGGAAGGAATGGCGGTCGGATTGTGTGTCTGGTAATAATTATGTTTCTGTGTTCAGAAGCATTCTGCGGGCTGTAAAGTTCCCTCCAGGAATAATTCATGGAAATAAAAATCCTCGACCAATGAGTCATTCCACCACTCCGGGACTAAGAAATGGCCTTCAGGGAAACGACACGGTCACACAATCATTTTCACCCTTTCACATATTCAATCCAGAATCAAGGTGCGTCGTGTCAAACGCATGAAAGTGAGTGAGCGAAAGCCTCCGAGTGGGCGGGACGATGTGCCAGCACATTTCCCCCGCAAGTCCGGATCCGACCGGTCAGGGAGGCTTTATTTAGAAAGCGAGTGCTGCTCCGGTAACGTGATCCCGGCCACACGTATTTACCCAGAGAAACATCACCTCCGCCGTCAAAGCCTCGTCTCCGTGTCTGCGTTCAGTCAGTCGGGCCCGCTGAGAAAACCTCCACGTCAGGGACAAAAGCCCCACTCGCCCTTCAGGCTTAAGCACCCAACGCGCAGCGCAAACCCTCCGGAGCAAACGGCTCTCTCTGGCAGCCGGACCGGCAGGCCTGCAAAGGGCAACGGCCAAGTGAGGAAAAGGTCAAATATACCCCCCCTCGCTCCTCCTTACCAAACCCTTAGAACCTTTAAGCCGCCCTGGAGGGTGGGAGCGAGATAAGGATGGGCTCAGAGGTTCAAGCAAAGGCTCGACCCCTTGACTGTGTAATAAGAAGTGACTGTTTAATAAACGCATGTGACCATATCCGGTTCGACATATTCAAAGACATTGACCTACATGATTGTGCATCATGTTTCTGTTCCCCTTTAACAGCAACAGAAGTAGAAGTAAGAGGTTCCGGACGCAGAGCTCTGTAGAAACGAAGAGACGATGACTTTGTCCCGAATAGGATCCCAGCGTACGTTTTAGAGTTGTTTTTGGCAGAAACGCGTGTTGTTTTCCGCATCAGGAGGGGGAGGGGAGGGAGGTGACCTTTTTCCAGCTAAATAATCAAACCTTTCGTCATCCCACCACAGCAGAGCGCTGGCTTCAGGAGCCGGGCCTTAGCAGCAGAGCCTAACGATGAGCTGAGCCTAATGGCTGGTTAATCCCTGCTTTGCATGCAGACACAGTTTGATGGATCGTCCTCCGTCCACATCTGACTGCCTCTACACGTTTGAATCTATGCAAAGTCTTTGACGGGATGAATCCGCCTTCTGCAGGAAGTGACGGTTATCGCGTCTATGGAAGGTTACGATTGGACAGCATTGACCGGCAGCTGGTAGTTTACACTTCTTCATTTGCATGATGTTCATTTAGTGGATGATGGTCCATTTAGAGTTAAATAAGAGTGTAAAGCAGGGTTTGCTTTGGGGCGGGGCTCGTTGTGATTGACATGTCACTGCGTTTGTCCCATTATGCCACCGTCACATCTTTTTTTTGTGATGTGATTCTGTGAAGCTGGTCGCTGGTTAACGGACCCTGGGTTGGCTGATTATTATCTATATTTGTGTCTAATGATTTAATCATTCTGACCTTTTTCATGAAATTATGTAAAATATTTGTGGCTTTTGAACATGTAGCCATACCTTTTTTTGTGATTTGATGCATCATGTGATTGGTGCTAAAACAGCGTTCAGTCTCTGTAACATGAACCAGTCTGGCTTCTCTAATAGACCTCTTCCTCTTCTTCCTCCTCTTCCTCCTCCTTCCTAATACACCATTCTGCTCTTTTGCCGAAGGATGGCCACACTCCTCTCACGTTTATATTCAGTTGCCTAGCAACCAGGACGAAAGGCTTTGGAGGGGTGTTTTGGGGGTTTGGAGATGGGGGGGAGGAGTGGTGCAAGTGGGGTGGGGGGAGGGGGGTTGTACTACGAGATCACATCTTTGTTGTGCGATTATTGCGCCAACATTTATTGCAATATGCAATATTATTGCAATTTTTAATTTTGAAAATATTTTTATGCCACTTATGTCACCACATTTATATTTAAAATGAATATCGCAGCACCAAAAATGATTGCACGCGATTTCAGATGGTGTGCGATAAGTCATTTATGGCACGTGGCCACAGGCCTTGGTGTACTTATGGAGGTGGAAGAAGCAGATGAAGAACCAATCAGTGGCAGGTATCCGTGTGACATTTTAACAACGCCTTGTACGGCGCCGTGCTCTCCTCAACGCACAAAAGAACCCAAATCCATTGAGGTCACCACTGGACGCAGGGTCCCTGCATCCTGAAGGAAAAGTGGGGAGAACTTGAGTCCTTTAGATTCAGAGCCGGAGGCGGAGCTCCGTTATTTGAGCCGAGGCGATTCGTCGACGTCCCTGTTTCTAACGCTTCCTGTTTCCTGCGTTTTGAATGTTTGGTGATTTGGTGAAAAAGCAGCTAACGAAAGACATTTTCATCGCCGTTATTCAACGGGAGCGACGCCGGGTAAAACGCAGCCAGCCAATCACAGCGCGCGTGCTCTACGTTGTGCCGTATCATAGCAACCGAGACTGTACTTCCTGGCGGTTTGGTGCGATGCTGCTCGGCATGATGACGCTGATCTATCGATGTGATGGCTTCGCTACGCGGCAGAGGCAGCTTCTGCTGTTTGTTGCACGTTTTGATTTGCATTTTGCATTTCGGTCGGTCGGGTGAAGCCCGACGACCTCGTGGATGGAAACTCATTTAAATCCACCATTTGTAGTGAAATAGTTGAGTGGTTTGTGTTTTCATTGGGAGTTGTTGTCATTTCTATCAATGCTTGTTTTTACAAATAATTAAACCACTTTGGTCTCTGCTTTTCTTTCTCCCCTTCTCCCCCTCAACCCCAGCCTCCGTCCTCCCCCCTGCCTCTCCCCTGTATTCCTTCTCTTTTACCACCTTAGCTTTCACCTCCTTGTTCCTCCTTTATCGGAACTCTCCTCCTTTCTCTTGCCGTTGCTCCCATAATCTCTATTTCTTCCCCTTTGTTTCCTTCCCCTTCCCCTTTTTCTCCCCCCCAGTCCCCCACCGTTGTGACATCACTCCCTGTTTGCATAGCTATTGTCTTACAGCGGCAACGGCAGCAGCTCCTCACCAGATATTTTATTTTTACCCCCCCATTCCCTTCCTCCAGCCCTCCTTCTCACTCCGGGAAAAACCCTCCCGTTCTCTCGCCCCCCTCCCTCTCTCCTTCCCCATTAGTAAACACTGAGGTGGACTGAGGAGTGAGAGAGCGGGCGAGGCGCAGAGAGAGAGGCGACCACGTCGCCGCGTCCGCATTTGATCAGCTGATCAGTTGACTCGGCTGTGAAGGATATACATTTATATATTTAGATATTTTCGGTCTTCGTTTATCGATTGATTTCCTCCTCCGCTGGACCTCTTGTTTCTGGACTGTGTGTGTGGGAGGGGGGGGGGGGGGGGGGGGACTGGACGGGTATCGGCGTCGGGGCATCTGGCCGTCTGCGAGGCTGCGACGGCCGGCTGGCTGCATTGTGTTGCTTCGATGACCCCTGCTGTGTAGCTGCCTGCTCACCAACCCCCCTCCCTCCCCCTTTCTCTCTCCTTCTCTCGCTCTCCACTGTCTTTCCTCCTCCTCCTCCCCTCCCCCCGTACCTCCCCCCTCCCCCCCTCCCCTCTCTCCATCACAGCTCCCGGCCCAGCCATGTTCGGCACAGAGTCCTCATGTAAGTACCGCCAGCATCCTCCTGCCTCCTCCTCTTGTTCATGTAACGCGTTTTTAAATGTTTGTATTTGTGCCTTTTTGTAAGGGGGGGGGATCAGAGAGGCAGCGGGGGGAAGGAAACGGCAGGATTTTTTTATTATCTTCCCCCGTCTATTCTTGCATCCCTCCTCTCTTCCCTCGTCTTCCTGTTTTGCCTCCATGGTCGCTGGTGACCGACACAAATCTGGGATCTACCATTTTATCACCAGGAGCTAGCTGGTCGCTCTGAGCCCCCCGCCTGCCTCTCTGCCGCGTGTTGGTGCGTGTGTTTGATACAAATACATGTATTTCTGTGTGTGTGTGTGTATATATAATATATGTATATATATGCACTCATCGCCTGCCTGTGTGCATTTCAGTGTGTTGCGGTTGAATGCCTTTTAAGTGCCGTCTTTGTGCACGTTGTTATGAGTGTGTGTGTGACAGAAAGAGAGAGAGAGAGCGAGCACATCAAAAGATGGATGCTTTCGTCTCGGCGCTGCACGCTTTTGCAGAAGCAGCCTCCTCTGTCCTTTCCGGTCCAGCTCCACCTGAAGCTAGCTTAGCACACTGCTCTGGTGTGTGTCTGTCTGTGTGCGTGCGTGTGTGTGTGCATGTCTGTGTGTGCGCTATACGTGGGCCGCCGTGTCCAAACAAATCCCCGCCCACCCGCCACCCCACCTTTCTGCCCCACCCTTCACTGAAAAGCGATCTCTCCGATCGATGCCACAGCGTCTCGCTGCACGCCGCTTCAGGGAAGTCTGAGCGGATCGATCTCGTCGCGGGCCGAGCGGTAACTTCCGCTCAGGCCGGTGTGGGTCGGTGGTGCTGGTGGGGGGGTTGGCGGGGGGGCTTTGTCTGCTACTCTGGAGGTACCAAGGTTCCGATGGCGTTCTTTCGGGGTCTCCTTCGCGCACTTCAAGGCTTCCAAATTAGCGCTGAATCCCGAGGTCGCTTGAGGGTCAAACGTGAGCCACTCGGCTGCGCGCTCGCCAGTACGCCGGACAAACTAAGAGAGGTTCTCTCTGTTGTCGTCATCGTGGGGATTATGTTATAAGTGGTAAATAATAAATGAACTAGAGTATTGTTAAGCTTGGATGGTTAAAACATCTGTTACAGCCACACTTGCCTTGTATATCAAATGTAGAAGGATATTTACTTAAAAGCAATTACCCCGAGGCCCACAATGCATTGGGTGCATGAGACCAACTGCAACGTTGAGCTCAGCTCAACCGTTCGCTCCACCGATACCGATCAGTTCATCCCGATAACTCCATTTTTAAATGTAGCTGCTCTCCTGGGAATCTTTGTGGGTAAATGCAGTTTTACAGTTTTGATCGTTGACGCATAAAAAGATGCTAACGTGTTAGCCGAGTAGGAATTTCTTCGGTCACCCAGCAGTGCAGGTTCAGCCTGCTGACTGTGAGGAGGGTGGAGCCCCCCGTTAATGGGCCGTTTCATTGCAGGGTACTGTGGTACTTTGCAGCGGTCACATGGTCAGTAGAGCGTGGAATCATCAACGGCTCCGACTCGGCGTATTTGTTCGTGTGTCTTAAAATGAGCGCATTGATTGGAGACATAATGTGATCGCTGTGAATGTTCGGTCACTGGAGGAGGAAGAACTAACGGTTCCCTCCATCAGCCTCCTTTGACATTTGACACGTCTCCGTTCCGTCCCTCTGATGGAGGAGGGACTGAAAAGAGACATCTGGTGAGACGTTGGGACGCGTTGAAGTGCGGCGTCTCGTCGGCTCGCAGTCTCTCAGAGATTCCGTCGCACTTCGTAGTTTATCGGATGTAATTCTTTTTCCAGGATCTTGTTACTTTAAACGTTTTGCCTGGGACAAGATTTTTGTAAAACATCGGCGGTGTTTGGCCGGTTTGCCTCGCTGTGAGGACGGGTCATCCAGCTGTTGGAGGCAGTGTCGTACCTGCTTCCAGGTCTCGGTGGAGGCCTCTGGACCGGCGGCTCCTTCCTGCCGGCTCCTGGGAAAAAACGTTATCACACAATCAGCTCGAATCCCATCGGCTCATCCCGCTTGTGTCGCTGCAAACAGGTTTTGTGTATTGACGAGCATTTTATGGGTTTATTAGGGAGTCAGCAGTAGAGGACGGGAAATGGAGGAGCTGGGTCCAGCAGTGAGCAAGAGGTGACGCAGTAAAAGTGTACAATAACACAGAGAAAGGAGTCGCAGGCTGACAGATGCACTGAGCACATGTTACCCATAAGTATTGATCATCGTTATGGATGCTGATCCGGAAGCATTGCTTCCTGATCATGAGCTGTGCGCGTCGCTGGCGATTGGACCGTTCTCATACGTAGCGCCACACGCGTGACGCAGTGCGAGGCTTCTTCTCGCGTGTGGAGGCAGCAACGTTGCTCAGTCAGATTAATATTAGATTGCCAATGATAGAGATGCAAAAGAGGTCCGTTTGGTGATGGCAGCACGGCTCAGATCGCTGCAGCGTTGCATAACTGCTCTTTCATCACTGGCCGTGTGTGTGTGTGTGTGTGTGTGTGTGTGTCTTGGTGTTATTGAGATGAGCCTCCGATGGGCTGCGACCTGCTGAGGAGGCTACAGGTCAGAGGCGCCTTGTCTTCCTTCCGTCCTCCGCTTACTGAAAAAACACTGCTCGCCGAAGGCCAGAGCAGAAAACCTCTCGACGCCGATCTGTCGCCTTTGTTGCCACGGTAACCATCCGCTGGTAACCGTCGATTCGGCTATTTCTCTCCGTCCGCAGACCGTACGGCGGCCGCGGCTCGATCGAGGCCGAAGAGGCTCCGAGCGGATTCTCCCACGGACGAGACGCTGGCGCTCTCTCAGGGGTCGTGACCTCTGACCCGCAGAGGCACTCCGCTCGCCGGTTTGATTCCCAGAACCGACACTTAAACCCGTTGCGGATTGTTTGGTTTCGACCTTTTGTTCGGACTCCGTGGGGACGCCGTTGCATTCGTTTCATCGTTGCCTCTGCAGGGCGAAACGCTTCCATCCCGTCGGGTCGTTCGTGTTTTCGTGTCCTTGTATGGATCCGAGCCGCTCGTGGAGGAATTCAGCGGCACCGGCCAACAGCAACACAGCTCCCAGTTTTAATGAGCGCATGCCGGGCCGGGGGGGGGGGGGGGGGGGCTGAGGTCATGCTGCCGCTCGTCCCCACCCCCCATCTCAGACCCCCCCCCCCCTCCGACCCCCACTCTGCTGGCGCTGCATGTCTGCGCTACTTCTTTGGGCTGATTTTTGATTTGCCAATCTGACAGCAGATGACAAACACTCGCCATGTGTGTCAGCTTCGTGAAATAGAAAACTGGCATTAAATGTCGAATTGAAATATATCGATTACATAAAGACATGTTCTGTATTTCTACACATCCATCCCTCTGGATCCATCCACACCGAAGAATCATAAGGAGCTGCCGTCGGTCTGCAGCCGGCTTGGAACACAAACACTTTTTAAACCTTCCGGATCAAAATCCCCACTTTTTGTTAAAAACTCCCTCAATGAAGAAAACTTTCATTCCAAATTATTCCAAAAAAAGGCATCCAAAAATAATCATGATGGTTGTCAGCACGCTAGCTGTTAGCGATGACCATTAGCATAGGCTAAGCGGCACAGCGTGGCTCTTTATGTTGTTCATGTTCTCAGCTTGGTGGGATTTAACACAGTTAATAAGCAGAAACGCTCCATAGCTGTTCATAGGCTGGTGTGTATACAGATACAGTATTTATCTATACATATACATGTGTGTACACACATGTATATGTATAGATATATATGTATCCATAGATACGTGTGTTTCCATTCAAAGGACTGAGACGCGTCTGTAAGGCGACACTGGGAAGGAGGAGGCTCCATCCGTTGCTGTGGGGTCGTTGAGGGGTTGTCATGGTTACCTCTGCAGGAGGAGGCTATGGAGCACCTGCCCCGCCCCCCTTCATTAAAATCCTTGTTATTGATTGGCTGTGCCGCTATCTCCCATCGCCCCCCCCATCTGTATTTATTCTGCCTTGTTACTAGAAGGAAAAGCAGGAAGAAACCGGCTCACCATTGAATCACCCCGTTGTCACTCACGGTGCCGCGGCCAATCCAACCCAACCCGACCGAACACCCCTCCCACCCCCCCACGCCTCCCCCCTGCCAAATGGGCCATACGAGGGGCAGGTAGTACGGGTGTGCACCCGCTGGAGAGACACAATCTGGTTGTGCGCTGGAAGAAGGAGAGAATCTCCCTTTGACTGCGCCTCCTTGCCGGAGGTGTTTGTGTTTGAGTGTGACGGCGTGGGGCGGCGTGTGGCGGCGTGTGACGGCGAGCGGCGGAATGGAGGGTGAGCAATGACACGCCGGCAGGAGTCGGGGGGGCTGAGCGCCGGCTGCGTCTCTTTGTGTTGTGTACAGCAGGTGGGCCTGTACACTTTCTATTGATATTCATGAAGTGGACGATTTGCTCAGCGCGTGGGCGAAGGCCTGTGTGTGTGTGTGTGTGTGTGTGTGTGTGTGTGTGTGTGTGTGTGTGTGTGTGTGTGTGTGTGTGTGTGTGTGTGTGTGTGTGTGTGTACACAGTGGCTTGTTCAGCAGAGGAGGGGGGGGAGTCATTCATCCTATGTGTTTGTTCTCCTTTTGTTAGCAATGTTTTGGACAGGTTGTAGTCGGGGCCTCGTGAACCTGCCGCTTCTTCAACATCGCAGTTGTTGTTTGACAGAAATGCTGCTGGAAACAGGAATAAAATAATAAAAAGGGTTTCATGGTTTGTCGGTTGCTTCTAGCGATGGAACGGTGCACTGAAGCCCTGTTTCCCCTCCCAGTTCAGTCTGTAATCTAACCAGTAAATGTAAAAACTAGAAACCCCCTCTGATCTGCTGCTGTGTCTCTCTGTGATTTGGGGGTCAAAGAGCCTCAAGACGATGACGACGTCTGAGCTGCGTCGCCAGCGATCGAGCCGCCTTTTCTTTACCGAAGCTGATCAGCTGCTTCTGTTGACATTCACACACACACACACACGAGCACAACCACAGGACGGGATCTGATAGACCGCCTCTCCATGCAGCCAATCAGCAGCTTGGATTCTGCATTTTAATCCCTTTATTTATCAGAAGGACATTTCACCTTTTTTCACACACAAAGTGTTAAGCAATCATCCCGAATACATAACGAGTCTGCTGTTCAATTCATTCTCCTCCTGTGTGTGTGTGTGTGTGTGTGTGTGTGTGTGTGTGTGTGTGTGTGTGTGTGTGTGTGTGAGGTAGTAATTCAACGTTTAAATGTGTCTCAGTGTGTGTCTTTTTATCATTCTGGTCAGGCTGCCCCCCCCCCACCCCTTCAGTAAAGGTCGCGTCTCCTGTTGTCTCCAGTGACATTTAGTCCTTCAGTTTCTGTTTGGAATTTGTCCCTTCAAATCGTCCCGCTGTCCTCCCAGCATGCTCTGCAGGACGAGTCCTCTGCACACGGAGCGCCGGCTGGAGCCCCTCCGTCGCCATGGCGCCCGAGCATCCCACACGGTTCATTGGGTGGCCGTGTTGATTACATCTGAGACTGTGATATAAATATATAGCCTGCAGGCTAACAGGCTAACACGCTAATGCAGTCTTTGACTTAGGAGAGAGCTAACAGCCGACGGTACTTAGCGTGACGTTAATGTGGATCCTGCTGGATCCGAACGCTTCATTATTCTCTGACTTGGCGGAGAAGACGAGTGTCGGCGGGCCGACGGCAGCTGCTCCTCTGAAAGAGCCTCTTCTGCGAGGAGAGCCTCCACTTCACCGCCGTCAATGGCTGCACTGTGTGTGTGTGTGTGTGTGTGTGTGTGTGTGTGTGTGTGTGTGTGTGTGTGTGTGTGTGTGTGTGTGTGTGTTTGTGTGAGGCTCTGAGCGGGGTCCATGGAGGATTATTCTGAATGCGTCTTCTGGACTGAACTGTCTTTCACACCTCTGAGCTGCTAATCTGTCTAAACGGATCTAACCTGCAGGCGGCTCATCGGGGCGCCGTATCACGCTCGCGTTCCGCCGTGAACTTAGAGAAACGATGCCGAGTAGAACGCTCGCAGCCTCAAACGCCATCGACCACGTTGGTAATCCAACATTTATTCCTGTGAGATTTTAGTTCTCGATTAAAAGCAGATGGCAGAGGAGGATATTAATATCACGCGTGTTTACAGTTTGAAGAAGGGCAAAGGTCGTCTCATGAGTCCCTCCTTCTTGTGTCCCTGCAGTAAGCATGTTCCTCAACACCCTGACGCCCAAGTTCTACGTGGCTCTGACGGGAACCTCCTCCCTCATATCAGGACTCATATTGGTAAGAAGGATGTTCCTAATGTCTTGTGATGAAAACACACACACACACACACACACACTGAAACACAGTCCTGCTGTCAGAGAGGGAGAGACTAGGTGGTAGATATTACAGATGTGCTCCACAGATGTTTAGCCAGTAATAAGAAGAATAGCGACGAGGTGAAGGAGCTGTGTTTTTTAACCTCGACTCTGCAGCAGTGATCGTTCTGTGTGTCTGAAATCGCTCCTCCCTTAAAATCATGAAGATGCTGATCGTCCTTTTCTGGCCGTGCACGGTATGTGCACGTTATGTGCACGTTATGTGCACGGCCTGTTCTATCTGAGTGTAACTGCGTGTGAAGAATGCAAATGGAACCAGTGGTGTTTTTATTCTGCAGATATTTGAGTGGTGGTATTTCAGGAAGTATGGCACCTCCTTCATAGAGCAGGTGTCTGTGAGCCACCTGCGCCCCCTGCTGGGCGGGGTGGACAGCAGCACCCCCAGCAGCTCCAACACCAGCAACGGAGAGGCCGACTCCAGCCGACAGAGCGTGTCCGGTGAGATGAGAGGCGGAGCCACCGCGGTGACATCACAGCTAGCGTCGGATAGCATCTGAATAAGCAAAGAATGATGATGATGATGATATTATGGCTCCAATTATAGTACAAGTAGAATATATTTTCCGATGCACAATTACAACCGATGAGTCCAACAAGGCTTTGATGTAACTTTTAAATGTGAACGTGTGTAGAATCGGTGCGCACACTAAGAAGCCTTCACAGCATCTCAAGTGCATCAACAAATGATCTTACGTTATTATTCTATACATTAAATGAAGTGTTGGTTATTCGTTTTAGTCTCTAACCGGATTATAATCGGGACGAGTAAAGAAAGCAGCTTTCTCAGTCGTGTTTTCATCGTTTAATGATCAGTGTGTTCACGTGGGATTAAACGGGATTACGCATAAACCACTACAAGCTCCCAATCAGAAGTAAAGAAGCTTTCAATTATTCCGGCTCCATTGATCCGGCAATAAAGTGTTGTTTGTTGTAAAGAGAAACGTGATGATTTCTGTTCTGTATCTTCATGTCAGAGAAGTGAAACGGTTCATTATGTCTCCCTCCTGCAGAATGTAAAGTGTGGAGAAATCCGCTCAATTTATTTCGTGGAGCCGAATACAATCGGTGAGTGTTTACAGCTCCTTGTGTTTCTCCTCCTCCTCTTCCTCGTTACTCCTCCTCTTCTTCCTCATTACTCCTGTTCTTCCTCCGCTCATCGCTTTGATGATTCAACTTCTCTCTCGTCCACCTGCTTTGTTTCCTGTTCTCCTTCGGTTCCTCATCCCCCCCCTCCCGCTCCCCTTTAACTCTCACGATGCCGTGGTCTCCTCCTCCCAGCATGCCGAGCGGCATTTGACCCCGCGTGGTCTCTTCCAGGTACACGTGGGTGACGGGTCGAGAGCCGCTGACCTACTACGACATGAACCTCTCGGCGCAAGACCACCAGACCTTCTTCACCTGCGACTCGGACCACCTGCGGCCCGCCGACGCCAGTAAGCCAGCGCGGCGTCCGGGCGGCGTGTCGGTGGGAGGCGGCGGGGCGAGCGGCTCTGACATGTGACCTGTGATTGTGTGTGTGTTTGTATGGTGGCAGTCATGCAGAAGGCCTGGAGAGAGAGGAACCCACAAGCTCGCATCTCCGCCGCGCACGAGGCTCTGGAGCTGGAGGAGTGAGTCCTCCTCGTCCTCCTCTTGTTAGGGAAAGCGAGGACGACGTTTCATGTAATGCCCCCCCCCCCCCTCTCCCCCCCTCTCCTGCAGCTGCGCCACGGCGTTCATCCTGCTGGCGGAGGAAGAGGCCACGACCATCATGGAGGCCGAGCGGCTCTTCAAGCAGGCGCTGAAGGCCGGAGACGGCTGCTACCGCCGCAGCCAGCAGCTGCAGCACCACGGCGCGCAGTACGAGGCGCAGCACAGTGAGTGGTGTGCGTGTGTGTGTGTCTGTGCGTGTGTGTGTGTGTGTGTGTGTGTGTGTTACATCCTGGGTGTGTTTGCCCCCCCCCAGGGAGAGACACCAACGTGTTGGTGTACATAAAGAGAAGACTGGCCATGTGCTCCAGAAAGCTCGGCCGCACAAGAGAAGCTGTTAAAATGATGAGAGATGTAAGTACACACACACACACACACACACACACACACACACACACACACACAGAGCAGCTCTTCTTCATTCACTCCACATGCATCATTGATGAACCCTGTGTGCATGTGTCGCCCCCTGCTCGGTATTACATGTAACAACAGTTGTGTGTTTTCCAGTTAATGAAGGAGTTCCCTCTCCTCAGTATGTTCAACATCCACGAGAACCTGCTGGAGTCACTGCTGGAGCTCCAGAACTACGCCGACGTCCAGGCCGTTCTGGCCAAGTACGACGGTGAGGGGCCGAGACGCGCGGCGCTTCTCACTGACGGGCGTTCGCCCGCGAGCCCGAAAACAAACGCGCGTTCAGAGACACCCGAGGACCGAAAGAGGAGCATCAGAGGAGCCTCAGGGGTTCCTCTGAGGCTCCACTGATGTTACGACGTGTTGTACACATCCTTCGTGGTGTCTCATGAACACAACAGGGTGGATTTATTTCCTCAACCCGTTTAATAAATTTCCCCCAAAAAAAAAAGGCTCCGACAGCCTGAACATCAGCCGAGAGGAACCTGCTGATCACATGACGCGTCTCGCACACCGAACAGTGTAAACGTCTCCGGGTCTCTTATGAGACCTGCGTCTCTCTCCTCCATCATGTGACCCCCCCCCCCCCCCCCCTCCTGTGTCTGCTGTCTCCACAGATATTAGCTTACCCAAATCTGCCACCATCTGCTACACGGCGGCGCTGCTCAAAGCCAGAGCCGTGTCAGACAAGTGAGTCGCCAGAGAGGCTTCAACGTGCGTTTAATCAGAGGCGCCTTAATTACACTGCTGCTGTGTGTGTGTGTGTGTGTGTGTGTGTGTCTGTGTGTAGATTCTCTCCAGAGGCAGCATCCCGACGAGGGCTGAGCACAGCAGAGATGAACGCAGTAGAAGCCATCCACAGAGCGGTGGAGTTCAACCCCCACGTGCCCAAAGTGAGACACACACACACACACAGCAGCTCAAAGTGGTGGCCTGAGCCTGCTCTTACCTGTCCTCCTCCTCCTCCTCCTCCTCCTCCTCCTCCTCAGTATCTGCTGGAGATGAAGAGTCTGATTCTTCCTCCAGAACACATCCTGAAGAGAGGCGACAGCGAGGCCATCGCCTACGCCTTCTTCCATCTGCAGCACTGGAAGAGGGTGGAGGGGGCGCTCAACCTGCTGCACTGCACCTGGGAGGGCAGTGAGTGTGCACGCACGCACACGCACACACACACACACACTCTACTGGCCACTTGACAGATTGCACAGCGTGCTGAGGTGTGTGTTGTGTGTGTTTGTGTGCAGCGTTCAGAATGATCCCGTATCCTCTGGAGAAAGGTCACCTGTTCTACCCGTACCCCATCTGCACAGAGACCGCCGACCGGGAGCTGCTACCCAGTAAGAGACGCCCCGACACGCACGCACGCACACATACGCACACACGCACACACACATACACGCACACACACGTAGTTATATTCCTGCTGTTTTACAGCGATATCTCTCAGTTTGTTTGGGATTCTTGTTATTTGAGAAAACGTTGTCAGCATTTTATAACAAAGCACCGCTCATGTTTGTTAAAATATTAAAGCTGTCAGACAGTCGAAGTAAAAGTGCAATGGCTTCCTATGAATAGAACCCGAGTTGTACCTGGATCCTTGAGCTTTATTTGTCCAAACATTTATGAGGATGATGTTACCAGTAACTATCGGTTTTGTTGTCGGACTAAAGTTTCTCTTGTTGAATTCGTTAATAAATGTGATGACGAGGCAAATTCCTGAAGTGTGTGTGTGTGTGTGTGTCCGTGTGTGTGTCCGTGTGTGTGTCCGTGTGTGTGTGTGTGTGTGTGTGTGTGCGTGTGCGGAGCAGCACGTCTGTCTTCGCACACAAACTTTCACTCTATTAAGTTGGCTTCTAGCCAGCAGCAGCGACGCACTGCTGTGTGTGTGTGTTTGTGTGTGTGTGTGTGTGTGTGTGTGTGTGTGTGTGTGTGTGTCTTAAGAAGCTGAACCGTTGGCGGTTCATACAAAGTGGGCGTCGCCTCATTGGTTTGTGGAATGACTTCAGTGGTTTCGCCGTCACCATCTTGGATTCAGGCTGTTGTGTTGACATCTTTGAACTGACTCGTCAATCAGCTGTAGTCCCGCCCTAAAGCGTCCCCTGCTTTATGGTCCATTAGAGACCTGTCAATCAGCTGTAGTCCCGCCCTAAAGCGTCCCCTGCTTTATGGTCCATTAGAGACCTGTCAATCAGCTGTAGTCCCGCCCTAAAGCGTCCCCTGCTTTATGGTCTGTTGGACTCTAAATGAGCATCATGCTGCATTGAAGAAATATATCAGGAGCGAAGTGGAGTCACTTCCTCATAGACGTCTATGGGAGCAGAAGAGTCGCCCCCTGGTGGACACTACATAGTGTCCACCAGGGGGCGACACTACATAGTGTCCACCAGTGTGCAGTTAACACTTTTGCACCTCAATTCAACTACTTTGTACATGACGGCTGTGATTACTTTAGTGACCAGGCAACAAGAACAAACAATTACTTCAGTAGGTTGTCTGGTCAGATGTGGTACATTTTTAAACTAACATTGCATTTGTGTGTTTGTCCCACGTGGAAGCAGTGTTTCACGAGGTGTCGGTCTACCCGAAGAAGGAGCTGCCCTTCTTCATCCTCTTCACAGCCGGACTATGCTCCTTCACAGCCATGCTGGCTCTGCTCACGCACCAGTTCCCCGAGCTCATGGGCGTGTTCGCTAAAGCTGTGAGTCGCACACACACACACACAAACACGTTTTAATAAACAGCTGACGAAGCTCTTAAACAAGTCGTCTCTTCTTCTAGTTCCTCAGCACGCTGTTCGCGCCGCTCAACTTCATCATGGAGAAGGTGGAGAGCATCCTGCCGTCCAGCCTCTGGCACCAACTCACCCGCATCTGACCGGCCCCAGGACCCCCCCCCCCCCCCCGGACACACTGAACTGATTCCCCGAGGGGGGGGGGGGGGGCTCCCCCTTTGTGCCAAGAGGAGCGCGCTCAGAACCGAACTACTGACAAAAAGGCAAAACACTGGAATCCACAGTTGGTTTTGACTTTATTTGATATGTTTGCATTTGGGGGGTTTTCAATCATTTAAAGCTGTTCTTTTGTTGTACAAAAAAGAAAAAAAGGTGATCAATTGCCATCATTAGAAAAGTGAAAAGACAAAAAAATACAATAAAGGACTTTTTGTGTAATGCTGCAAGCCGGCTTCTTCCCGCCGTTTTTTGATTCAGCGGCTGAGGAGCCTGTGGAACGTCTCCTCGGGGAGAAGAGCTCATCGTGTTTTAATGTGCTGATCCACAAGTGTCCATTTTCACACGATTTACAGGGTAAAGGATCGTTAATGTGACAGAGCTGCGTTACCACGGAGACCACGCTGACGAAGGGTCAGTAAACCTCCCCCGGTTTGATTGACAGGTCACGACTGGTCTTTGCAGGTGTGCATGTCCACCTGCTGCTGACAGTCGCTGCAGCGCACGGCGCAGCACCAGTGGAACTTGCACTCGCACTTGGTGCTCCAGCTGACCCGCGACGTGTCGTAGCCTCGCCCGCAGCACATGACCTCGCAGCCGTCCACGCCGCGGGACGTCCGGTTACAGACACGCCCCCCCGTCCCCATCGACCCTGTGTGTGGGGGAGAGAGAGTTGATATTAATAAAACATTCTCTGCAATTAGAGCCAATAGGGGCGCAGTATTAACGCTGTCTGCGCCGCCCACATGCGACGGAGAGGCTGAGTGAGATGAGAGGAGCCGTCAGCATGAACCGACACCCCCCCCCCCCCCAGCGGTTCATTTCACAGGACACACACACACACACACACACACACACTTCTACTGTAAGTCAGGATCAGATGAACCTTTGACATTCAAAAAGTAATTTGCATTTTCTGAGAGCCGTTCTGCTCGTTGCTTTAAAAACCATCAACATCTTTAGAAATAAACGTCCTTCACAGGAAACAATTTACATCTGTGCGAATACTTTATATTTAATTTAGCTAATGCTTTTATCCAAAGATTCAACTACGAGCCGTTTACTAAAAGAACATGCCGTGTTGAAGACGGAAAAACTAGAGACCATAAACAAACTAAATCCAGAAAAGTGGGCGTCTATGGGACCAGAGGAGTCGCCCCCTGCTGGTCACTGCGCAGAATGAAGGGTTATGACAGAAGCACTGAACTCACTTAAAAAAAAAAAAGACCTGTTCAGGAATTTGCTCTTTGTTTACATTCTGTGTCGGCCCCCCCAGGTAATATGTCTGGGCACGACCCCCCCCCCAGCCCCGCCTCCGCGCTGGTATGCTGCTCCGAGAGCGGTGACATCACAGTCTCCCTCGCGGCGTCTGCTTATTGAATTAAGATGAGGGGGCGCCGAGAGACGAGTTTATCACCTGAGCCTCGCCGAGCGACATCGATTTCACACTCAGAGGCACAGAGGGGGCGTGTGTGTGTGTGTGCGTGTGTGTGTGTGTGTGTGTGTGTGTCTTAATGTGTGTTAATCAGAATGATTGAGGGCGAATTTGCACGTCTGTGAGTGTTATTTTAGTTTGTGTGGCAGGAGAAGGAATGTGTGCGTTTCACCGTACAGTTTGTGTGATGACAAAGGGGAGAGAGAATGTGTGTGTGTGTGTGTGTGTGTGTGTTGCTTACATGTACACAGCACAGAAACTCATGTTTTGTGTCTCGATACACTGAAGTATAAATATATAAACTGTCAATATTGTAATTATATAAATATTTATTTACAGCAAATAATCTTGTTTAGAAAGCTGCAACTAGCGTGTTGCTACTGGCTAGCGCTGATGCCTCCATGCTGAGAGCCACGTGGAGACAATCCTTATGCACACTAAGCCCCGCCCATTATCGAAGGTCTGCCGGATGTGGAGATTATTGATCAGTGACAGCAGGTATAAAAGATCAATAAGCAACGTTGACTAAACCACGATGACATCACTCTCCGCCAAAGGGACGTAGCTTAGATCACATGACTTACGTACGACGATATGTTTAAATACCAGAGAAAAGCTCAACCGGTGTGGGGTCATGTGAGCAGGAAACCATCAAAACACAGACCATAAAGTCAATGTTTACAATGTTTACTGAAGGAATAAATCAAGAGGAGTAATAGACTTCTACGGGACCAGAGGGAGTCGCCCCCTGCTGGACATTAGGAAGAATGAAGGTTTATGATATGAAGCTGTTGTATCCTGATCGGACCTCCACCAAATATAATTTGTTAGCCAATCGTGCCCTGAGGTGCGTGTGTGCGTGCGTGTGATTTATAGTGATCTGTGGCCCTCTGAGGTTTCAGCCCACAGAACTGTGTAATGGGTCTTAAACCGGCCGACACCCGATCGCCACGGATCATCTGCTCTAACACACACACACACACACACACACACACACACACACACACAGATGTTTAACTCCTAATCTTAAAGGCAGCCTGAAGACGCAGGAATCACCTCACAATCTACTTTGATCGTAATTACAAACCAAACACTGGTAACTTTGATAGATGAGGAAACGTAACCGTCAGCAGCAGAGCTAACGCACAGAGGAAGAGGAGCGCCAGCCCCCCCGGTGAAGGTGGGCGTGTACCTGACTCGGGGTCCCAGACGCAGTAGTCCGGCGAGTCCTCCAGGTACACCAGGTCGTTCCCGCTGGGCCGCTTGAAGTGCGCGGCGGTGAAGCCGGTGCCGTACTGGTTGACGGACACCTGCGCGGCGCCGTTGTACCGCCGGCGCAGGTGGTCGCCGGTGCGCCGGAAGTCGGCCATGGCGAGCCAGCAGGTGCGCACGCTGCACGAGCCGCTGACGCCGTGACATTTACACTCCAAGGTCATGAAGCGTTTCACCGCCTGGCGAGGGGGGAGGGGACAGGAAGTGAGGCGCCAGGAGGAAGTCGGCTTATTGATGACGAATAAGATGTAGGTTTTAATATCTTCGTCACCTTCCTGCCGGCTCGGTTGTTGTGCAGGTTCATGAGCGCCCGGGCGTCCCTCCCCTTCCTCTCCTTGGCGTCCACGAAGCCCTGGCTGAAGCGCACGGCGTGCTCCACGTGGTCGCTGCAGCCGCCCCAGGCGAAGGAGCCCCTGGCGTCCCGGGACGAGCCCGTCTTCCGGGGGTCGCAGGAGCAGGAGTCCAGGCCGCCGCGGCTGCAGGCGCGCGCCAGCGTGTGCACCACGCCGGCCGAGGAGATGGCGTACATGAAGGCCACCTCGCGGCTGCCTGGGGGGGACATTAGTAAACTCCAGCACACACACAGACCTGGGCTTAGCCGAGCGCAGCTAACGAGGCTAACGAGGAGACGCTGAGAGATCAAAAACAGAAGCGACCTCTGTGGAATTGTTTGAAGTTACCTCGCTGACATTGACAATAAGGAGCCATGGCGGGGCCGCCGGGAGGGGGGGGGGGGGGGGGGGAGGGGTGGTTCGGCTGGGAGGTCTGAATACCACACGGGGCTGATTAGAGGCCAAATGTTGTTACTCCTCTTTACAGGTAAAAAAAAAAAAAAATCTATAATAGAAACTGTTGACCGTTTTGGTGAAATCAGTTCGGTTATTCGACACAAACGCTTCCATCACTAAAACGTGTTCTGCTCAGAATCAGCAGCTTGCAGCTGATTCTCCAACTCTGCAGAACAAAAACAACAATATTACATCAAAGTACCGTGAAGCACGTCAACCCCCCGTGGCCGTGATGGATGTAGAACTGTAAAGTGAGACGAGGTGCGGAATGCGATGCAACCTTCTGAGGAGGACAGAAGAAGAAGAGGACGATGGATCAGTTTCACCAGAAGCCTCTAAATCATCGCTTTGAGAAACCAGCCGGTTGTTTTGATTGTCGCCCGTTAAATCGGGAAAACGTGTTTGTTGCCAGAGACAACGACCCAGCAGGTCCTTTTCCTGGTCGAGGTCAACGAGGTCATGAGTTTGACACATATGCTCTAAAGGCCTAAATGAATGCAGCTTCCGTCTGATGATGCAGCATTAAAGTAGCAGAACTTACAGGAAACAATTAACTCGGATGGGAAAGTCTCCCCTGCCGCTCCAAAGCCAGAGCCACTCACCGTGCAGCAGCAGGCGTCCGAACAGGCTGTGCTCCCGGGCCGTGGTGTTGCAGTTCCAGCGGTGGTTGCGGAACTGGTGCTGGCACTCCGCGATCCAGTCGCTCATCCCGGCCCCGATGGCCTGCATCACCGCCGGGTGCTGGCGGCACAGCTGCCGCTGCTTGTTGACCAGGCCGGGGATGTTGTTGCACATCACCTGGGAGCCCAGCGTGCCCATGTACCTGCGCACGGAGGCCAAGGCGTCAACATCGGGGAGAGGGAGGGGAGGGGAGGGCGGGGGGGGGGGGTTCTGAGGCAACGTGTGAGATAGGAAATGTGACACTATGAGAGTTCTCCCAAAAAGGGACAGATTGTTAGCAGCGTTTAAGAAGGTAGCAAATGAAAAGAGTAAAAAAAGAAAAGTAAAAAAAGTGTTTTTGTTGAAATCCACACTGATGTACCTGCAGAACCAGGTGAGAAGAGAAAGACCAGAGCAGCAGAGGGAAAGAAATGATCTGTGCAAACACAGGCATGCAAACACAACCTTTGAGGGGGAAAGACGGCAAATAAAGACATTTAATTGATATCAAATGACTTCATCCTGTAAAGCGTCCAAACATTCAGTGTTTGACTTTAAGGTCTTCATATTAAAGAAATAATGGCAGAGGACTAAAACGTACTCACCACCAGGACGCATCGACCTCCGCCGCCAGCCAGCAGACCGCTGCAGAGAAATAAACACATATTCCACCCGGCAGTAAGTTCATATTAACCAGACGCAGATCGGCCCCACGCAGCAGACATGAGGAGTCCCGACGAACAAAACTAAACAAATCAAGCGTGGATTAGAAGACGTATCATCACGCAGTCGGGGGGCCGCGTGATGCGCCCGCGAGGAGGGCGGAAGGAAAGTGAAGCTCTCGATGTCCGTTTCAGCGCAGACGATGCGCCATCAGCTTTAAATGGCTTCACGCGGGGGGGGGGGGGGGGGGGGGGGGACGGTCCCGTCTCAGGAATGAGGCGTCCGGGAGAATCTGTTCGGGCTGGTTTGACAGCACACGAGGGTTTGGCCCGCGTCCACGGACACGCGGTTCCGCGCGGGATGGGGGCGCGTCACTCAGCCGGAGAACAAATGAGGTTAAACACAACGCGCGTGCACGTGGCGACGGAGCGGAGCCCGAAGGATGACGCTTTTACGCACGAGCCCTCTGGTGGGTCGCGCGTGTTTTAAGAATACATGATCAGTAACGAGCCGCTGACCGACGCGTCGGCGGCTCCACTAACGTGGATTCTTCTTAAACAGGTGGCGCGCTCACGCGCATCGCGGCCCGCGCACAGGTGCCAAACATCTCCAGAGCGTGACGCGTTGTTATTTTACAGCCTTCACCAAAACCATCACTCGGCCCGACTAATCACTCAGAGGTGATGCTCCCATATTCTACGGGATTATCCGCTCCGTTTGAAGTCACGCGGCATTTCCTTCATCTTTGTCCACATGAGATTAACGGGCAAATTGGATTTTCTTCCTCGTCGTCTTCTTGTTCCCTGTGATCCCCGTGGAAGAAAGTCCTCTGCTCGGCTGATTGAACACCACTCAGTTTCAGATGGTTCCATTGAACACTGCGCTCTCTCTGTATTCGACTCAGATGAAACGTTCCTTTAGAAATAAATCACCTGAGCCGAATGCTGGTTGCTTTTGAATCATCTAAAGATAGTTTGATGAGGTGATCGATAGGTCACAAATATAGACATAACAAAGCGTTTTCATTTATAATACTTCTATAATTATATTTACATATATATGCTTTATATGTTTGTAATAGTATTATATTTTGCAGGTGCTGAAAACACGTTCAAGTCGACAGCAAGAAGTTGGTCAACGGAACATTTTATTTTCACAAAAACGTATTCTGAACTGAAGTGCGACGGACGGAGCGGAGTGGTTGACGGGTTAGAGCCCCCGTCATGGAGAACTTTGCCCTGCCCCCCCGATGGCGGCTCTGCAGAGGAGCAGCAAGGAGGCGGCCACGAGCGCGCTCAGCGCCACGCCGCTCACAGTCGACCGCAACCTCAGGTTGCCGCGGGAACCAGGTCGAGGGAGCAGGCAGTGATCGGCGGCCTCGTCCACCTGAGGAAGAGGAGGAGGAGCGTCAAATTGTGTGCGTCCCCAGGTCAGGGTAATACTATACTTAGGGATGCAATGTTTATGCAGAAAAAAGTGCAGCTTTAAAATGACACACTTTCACATCTTTCTTTTGGCATTCGAGATGACAACGTCAACGTTGGGAAAATTAGTTGTCAGCAAAATCAAGGCTGGAGGCAGAAATGTCGGTTTATTAATCTAATTTCCTATTCCAGTCTGGCATGCCGCGTTTATACAAACACCAGGGGGCAGTCACGAGCGCACTCCTTCACAAGCGTCTTCAGGACGGACAGCGAGTAAATGTTGGCAGGTACATTCCTGTCTGACACATCCGAGGGTCACCCCCCCCCCCCCCCCCCTCCCTCCCTCCCAACTAATGCCGCGCGCACGCACACGCACACGCACACGCACACACACACGCACACAACCCGCGATGCCCGTACGTGCCCTCGCTTCTCTGTTTCCCCCCTCTTAAACTCCTTCACCCCACAAACCTGCGTTCTCTCCGCCCCCCCTCCCCCCCCGATCGCTCCGCCTCATCGTCTGTGTGCTGACAGGTCGATGTCACAGCGGTGCTGACTTATGGGCTGTGAGGATTCTGCCCTGTCAGGACGACTCTCTCTTCCAGTAACACACACACACACACGCGAGCAAGCACACCCGCACATACCTGTTGGAGCTCGCCAGAATTCATATGCACCAACATCCAAGTCAGACACACACTTTGTGTTCTGCTGTTGATGCGTTTGGTCCTCAGTAGAAAACAGCGAGCTTAGATGGACGCGATTGATAAGATCAGCTACTTCGTACAGATATTTATATCGGGATCAATGTGCGCAGCTGCAAAGGTAAAGTTATTCATTGTATTTTGAGTCACTAGCGGAAGTGTCTTGAACCTGCATCCCCTCCATTGGCCACCGGGGGCGACTGTGTAGACGTCTGTGATGATCTCAACAGATCATGTGCTCACCTCACTCAGTTCATTCATTGCTGTTTATATCAGCTGCATTTACTGTTCAATGTTTCGATTACTTATAAGAATTGTTATTTACATACACTGTGTATTGTATTGCATTGTGTGTGTTGGTTTGGTCTCGTTAATCGATGCAACGTTTGTAAATAAATATGTTCTAAAGTGCAATTCTAGTTTCAATTCTAACTGTTTCAAACATTTGCAAAATGATGTAACCAGAAGTAAGCAGAACTCAGCAACGTGTTTGCGTGTGTGTGTGTGTTTGTGCGTGTGTTTGTGCGTGTGCTGACCTGGCATAGCAGATTGCGGAGGCAGGTGACTTCTTTCCGCAGGTCGTTGGTTTGGACCACCAGCAGGTTGCAGACGGCCAGGGCTTCCCTTTTCGGGTCTGGTGAGAAGACAAGCTACGCAGAGACAAAAACATCTGTAAATATAAACAGCTGGTCACAAAGTAACACTAGCTGGTCCCAATGCGGAGATTCTCTAAACTGACCACCAGGGGGCGACGCCTCTGGTCCCACAGAAGTCTCAGAAAATGACTGCTTGATCGAGTTTATGGCCTCAATCTCTAGTTTCAAGCAGGGGATGCTCTAGGGCGGGGCTTAATATGATTGACAGGCCTCTAATGGAGACGTATAGAACGTCTCTAAGCTGCTGTTCAATGTTGTAAATACGGCCACATCGAAAAAACATTGCGGCGGAAATCCAAGAAAGTGACGGCCATGATCTTAGTTATGCTTAAAGGTAAAAGGTTAAACTCCTGCAAGAAGCATTCAAACTCTACACGTTCTTCCCCCAATGAAGCAGCCTGAGGTTCACCGAAGGCCCCTTCACACGTTCTCTGTCTTTTCTTAAACGCTGAAGCAGACGGACCTGAGAGGCTTGGCGAGGAAATTGTCTGATGACGTCCTGAATCGTCTCCGTCAGGTAGCAGCACTGATGCCTCACGCTTATCAGGAAGTTATGCAGCTCCTCACTCCTGCAGGACACGAGGGACCCATCTCACATTAACAAACTACGACAGGGAAAAATAAAAAGGAAAAAGCTCTCGTGGTTTTAGTTTCTCAGAATTGCACATTTGCAGCAGAAACCAGGCGTCCCGGCGGACTCTGGCAACGTGCCGACATCCCAAACTGAAGACCCGGAACCCGAGGAGGCAGCGTCCACAGCATGTGATTATTCCTCTTTTATAAATCTGCTGCATCATGAATAACCATCACTTACAGCACTGAGCATGTGTGTTAATGCGGCTGCAGATCAGGGACTGAAGAGGCCCATGAATGCGACGCCATCGAACAAATCACACGCGTTCGTCCTCGCGGGTGAAGCCTGCTGAAGATGCTCGGCGCTGACAGCACAGACAGATTGATCGGACCGAACGTGGTGTCGACATTCCCCTCGCCCCCCCCCCACCGGAGACCACCTCACGGTAAAACGGGTAGAAGAGCGAGCAGGTGGCGGACCCCCCTTCCCTCCCGAGTCACTGACATTCATCAACCTCTCTCTCCCCGTCCCTCTGCTCCGGTGGGATATTGATGGCTCTTATCTTAATGGTACATTTCCCTGGTGGGGGAGGTACAGGGAGGGAGTACGGGGGGGGGGGGGTCCGGCCCTCCCTGCACTCCGTCAGAGGAGCGGGTAAACAGTGTCTGGCAGCCGGAGCTGCAGCCTCACCTCCCTTCTCCCCGCTGTTAGTTTATCTAGGCAGCAGAGTGATGATGGGCCCCCGGTGGGAAGACAGCCGAGGGGACCGCAGGGCGACGCTGGGGGGGGGAGGGCTCGCCGAGGACGCCACTGAGCAAGGCAGCAGGTGCCTTGCTCAGTGGCAGTGATGCCCGTTACTTTCACTGCAATTTGATTTCAGAGACAGAAATGTTCTTGTTGTATTTTCACATTTAAAAAGACACAAAGCAAATTAAAATTATACTAAAACTTCAATGACAAAAATATCTGCAGCCCATCTGGGTTTTGCTCATCACTCTTATGCATCCAGCGATGGGTTTTTCCCGACAACCTCGCGACGGCTTTCTGAAAAAGTGAAGCCAGAACATCTGGATGGTCCTGGATGGCTGGTTGTCTTTTTGCTCTTGATTTCATATGCAGCCGAGTGGAGCATTTTTAAAACACCAACATGTTGGAATAACGGAGGGTTGATCGTGAGTAACAGCCGAGTGTCTGTCAGCCCGTTTGGAGCGTCGCTCGTCCCTTCGGACCTGCGCAGAATAACACCATGTCTTGAAGTCACAGTCCGCTAAAGAGCGGCGACTGAAACAAACTTCCTGATGAGCTTTGACTTTTTGTGACTGTAAATCCTCTCAGAACTTATTAGTGAGAACGAAAATTCAGTGGACTTGCTTTCCGTCCACACAAGCAGCTTTGGACTCGGCCAGATGACCTGCTGGGGGATTCAGGGGGCATCAATGGACAGACCTTCTTTTGCACATTACAGTCTTCAATAAATAGGTCACAGACATGCCAGGAAAATGTTTTTAAGAATAATTACAAAAGTGAAAAATAAGGATCTATGAAGGAGGTCTTGAGGAGGATTTTGGCTCTGATCCCCCCCCCCCCCCCCCCCCCTCCCCACCATCAGACGTCTCTCATCCAGCAGGAGAGGGCGCTTGCAGCTCTGCTGAGGATTCATGAAGTGGCGGGTGCGATGCGACGGCTTTGTTTGGCCCCTGCCGCTGGCTCAATGCGCCCCGCCCAATCGCCTCTCACCTTACAAATCATTACGGCTCCGCTTAGCCCATTAGGACCGGCTCGGGGGCTCGGCCTGCGGGGGAGCGGAGGGGGGGTACGGAGCACAGACAGTGAGGAGCTCATGGGGCTGATGAACGACTTCCAGTAGAGGAGGACAGATGGAGCATCACGGGGAGATGGAGGAGGGCTGCATGCGGGGGAGGGTTGAAGGTGTGCGGCTGACAAGTGTTTAAATTGTTGCTACTAGAATCAACACTGGAGTGTTTGTGGAATTCTTGTTTTGCAGCCGACAGATTATCACCAACTTATTCACAGCGGACCAGAACGTACCGTAAAGTTTCTCTAACACCTTTTGACACAGCGATGTCTCTGTGGGGTCTGGTCTGAGACGGGACAGGTGGAGTGTGCACGGAATGAGGCCTCTGATCACATCATTAGGACTAATGATGTGATCAGAACATAAAGAAACGGGGCAGATCCTCGACCATCCATATTTCAACAGTTGATGTTAACGATCAGATCCCCCGGTTCACGTGCGCACGCAACCTGGCGCGTCACAGACGGCCGCTCTCTGGAGCCCTGACGTGGTTCCATACCCGCTGTCTGCTGGGCCCGGCAGGCTGATGGAGTCCAGGTCCACTTGGTCCAGGTGCATCTGCTGCACAGCGCTCAGCACCTTCTGCTGGTCCTCCGGGTCCGTGATCCCGATCTGACAAACGGAGAAACTAGTCACTCGCTCATGTGATTATGATACGTTCGCCTGTTTGCCACTTGATGCTCGTTTTTTGGGGTTGAAGATTAAATCCAATGCAATTGAATAAAAGCACTACTATAACACGAGGTGGACGTGTCTGAGGTTTGTTCCAGGGCAGCTGATTCATTTCAGAGTGCGAAGCAGAAAGTTGAGTGACACTGTGTATCCAATAACCTCACACACCTTCACAGCTGTCTGCTCCGAGCACAACCTCTGGACCACACACTCGCTGCACACATCACGCTCCTCCTGCACGGCCGCCATGCAAGTAAACAGGCGAGGACCTGCATCCTGTGTAGTGACCAGCAGGGGGCGATTCCTCTGGTCCCACAGACCTCTGAGGAAATGACTACTTCTCTCTTGATTTATTCCCACAGTAAACATTGTACACACAAGTCTCTAGCCTCTATATGGTCTTTTTGCAGCCGATGAACAGAAGTTACCGTATCTGGAACGTGGAGGAGTGACGTAGAGACGCTGTATACAACTCTGGCAGAGACCTGTCACTCAGCGTGAAGCCCCGCCCCAAAGCTGCCACCTGCTTTATGGTCTAGCTGACTCTAATTAAAGTATGATTTACTACATCATGCTGTATTGAAGAAGACTTGAAACACGAGATCAAGACCATAAATCATGTTTACTCATAAAGGGGTTAAAAGAGAGAAGTAGAGTCATTTCCTGCAGAATGTGACCTCTTCCTGGTCGGTAAAGAGTACGTAAGTTTGAAGGCACTTCTGCGTTGGCTTCATTCTGCAGAAGCCGAGGTTTCCGCCTGATGGCAATTAATGCTCAGGATTATTGTGACGCCGAAAGGCACATGATGTCTAAAGTGCAGCTAAATGAAAAGGGTTCTCAGGATCCCCGTCATGGCCAAAATGTGGGAAAGTTTTGAGCACTATCCCAAGTTTACAGACGCATTCTCGCATAAATCATCTTAGATTACGCTGCTAACAACGACTATCCGTTTAATCCCCCCTGACGGACAAACAGATGTTAGTTATGCTCTACCTTCTGCAGGTCCTCCTCCTCCATGGTCAGCAGCTGGCTCCAGGTGATGTCGTTTTCCTGTGCGGGTGTGTAAATGAGAAGGGAAAGCAGGCGACATTTACCGAATCAAAACTTTCTGCTGCTGAAGCAGATGTGCCTGCATGCAGCAACAATCGACCTGCACCCGTCAGAGCCGGTCGGTGCACATGGAGCCACAGCGGATCCATTATGAACCAGTCATCTCGTGACATATTTTAAAGCGTCACCCTGCCAACGCGGCAGCTGTGCTCAGCGCGTCAGGGATCGCCGTCGCTCACCCGTGGATTTAACACCGCGTTATCTCCGGCCACCATCAGCGACCAGAGAACAGGAACCTCTCACAAGGTCACACACACGTTGGATGAAATGTTATTGCAGCGTGCAGTCGGTACTCACGGCAATGATGTCAGTGAGGCTGGCGAGACCCAGGCCGTGCATGAGCAGCTCCAGGTCGTCCAGCTTAGTCACGCTGCAGGGCAGAAGAATTCACCGCAAAGTCGATTTACACGGATGAACTATGACCTGAGCGAGTGCGATCCAGCTGTGAGAGAACAGAGCCAAATACGTCCACCTGACCCAAATCATATAAATATTACTTTAATTGTACTCAAATGTTTAACTGTAGGTTATATTTCAGAATTTAAAAACATTTCACAACATTTTTTGTGAAATATTATTCTACTTTCTACTATGTAGAGTTCAGTTTTTAGACTATAAACACTCAATCTCAACATTTGTACACGAGTGCGTGGAGCAGATTTATTTTTCAGGGAGTACCACTCGAGTAAATAAAGTTTGCATCCCCTGGAAACGTAAATGGTGACTTTGAGTTTTAGAGTTTTAAAGGGTCAGAGACGCGTTCTGGAGCGACAGCAAGTATAAGCTGTATCGTTTCTACCAGAGAAGGTCTGACTGTGATCAGCCAGCTGCGCCTGAAGAGACTAAACACTGGTGAGTGAGGTTTGTTGTTGTTTACGTCTGATGAGCGGTGGCTCAACAACACCCGCTGCACAGGCAGCAAATCTCAAGACAATCCAACAGAGGGCGACACACACACACACACACACACACACACACACACACACACACACACAGGAGTCGATGTGGTGGAAGCTAAAAGCTAAAAAGGATTTCTTCCATTTACCATTGTCTAAAGAAAGAAGAAATGTGACCTGATGCTCTGCTCTACATCACAGATCCACGGAGCTTTCCTCACACAGGACCAGTGTTACCACGGTTACGTGATTTAGAAACCCCGTTTCATGTGGCGCGTTCACACAGGATAATGAAATGCTTCATGTCCTAGTTCACGGTAACGCTTCAATTACAAATAGTAAACTACATGACCATTTGATTAAATATTATATCTTTTATTTATATTATACTCCTCCTCCTGAGGCGAAGCCCATGACCTTTTTATTTGGCCAAATTTGGTGGCTAATCTGCGTCACTTTTCTGAAATCTGAAAATCAGATTTGGTAGATCGGATTACACAAATTACTTGAAGGTATCAGGTGTCATACTATACTGAGCGGCTCGGGTGCTCTGACCTTTCATTGGACTGTGGAGGTGCAGAGTCCCTCATGAAGAACCTGGAGAGGGTCTCCTCGGGGGAGCAGAAGGCCTGCAGGGCTGTCGAGTGGGACGAAGACGCCAGAATCCTGATCACCTGTGAACGTTAGCATGCTCGGACTCATCGATCATGTGGTGATAGCTGGACTACATTTTAGGAATACACACCACGAGAAATGCCCTAAAATGCATCACGTACCTGCGTGTGTTTTAAGGTCACAGCCAAGTCAGCGGGGCTCTTGCCAAGCTGGGTCCTTATGGTTTTATCGGCTCCCAGCTGGAGGAGCTTCAGCACGGCCTCCTCTTTGCCGTGCTGCGCCGCGATACACAGAGCCTGGCGGAGAACATCAGTGTGACTTCATCATTAGTGTGCGATCCTTCAGGAGTTACACTGGAAACAACCACCCGTTTGAACTGACAGGAGAAGAGCTAGCAACTTTGGCAACACCGGCTAACGGCTAACGCTGCGCTTCAGTTACAGCGCGATGCCTTCAGGCTCTGTTCAGTAAAAACTAACAACAAAACCACTACATTTTACTTCCCGTCGTCTTTCAGTCCAGCCGCCATGATCAAACATCATAGCCATTTGTATCTGCCGATATGGACCAGTGGTAATCAGCATTAGTCATCGTACACGTTCTCCCCTCACCGTGTATCCGTTGGCGTCCTGGACGTCGATGGCGGCGCCGTGGCACACCAGCAGGTTGATGACCTTGCAGTGGCCGCCTCTGGCCGCCAGCATCAGGCAGGTCATTTGAGACCTGAGCAGGATGAAGAGGGAAAGAACATGGAGACATGAGTGGGACAGATGATGATGATGGAGGTGCAGACACACACCAGCAGGGGGAAGCACACGTCACCTTAAAAACACAACTATGGGAACGTCATGAACGATCCGGATTTTGAGTAGGCAATAACTCCTGTACACTCGAAAAAGGTTCAACTAGAAAAGAAACAAACGTATGTATTAATTATTATAGCTTTTTTGATTATAACATCTTTGAGCTTGATGACCAACTGATCAGCTGCAGCGGGGACCAATCGACCCTCCGCCTCCGGAGAATGTTCAACAGGTCGTCAGCAGCAAAACGTTAAACGGAACTTTAACTACTTTGACCTTTCTCACCAATCGCCGCTCCTCTGTTGGCTTCCCGTGTTTGCTTCTGTCCGATACGACGGCTGTATGTGAGTAAGTGTCTCATCGCACAGCACGAGATCAGTTCATCAAGCTTTCACAGGAAAACGTTTGTTTTGGTGTGTGAGAGAGAGCAGCAACCCAGCGAAAGGGTAAGAAGAGGGGCAATCCGTAAGTCAACCAAACACACAATGTGAAAGTACCACCGCCCTCCAATTGATTGACAGGTCGTTTTAAAATTAACCTCAATTGTCCGAATCCAAGTGAAGGCTTTCTGTTGCGATGCCGTCAGTACTTCTGGTGTTCCCAGAATGCTCTCTGTTTGATGTAGGCTGTGTTGGGGCAGCTCCCATTGAGAGAAGCACCCTGAGCTGAAACGTACTAGAAGATCCACAAGCGACGTTCAACACCAGATACTTGCCTCCTAAAAGCAGTCAAGTTGCAACTGTATTAGTTCATCTCAGTTATTTTTGAATTTGAATTCTTGCAGAGACCCAGTTGTTCTGCTGCGTTGATGTGTTTCATCGCTGTAGTCATATCATTTAGTTTATAGCTTTAACCAAAAGGAAGTATGCTCCTTGTCCCAAATGGCTTTTGTGTACTCTGCATCCTCATCATGGAAAACAGATTGTGTAATTGATGTTTCTATGATTCTGCCGTTCGTGGTCACGTCTTCCTTGAAGAGATTTTTGATCTCAATGGGACTTTGCTGGTTAAATATAAGTTTGAATAAAAACACAAAATGAATATAGGCAATACAAATGATTGACTGAGATGGACCCCCCCCGTCCAGACCCATTTGAACATCTCTACTCGTCTCTCCATGTGTGTGTCGGCAGCAGAAGCTTAGTTACAGATAACGAACGCTCCCACGAGAGAAGGGATGTGAATCGACGCACCTCTACATTACGCTCCGAGGATTTACAAGACATCCAAAGTTAATGTTTTATGTTTACGAGTCAAACAAATGAACCACTGACGGTGACGCGGATGTCAATTCATTTATTGCAGCCACCAATCAGTCGATTCCTCTGGAAAGGTGGGGTCATTTCTGCTTTCATGCTCCGTGCTACTGCATTTTCCCATGCGTGGGTACCAAGGTCACTCCGTGTGTGTGTGTGTGTGTGTCCTTCAGACTGTGAGATTTGGCCGGTCCCCAAACAGACAGAGCTGATTGATATGCAGACAGCTCAGGGTGAACAACGTGCCTGGCATCCGCAGGAAGGACTTCCAGAAACTAACTCAACTAACGGCGTTCAAAAAATGCAGCGTTCCCATTATAATAAAAATAAACTACCTGCTCATTGGGTATTATCTGGTTATCTTTCATATTTAACTAAAACAACAGCAAACTACAAAAAGTTTTAAATTTTAATAATCTCATGACAGCTTTGACACACAATAGAATTTATAAGCCTAAAGTCCTTTTCAGTCAAATAATTTAAACAAGTTGAGTTTGGCCTAATTACAATAAAGCGCTGGGTTTAACATCATTGTCTTTATGGTCACAATCAAAATCATATTCACAACTCTGAGCTTTACTGACAAACAAAGATTTTTAAATGTTTTACATCTGGCTGAGAGACAGAAGGGACACAGCTGCTGTACCACTGGACTCCTAGCAGGCAAAGCGTGGGGCCTTTTTCACATCTCAAAGCAGAAAGCAAGCTGCAATTACGCAGCAAACGGACCGATCCACTTCCTGTGGAAGTTGAGGGAAAACACAATAATCATGTAAACCCCAAATTAGTATGAATACAAGAGCCCTGCGAACGTCTCGATCAACCTCCATGCACAATGACCTACTGTATGTCCAGAGGAGCATGTTCTGATCAGCAACAGTAAGGGAGGGGTGGGGGCGGGGGGGCACACACATGGAGGCACTGGACCCCACATCGAGCTCCTGCAGGACTTTGAGAGATGACAGAAGCCGCTTGTTTACACGGCAACGGAGGGATGAGCAGCTGGTGTTGATCATTGGTCTGATATCAGACGTAAGAGGTGAGGAGGAGGAGGAGGAGGAGGAGGAGGCGGTTTACACTCACATGCTCTGCACCTCCTCTCATCTGCAGCCCCCTGTGTCTCATTACCTCGCTTCAAATATTTTGTCTGGGAAGGAACCAAATCAATTTCCCAAAGCTCCAGCGTGTCCATGTGTGTCATCAGATAGGGGAGAGGCGTGTGCCGTGCACGTAGGGGATGGCAGGTGATTAGCGACGGCTAAACTAGAAAGCCACTGGGGGCCGCACGCTCCCTCCATTCGAAATCCCAACAACAAATCCCCAGACGGTGACGGCAGGAACGACCTTCATTCCTCCACAGCAGACCAACTCGCCGTGTCCCTCCCCAGGAAGGAGAACCACGTCGACGCGTCGCACCGGCTGACGGATCCCACAAGTTACAACTTCTTCTGTGAAATCATCAGCTTTCGGTCGGGTTAATCAGTTTGCACTCTTTTTTACTTGAGTCAAACCTGCTTCTCCATTATCTCTGATTCATTGATTTACCCCTTTGACCCAAAAATGACAAACCTCTTCGTCCTGCGCCCAAGTTTGTAAAAAAAGAAAAAAGGAAAGCTTCTAAAATCTGCCAAAGCTCCGCCCCCTCACGCTGCGTGTTTGTTTGTCCGTCTGTCTGATACCCGTCTGTACATGCACATGCCATAACAGGACATTCCAAACAAAAACCACACACACACTATGGAGTTCTGCGGTGAGCAATGCTAACACATGGCAGCTAACGAGAACCATCAAAGGACATTTGATCCAGCACCTCTGGGTTTTTGTTTCTTTCTTCTCCCCTGTTCAAGTCACGTCTGGAGGGTTTCTATTTGGCCGGGTTGTGACAGAGTGCACTGTGCTGGAACTCCGATAAACATTTTGACCTGAAACATGTATGCAGCCGCTCCCCTCCCCCTCACCTGTCCACCATGTTGGGATCGGCATTTCTGGACAGCAGGATCTCCACACAGCGAGCGATTTTGTCTTCAGTGGCAGATGCCGTGCAGCTGGCCATGAGCACCGTCCAATGATCTGTGGACCCAATAGAAACATCTAATCAGGCTTTCAGAGAGGAACGTATGAACACTTTTAGATAACTTCCGTGGTCAAAATCCAAGCATCTTTGGATTGGGGCGGCGCCACAGTCCTCTGTAGCTACATAACGCGCTGCACTCCCGTATCTCACTCCGATACGACCGGCACGAGACCCCCAGTGAGGCGATACCCGACCACCTGTGGGTATCACAGCATCCAAGTGTGTATTTGTGTGCGTTTGTGTGGCGCATGCATACCTGGGCCGCTACTACATCTGTATGTGGGTTCCCGTGTCTGTGCATGTGTGGCTCTACATCAGTGTCTGTTTGTGTGTGTGTGTGTGTGTTTACACTACGCGGGTGTAAACCAGACAGCCCGGTTCTGCGTCTACAGAGAAGCGGAGTAAATAAATCAGGCCTGAGATTTGGTGAAGGCGGCATGACGGCAGTACGGTGGCGTCTATCAATCACTCGCGCATTCCTTTCGCTCTGCCTCCCGCGCCACCGGGACGTGACCACACGTCACCCCCTCCGTTAATTACTTCCTTCACCTGCCTCCAGCATCAGATGCTGAGACCATGTGAAATCAGTCACTGACACACACACACACACACACACACACACACACACCCACAGTTTAACTCGACATTCTGGCTGAAGGAGTCTGATCAGATATCGAGTGCATGACCACAGCTTTGGTTCCCAGCTGGGATCTCGGGCCGTGCAGAGGACACAGGAGGGTCTCCAACGGATCCCCGGGTGAAATCAGGAACGCAGGGTCACACACGTATGTGCGGCAGCCGCCGACTGCTAACTTATGAATGTTCATTTTATACAAAACAAAAAACTGAAATTCCAGCTGCTATAATAATTATCAAAAAATACCTGATTTGTTTCGGTGGCCCCCTTTTTTCCTTTAGTGCTGATCCGACAAACAGATGCAAGACTCAAATCCGTGATACAATTGGTGATTTTTTTCTGACCAACTATTTGTTTAGCATTGACTGCATGAAACACGGCTCTGATTATCGACCCCCCAGTAAGAAACTGCTCACAGCTCATTCTCTGAGATGTTTTTACTGACATAACTTCTCCTGACAACCAGCCAATTGTTCGCTTTAATCTGTCTCATAATCACAATTACAGCTTCCTAGAGACATCCGCTCTGATCAAGGCCAATTTGCTGACTGGACTGGAGTTGTCTGCCCTCTACGGATCTGACATGAATGAACTGCATGTTTAATGTTTCCATCGATCTGTAACTGCCATTTTTCACACAGGATTCACGGTTCCAAATGAATAGAGCGACAGCTTATTTAACCCAGATTGACCTCTGTCAAACAGATGACTTCAATTTCCCTCGCTTTGGGATGAGGGTGCTGTGTGTATGAACTTAAAACAACTCAGAGGCTCGGCGGCGTGTTTCTGCAAGAGTTCCTCTTTGGCGTCATCGCCATTAAGTAATGTCAGATGAAGCGTGTTGGTGCAGAGGCCCGATTGGTCGCCGGATCTTTGGCTGCAGAAGGTGAGGAAATTGGAAAAAGGTGCCACGGAGGAAAGGATAGCTGGACGGCAACGCACCGATGGATTGTCAGGAAGATTTGGCACAAGCCGATGGCCAAGCCTGGAAGGCAGCAGTGTGATCACCGAGGGATCCAATGTTACGATATCAACCGTCGAGCTTTTCAGAGACACTCGCGACCAATATTAGCTGCGTCGTTTCAACAGGGAAAAGTGCGTGCATCATTTATGCAGCGTGTATGAACCATTTAAATATGGTTGTGTGTTAATAGCTTCCAAATGGTACTGTGGAAATGACTAAAGTGCAAGTAGCGCAAGCTCACCTTCCTAACAAATAAAGCAAAGGAGAGGTTGTCTGTATTTGCACATGGCCATTTTTCATTTACTCAAGTACTTGGTGAAGATTAGTCTGGCGAGACCACTTCAGGTCAGCCCCTTCCAACATAAAGATCTGAATTCATCTGACCTTTGCTGTAGTTGGCGCTGGCCCCTCTGTCCAGAAGCAGTTTGGCCAGGTCGTGATTAGCCACACTGACGGCACACATCAGAGGAGTCCATTCAAAGCCAAGCCTGGTCTCCACGTCCACACCTGTCCAAACCAAACAGATCAGATTATTGCAAAGCGCCCTCCAGCTCACATACTGGGTCAAAAAATAACTTGAAAAAGGAGTCAGAAGAAAGACATTTAAAAAATAGGGTAGGTCAAAATATGTCATGGATGAAATAATCAACAAATACTGGGTCAAAAAGTCTAAATATTTTTAACCCAAAGTAAAAAAATGTTGTGGAAAATGTGGTTCGAAAAGAAAACGAAATCAAAGAATTACAAAAATGTCATGTGAAAAAAGAAAGAATATATATTATAATAATATAAAAATATTACGTCAAAAAATGTATATATTGAAATTAGGAATATTAGGTTTAAATATTTTCAAAGTCAAAATATGGCAGGTTGAAAACTATGATGAAGAAACAAAATCAAGATGTTATGTCAAAATAATGACTCAAGGGATAAAAACGTCTGACCGATAAAGAGAGTACTTGCCATTGTCCAACAGCTGTTGAACAGTCCCAACGTCTCCTTTATAGATGGCTCTTTTCAACAATGACTCATTATCTTGTGGTACAGAGTCACCCAAATCCTGTGACAACGAGAAGATCAAAAAGTATTCAAACAAAAGGACTCCAAGAGAGCAAAGACATTCCTATCAAAATTAAAGAACAATAACATGAACTATCAGGGCGAGTGGGCCACTTGCATGTGTAAGGATACGGTGATGTTGAATATAGTAGGGAGCAATTAAGCCATTCATGATTTATTCTATAATGTCAGAAAATAGCGAAATGTAAGGAACCCAAAGACGTGACAATGGAAAGATGCTGACAGGCTTCTCCGATCCTAGAGACGGAGAGCAAGGAGGCTGCGCAGGATCAGCGAATTGTTGACTGAAATAGTTCGGTTTATGTCACTAAACAAATTAAGTAATGAGTTCCAACTTAAATGTCAACTGCTGGAATTACAAAAAAAGGGTTTTCTAGGCTGTTAATAGTTTTGTTTTTGTTTTGCGGGACCTTTCAATGGCTGTCAATTTGCACACTTCGCTTTAACATTAATTATGTTCAGCTGTGAAGCTTCTATCAGTTGGATGATTTAGACATTTTTTTCTCACTTGGTAGAATTTTTAACATTTATTTATACAATAAACTCAAGTCAGATTACTTCCCCTAACTGATGTTATCCACAAACGGAAGACACCGTTGCCTAATGGCAAGTACCGCGGAGGGAGAAAAAAACGGCACAGAAACGTTCAGGCAAATTCAAGTTAACGTTGGCAAAATTAACTCACTAGCCTTTTCTCTCGTTACATCTAACGTTAGCCACTCTAACTGATCACACGTACATTAGTTCGCCTAGTGTTGTTTCCTGTTTCTATTTAGTAAAAAAAAAATCAATAAAGCGGCGTTTAAGCTAATAAAAAGACTAGCTTAACTCGACCTAGCCACAAGCTAGCTAGTAACGCTAACAAGCGCCAACGTGTCGTTGCTGACGTCAGCTTCCAACGTAATATCATAAACCGGTTTCTAACAAAAATACCGTTATGTGGGAAGACGTTTTATCCAAACAACCGATATCCCACTCGTCGTTGCTTGCGTCGCTCTCGTCTCCAGCCGGGAAGACGTTATCCATGTAGCTGCCCATAACTAAACTAATGGTAAACTTTTCCGCCAACTGGCTGAACTCACGTTCAACTACCTCGAAACAAGCGAATGGAAGGGGGGTGTTCGACGACGCTCCCCAGCGCAGCCCGCGGGTGGGCGGGGTTTGAAGACCAACCGCGGCGAATCGAATTTTCATAACAGCACCTCCAGTTAAAGAAACACCGAAAGGCTGTAAAGCATTCGGTGAGCTCACATTTCGTGTTACTCTGTCTCGATATGTTATCAAAACATCATTTGTAAATCATTTTGCTGTTATTTCGAATGCACCTGACTCCCGCCGCTTCAACGTTACGTTAACCCTTGACCTCAGCGTTAGCTAGTAAGCTAACTATAGCTAACGTTAATCCCAGCCGTTATTAGCATTCTATCTCATTGGCTAGCCACTTTACTAGACTGTCATTTAGCCGAGTGTTTATCTTGGTTCTATTATATTGGTCCTATGTCCTCCTATTATTCCCAAAACACGATATCAGCCGAAATGAAAGGGCCTCCTCTCTGTGTTCTACAAAACCACAAGTCACGATTCGAACATTATGTGTCAAATGAAGCACAAAGTCATGTTTAGGAAATGAGGAAAACCTAATGACAGTAAATGTCCAGCAGAGGACACTCTTCCCTTTAGGCAAAATGAAGCAGCCTGGCCAGCCGTGTTTTCTTTACAAAAAATAACTTTAAAAAAGGTGATTTTGCAGATATTTAAAAAGGCAGAAGAAAAAAAAGTCTCAGTTCCGCTTAATCCAATCTGTACCACTCGGCCTTAGGTGGGGAGACCGGGATAACTTGGGAGTTGTTGTCCCCATGTTAAAGTAATTGTGTAAGTTGCTTCTTCAATACAGCATGATGTTCATTTAGTGAATTATGGCCCATTTAGAAACAGACCATGACGATGGGGAGGCTTTAGGGCAGGGCTACATGCTGACTGACCAGAGACAATTATACGCAGCCTCTGAGTCAGTCCTCTGCATTACAGCCATAATAATTTTCTGGCTGGAAGACAAAAATGGCGACAGCCTCAATCCGTAATGGCGGCAGCGGGATCTCCAAGCTCCAAGCTTGAAAACGTCAGACCCCGAACCAATGAGGTGACGTCACGATGGCTACGTCCACTTTTTATACCCCGTCCATGGTAAACACAAAGTCCAGTAGATCTGTGACTCTTTCCCGTTCGAACAAGGGGAAGGAAAACATTTGAGTTGAACGATTTTTGATACAAAGTATTCGATCTAGATTTTCTCGCATTACTAATATTAATTCCTCCAACAACTTCCTGAACCTGTCCATGGTGCCAGCCTTTGGAGGGAATCTATATGCCACGATGGCGGGAAGGCTGCCCTGCTGCCGCCCAGTCAAACGATGACGGGGCACCAACGTGAGGTCAGGATTCATGTGCTGCAGAAGATGCACCGGGCCCGTGTCTCACTCTGTCCGTATCTGCAGTGCCGTGAGCCAAGATAAGATTTAGTTAGTGTGTTGGGATACTCTTCCACGCGTTATCTCTGTTCCCTCACGGAATGTCTGGAGGTTTAAATCCTCCCTCTGCTGAAACTGTGAGTAATCTGCGAGTGATGAAAACAAAACAAAACAAAAAAAGTTTCAAGTTCGTTGTCAGCTGTCCCGGAACTGTTTCTGCTATTTTGTGAATGATGGCGAGGCAGCGGAGCGGAGCCGCAGCTCGGCGACCAGAAGCCTTTCATTGAATAGGGGGTCGCTGTTGTTCTTTGTTGCCCCCTCCCCCCCAAATAAATGTTTGCTTTCTTCTATTTAAAATGTTTATTCATCATTGCAAAAACACAAAAAAAAATTAAAAAAGGGAATTTTACCTGTGGCCAATAAGTGGCAATATTGTGTTCTGAAAAGTGAAGGATTGGATGATGCGCCTTAAAGCGGCATTCTCCGTAGTGACCAGCAGGGGGCGACTCCTCGGGTGCCATAGACACCAATAAGGAAATTACTGAGATTTATTCCCTCAGTAAACATTGTAAGTTTCAAGTCCTCTTCAATACAGCATGATGTTATTTTTATAAATTATGATCCATTTAGAGCAGACACCTATAAAGCCAAAATTGCCAAACTAGAGGTTTCAAACCGTCTCTGTCGGCTTTGTCTCTGTCTCTTTGTCTCTGTCTCTTTGTCTCTGTTAAGCTCTCATCGTCATGTAAAGGAGGCATTTCACATTTTCAATATACTCATAATTATTCATCTCTTAGCAGCTGTCATTCTTCATGGACCGTCTCCCAGTGCGCAGTTGTGTCTTTTAATTCAACTCAGCAGCTGATTTAAACTGTACTTGAGATACATGGCTGCAATGTGACACGCTTGTGAAAAAGGCCGTCTAACATCTACGTCTAACATGTAGCACGATTACTTCAAAGAGCTCCAAAGGAATTTAAATGAGACAAATCCAACAAAAGGGGAGATTTAGATGTTCCCTCTATTGTTATTAGGTGGGGAACAACTGGGCCTGTGGTCTCCCATTGATGGTCTATGGATCAATGCCGGTCTGAAAGTGTCCTCGTTCGGACCAGCTGGCTTCACCCCCTCGCCCCCCCCCCCACATCCCCCGGCCTGTTGCCACAACACGCGACCCGAGGCTCGGCAGCGTGGAAATGACGCATGCGTCTCCAGCGTTTCTTTTTTCTTTTTTTCTTTTTTGGCGAGCCCATAAAGGATGGACTGTCCCCTCCGTTGTCACACCGGAGCAGAGCGAGAGACGGACAGACAGAGACAGACAGACAGACAGACCTAGAGGAACCACTGAAAAGACGCAGGGCAGGACAGAAATCAGTTTTTTTGTTTGGGGGGAGGGGAAGACGTTAACCGAGGTGACATCGTATTTACTGGAGGGTTTAAGTTGAGTGAGACCGTATCGACTTGCGTGGGGCGCAGGTGGGGGGACGTGGGTGGGCGGAGGGGGAGACAAGAACCCAAATGTGAGCGGCGCGCTGGAGACGGACTCGGGTGCACAGAAACCAAACTGGCGGCGCACTTAGGATGCAGAAGTCACCGGTGGAAGATGCCAACTTCCTCTCCAGATATTTCTTCTGGTAAGACGCGTTCCGTCCTTTGCTGTTTCTCGGTGTTTATCAGAACGCTTCACTCGGTAATTGACACCATCTGAGCTTTTGACCGTGATTTAACTTTGAAAACTTATTTTTGATTCACCGCCGCGCGGAGGCAGGTGGAGCCCAAGCGGTGTTATGAAGGGATGTCACGGACTGTCTTCGTGTCCCGTTGTGCTTCCAAACGGAGATAAACAGCAACATGAGTCACTGTGAAAGTGCAGCGAGTTGGAGATAGTTTGTCTGATCCGCGCGTAAAATGCGCACCTGGTGGTTTAGAACTGCGCAAAGCGAGCCCGCCTCAAATATGTGGCATGTCGATTAAAAAGTAGTCACATTCTATCAGAACATTTCCCCTTTGAAGTCGTATTTGCCGGTGTGTTGCGGGTAAAGCACTAATGAGAGGTCCCGCATGATGAATAAGTGCAGTTCAGTCAGGGCCGGACGGGAGGCGAACATCTGACTTTATCTTCCTTCTCTGTCATTACTGTGAGTGTGAAACCTCAGCGGTTTACTTCTGTTCCAACCAACACGACTCCCATTAAAGCTCTCAAACAGCCCCAAGTAATCAGAAAAGATGTCTTTTCTGTGGGATTGTGTTAAATTGATAACCTTTGTTCATCCAGATTGATGATCCGTCCTCTGCTTCCTCCCCTGTTAACGGTTTTGGCAGTTGAGGCACTTTGTGACATCGCTCCTTAAAGGCGAACACATCTTGATGGCTTCTTCTTTTTAGACTGTTCTTTTCTTTCTTCATTTCAAACATCTACCTGGGCTTCCTGGTGCAGGTGGACGACGCCGCTCCTGAGGAAGGGCTTCAGGAAGAAGTTGGAGCTGACGGATGTGTACAAGGCTCCTTCCTTCGACCTGGCAGACAACCTCTCCGAGCGGCTCGAGAGGTTTGTGCCGTTTGAGTTGTTGTTGTTTTCTTCTCGTGTCATTGTCGTGCTGCAAACCCGGCTCATAAAGATGATGGGAGAACATTTAAGAAGTCTTTGATTATGACGGATGCCTCGTGGCGGTGATGCAATGCTAAGCTGATGCTTGTTTCTTAACTGGACCACAGTGGAATTCAGACAACAAGAACTCTTGAGCTTTAATATTTAACACTGTACACGGATTTCACAACGCAGTGGTGACGAAGCGTGGAGCAGAGCCCTCGTGTGTTTTCCCCAGGTGTCCTTTTACCTGTTTACAGTAGCCGTGCTGGACTGGAGTTGCATATGGGCTGTGTGCTCTACACACCAGCACAAGGTTACATCTGCTTTCACATAAATCCTGTAAGTAATAATAAAGTCCAGTCGTGGCCGAAGCAGCTTCACGTCAAACCCAAGGAAACAGGAGGTAGAGCAGAAGAACGGCGGGGGGACGGCGGCGTCCCGCGTGGGCCTCGGGCCTCCGGTTGCCGGGGCGCCGCCAACCAGCCGCTTAATGTCCGACCTTTGAGAAAGGGCTCGCCGCCCGCCGCGTGACGGAGGAGCTGAGGAGGTCTTCACTCGGGTCTGAAGCTTCTGGGAACGTGAACTTTACAGATCAGTTCAGTCCAGTTTAGTGACGCTCAGCTGACGAGCCAGTAATAAATGTATGTGAAGAACAACAACGTAACCGTGGCATGTTGGTCGAATAAACGGCCCACGTGCAGTGAAACGCTGCTCGTATCGAGTTTTTAGGTTGCGTCCGATTTACGAACTTAATCAATTGAATTTATTCAATTTAAACGACCAAGGCCCAAAAATTCAAGCTTTCAAACTTTCCTTCCCGTAATTATTATTATTGTTATTATTATTATTATTATTATTATTATTATTATTATTCTAGTCGGGTCGTTGGCAGCAGTTCTATCTGCTGCTGCACCGCTCTCAAACACTCAGCGGATGTTTTTGTTTTTGTCTAAAGTCATAATTTCTTCTTTTTTTTCTTCTTCCTACTTGTGGCAAACTAAGTTTTAAATAGGTGGTTTTTGTGGAGAAAGGCTTGGTCCTCCCTCCTCTGTTCTTCTCTTTGGTTGTAAACCTCCCTGGGAGAACAACGCGGCTGTGAGCGCAGTTTGTGGGAAGTTAAACAGTCCGCACGTTACGAAGAAGAGCTTCAAGTTTTGGATCTGCAAATGTCATTTTACGGTTGTCTTTCAATGGATTTCCTATCGGTGGTCAAAGAACACAAACAGACAAAGCTGTACTTTGGGAACGTGGCTTTGTAGTGCTGCTGCCCCCCCGGGGGGCTTCATTCCTAACCGAGCCGCTCCCCCCCGCAGAGAATGGGACAGAGAGGTGGTGTCGGACAAGAAGAGGCCGCGGCTGATGAACGCGCTGGCCCGCTGCTTCCTCGGCCCCTTCGCCTTCTTCGGCGTCCTCCTCTACCTCGGGGTGAGTCGTTAACTCTGAAGTAGAAGGAAAAGAAAGCGGGTTCAAAAGCTGCGATTTGGGGTCAGAACTCCAGTAACTCTGCTCGGCCGTGGTCTCTCCTCCGGCTGCAGGAGGCCTCCAAGGCGGTGCAGCCTCAGCTTCTGGGCCGCATCATCGCGTCCTTCGACCCGTTCCACGCGCCGGAGCGCAGCCAGGGCTACTTCCTGGCCCTGGGCCTCTGCCTCCTCTTCACTGCCCGCTTCCTGCTGCTGCAGCCCGCCATCTTCGGCCTGCACCACCTGGGCATGCAGATCCGCATCGCCCTCTTCAGTCTCATATACAAGAAGGTAAGAGTTAGTTTTAACTCCTCGCAGGATGTACATTATTACGCAACATTCTCCGATCCAGCAGAGGCTCGACAACAAAAACAACGGTGAGGAATCGAGAAGAAGCGAGCGTAACCGTTGGATACGGCCACAGGCTGTTGGGTTCTTCATGCGTTATGTACGTTTGTATTCTTGTAGGGGAGTAAATTCAAAATCTTCAAAGATGTTGTTCTGTCGTTGAACGTGGATGAAAGGAACGAACCATTTGGCGTTTTAGAGGGTTCAGAATGATCCACCTGGTTCATAGAAAGCTTCTCACACACGAGTGAGGAGGCAGCTGGTTTCCTGTCTAACGATCCCCCCCCCCCCTTTAACAGACCCTGAAGCTGTCCAGCCGAGTCTTGGATAAGATCAGCACCGGTCAGCTGGTCAGTTTGATGTCGGCTCACCTCAACAAGCTGGATGAGGTCAGCTGACATGTCACGTGCTTCTTTCCCATAAGCCACTACTGTCTCACATTTCATCCTCCAAACCATTGTTTCTTTTCTTCTTACTATTTGTAAAATAAGTAGGATTGAGTGCACAGCCAGGATATCAGTTAAAAATAACATTCATAATGCCTCAAATACTTTTATTTTTTAAGTAAATTCATTTTAAAACAATATTTTCTTTCATATTCAACAATTTCTTCCGTATTCCAGTTTTGTACGCGATCGGCTTTGTTTTAGGACCTTTTGAAGATTCCATGTTTTTGTCTGATTCGTTGTGTAATATCGGTTTGAAGTGAACTGAAAGAATTGTCAACTCAACTAAATGAGATCTGAGTGTGTGAACTACTTTGTTTTTAAATGGACCTTTTCTTTCAGTCAAAGAAACAGTAGTTTGACTCCTGAATAGTTTCATTACCCGACACAGAGCTCTGTGTTCTTCATACAAAGGACAATCGATCCAGAACAACACACACACACACACACACACACGTTTGCAAACAAACACACAATGAGGCATTAGTATTTCAGTATTCTGGGTGTGTGTGTGTGTGTGTGTGTGGGTCTGAACTCAGTCTTACCTCAGGTCTCACTGAGGCGTTGAATTTGTAAACACTCTGCAACCTGCATCGAGACAATTATCACCCGGCTCGGATGCGTCACTCTCTCCCTCTAATGGCTGGTGGGGTTTAATAGTGTGAGTGTGTGTGTGTGTGTGTGTGTGTGTTTGTGTGGGGGGGGGCATTTCACAGTAGCAGTACATCTGAGGCACAGCGTTCTCTCTCTCTCTCTCTCTGGACTTTTTAGCTCAGTTACTTTTGTGATTCCATCATTTATCACATTTTGCTTCGTTGGGTTATTAGACGTCTTTTTAATGCATTTCTAATTGCTGAATGATTTGTTTGCAACACACCTTTTGGGTAAAGAGTGTTGTTTTAATTAGAGGGGCGGAGGCTCACGCGGTTCCTCTTCGTACTGTTTTTCTCTAACATGGCTTCAGGTCTACATTAGTTTTCATTATGTGTATCCTAACTAACAGGCCCGAGATGACGCTCTCATTTGAAGATACTGAAACATGACTCACTACAGTCTCCCCTCTTGCTGTGCCGTGCATGTTGTTGTTTGTGCTGCAGAGCCTGGGTCTGGCCCACTTCGTCTGGATCACCCCCCTGCAGTGCATCCTGTGCGTGGGTCTGCTCTGGGAGCTGATCGATGTGAACGGCTTCTGCGCGCTGGCGGCGCTCACCCTGCTGGGCATCATCCAGGCCTGGCTCTCCCAGAAGATGGGACCTCACCGGTAGGAGGGGGGGGGCTCCTTGTTTCTCACATCACATCGTTGTAACTTCTTGAGCAGCCGGTTGTTGAACTCCATCTGACGATGTCGTATTCATAAACGTGTCTCGCATGAACAGCGCAAAGAGAGGAGGCATGATCAGCCGCCGCCTGGCTCTCACCTCGGAGATCGTGGAGAACATCCACTCTGTGAAGGCGTACGGCTGGGAGGAGGTTATGGAGACCATCATCAAGAACATCAGGCAGTGAGTCCCCAGAAACGCTAAGTGGACTGCAGCGTTAAAGCAGAGAAGCCATTATTTTATCCCCAAGAAATGATGTTAAAACCTCATTTATTGGCACGTTAGCAGCTTTGTTCTTGTAGTAATTTCTTTTTTTAATTGAATTTGTTCTCCTCAGGGAGGAGATGACGCTGACGAGGAAGATCGGCTCGCTGCGTTACTTCTACAGCGCCTCCTACTTCTTCTCCGCCATCCTGGTCATCGTGTCCGCCGTCGTGCCGCACGCCATCAGCAAGGGCATCATCCTGCGCCGCATCTTCACCACCGCCTCCTACTGCATGGTGCTGCGCATGACGCTGACCCGCCAGCTGCCGGGATCCATCCAGATGTGGTACGACACGCTGGAGCTGGTCAAGAAGATCGAGGTGGGTTCAGGGCCGGAGCGCCCCCCCCCTCGAACCCCCTCCCCTCGCCGGATTCCCCTGGTCTGATCTCTGAAACGTTCCTCTGTGACGCCTGTGTGTGTTTTCTTTCTTCTCCTCCAGGAGTTCTTGATGAAGGAGGAGTACAGAGTTCTGGAGTACAACCTGACCACTAGCGACCTGGAGCTGGTCAACGTCTCCGCGTCCTGGGATGAGGTTTGTTTACATCGAACGGTTTGTGTCAAAAAGGTTAAAATACTTCAAAATATACCCGGAGAACTAGTAACAAATCGTCTCAAGCGAGGATCAGTCCCACTACTGTATATCAGTATCAATCAAATGACAACAAATACATTGTAAAATCCATCAAAACTTATTTTATAATGTACGTGTGTATAAGAAGAGCGGAATCTGACTAGTTCTGGCGTGTTCAGCGTGAGAGAGGCCGTTAATCCCTCGCGGTGACCTTATCTGCAGGCGCAGGCTGTAACTCGGGTCCCAGCAGGTGTGATTCATTGACCACCCGACACCGTGAGAAAACCAACATGCCCCCGTCACTTTGCATAATTAATGACCCCGGTGTCGTCAGCACACTTCGCCTCTTGCTGGGAACACTGAGTAGGTGTCCATCACCTGATTCCCAGAGTCTCCCCCTTCCCTTCTCCCCTTCTGCCCTTCCGGGAATGTGCCACTCTGCGATGAGCGGGGGGGCGGGGGGGCGGGGCTCTTAACAGCCGTTCTCCAGGATGGGAATCGCATCGGCCGAACCTCCACAAACTGGACGAGAGGGACGGGGACCCATAAAACGAGCGCGGTTCCCCTTTTTTCTTTTTGCCCGTTAATCTTTACACAGGCGGTGACGGATGAAGCTCATTGTGAGACTTTAGGGAGTCTTCTCTGGTTTCTCACTGCGGCCTGAAGTAAACTAAAGGGAAAAACACACTAAATGGCGCTGCAGAAGTAAGAGCAGAGCGAGGCTCCAAAGCAGTAGCCAGATATTGCATGATGTACTACTTTGTGGCGCAAGTTGTATATGATATATATATGATATCATGGACCACGGGATAGCATAACATCACAGCAGACCATGAACTCACTTTACTGAGGGAATAAATCAAGAGGGAAGTAGTAGTCATTTTCTCATAGACGTTTATGGGACAAGAGGAGTCGCCCCCTGCTGGTTCCAAAGGCTCAGAACGTCTCAGGCGTGTTATCTCCCGTTAACGGAACTGAGCTTGACTCCTCCGCAGGGCATCGGGGAGCTCTTTGAGAAGATCAAGCAGCAGAACAAGGCCAGCGGACACCTGAGCGGCGACGCCGGCCTCTTCTTCACCAACCTCTACGTCACGCCCGTCCTCAAGAACATCAGCCTCTACCTGGAGAAGGGCAAGATGCTGGCGGTGGCCGGCTCCACCGGCTCGGGCAAAGTAAGTCAAAGAAGAGCGAAAAGATCAAGCGGCGCTCGGTGGAGAATGTCTGGTTAAGAAGAATCCCCCCCCCAGAGTTCCCTGCTCATGATGATCCTCGGAGAGTTGGTGCCGTCGGAGGGGAAGATCCGACACAGCGGCCGCATCTCCTTCTCGCCGCAGACCTCCTGGATCATGCCGGGGACGATCCGGGACAACATCCTGTTCGGCCTGACCTACGACGAGTACCGCTACTCCTCCGTCATCAAGGCCTGCCAGCTGGAGGAGGTACCGTCACTGCGCCCGCTTCTGCACAGCTCCCTGCGTAGCTCCGCTTGTCTCGCGTCATAAAACGGGCTGCTATTCCCCCCCCACATGTATGGATATCCACCCCCATGCTTTGGTGAAAACAACAGAGCTTGGAGCATGTCCGACGAGACGGACGCAGTGTTCTGAAAACACGCAAGCACAATGGTCCCTAAAAGGAACAATGCTGTTGCTTTGAGTTTGAACAGTGTTGTGATTCAATGCGACAGGGAGATACCTTCACTCGATCCCTTCTGCTCCGCCCTCTCCACTGACTTAACAACGTGTTTTAGAATAATTCTTTGTCTTCTTTTGTGAGAGAAACCCGACAAACCGCAGCAGAGTTTGATTAAAATGATTAAACGGCGGCTTGTAAAATGGCTCTAAAGATGGCGGCATCGCTGCTCTGATTTAACCCGTTAATATTTCCATAAGTCGTCCCCTCTGAAAGCCTCTGACGTAAAGGCGTGATTCACTGTAGCTCTCAGTCACACACACCGCTCCGAAAATGTCACTTAAATATTCTTTTTTTTTTCGTGACACAGTTTTCCGCGTTGAATCGCTCGTCTTTTCATCGGGTCGATGCTCTCTGCTCGGCTCGGGGCCTCTGCTCGGCTTCTAGAGGGATCAGGTTTCGCTCCACATTTACACAAATGATGTCCCTCAGAGACACACGGCTGCACATTCCCTGTCTCCTACACACACACACACACACACACACACACACACACACACACACACTCAGTCGGTCTCATAAGCCTCAGTGTTGAGTGACAGGCTGCCTCAACAGAATAATGTCTCCTCTGTTGCCATGGAAATCTCACGCTGTGTCACTGGGATGGAACATGAGCTCGTTGGGACGGAACCATTACAGCTCTATGTAAAGGTCTAAAATGATTATGTTTATTGATTAATTAACTAAAAGCTATCGGCTGGATTCAAAACCCCATTTTAAGGCATTTTTTGCACCTGAATTGGAGATCAAAAACGTCATTTTCTGTGAACATATTTTGAGAATATGTCGGACATTATTGTGATCTTGTTTTTTAAACTACCATGCAACAGATGCTCTTGGAACCTGCTTCAACACAAAGCTGATATCATTGATCTTTTACAAATGATGTTGATACTTTAAATGTGCTGAGTTGGCATTATTTACACCACGACCAGTGCAAGGTGCCACTGACTGGAGTTTAGACAAAAACAAAACCTGTTGTCACAGCAAACGCAGGCGGAAGGGCCCTCCCCCCCACCGCCCCCCTCCTCCCCCCCTCCGTGTGCTGTGCAAACAAAAAGAATCCATTCTGCCCTCTGCAAGTAGCGATTGTCCGCTATTTATCTCTCTATCCATCTCCGTGAAGAGAGATGAACGAGAACCAGACGTTTTGGGGGGGCTGACCACCACTCCCGTTGCCCCCGCCCTCCCCCCTCCCCCCTCCCTCCTTAAAGCCCCAGACAGACTGCCCTGGGTGGTCTCCCCGTCGTTAAAACGTATCTTTTGCCTCCAGCTCGTTGGTTCACGGTGACACTCATGATTCTCTCTTTAACTGTGCTGCCTTGTTTCTTACAAACTGTTAACTCCCCCCTCCCCCTCCTCCCAATGCGCCCCCCTCAGGACCCCGGACGTTGTCGTTAAAACAGGTAGGACGTGCTTTGTCTTTTTTAACGATGATGCACTTTCATGTCACTTCATCCTCGTCGGTGTTTTCATCCCCTTTGTAAGTCCTCAGTCACACACCAACAGACCTGATTTGTTTAACGCGCTTGAAAGGCAACTTCTCGCACAGCAGCGTGGTTTATTTCATGTCAAGGTAGAACTGCTGCTGCTGGCGTGTGTCCCAGTCAAACCATCATGCGTTTCCTTAGTCACAACACACTGGAAAGATGCTGGAAGACATGAAGGCACCTCGTCCCCTCATTGAAGCCTCATTGTGTGAAACATGAACTCTGCAGCCGGTCATTTCCTCGTAGCTCAACAATGATGTAGCGTAAAACTCACCTGGACGGCGGCCATCGTCATCGTCATCATCATCATCGGAGCTCCTGCATCTTTTTACCTTTGTGTTCTTTGTGTTAATGATGTGTTTCATTCCAGCGAGCAGAGATAACGGGGGAGAGAGGTCGAGCTCACAGCTTCCATCCAGTACATGTAGCATGTAGCATGTAGCACGCCGCTAGATATTTGGTTTATTGAAGCTTAAATATGCAAATTGTTAAATATTTTAACTGAGGGAATTTTTGTAACTGTAGTAATTGAACTATGTTACCCTTTAACTCGCCCTCTCCACATGGCGCCGGCCCTTTAACTCGCCCTCTCCACATGGCGCCGGCCCTTTAACTCGCCCTCTCCACATGGCGCCGGCCCTTTAACTCGCCCTCTCCACATGGCGCCGGCCCTTTAACTCGCCCTCTCCACATGGCGCCGGCCCTCCTGCGGAGGAATCACAAAGTTCACGTGCATTTCTGCATTCGACCCACTTACCCCCTGTTTTTCCTCTCCAGGACTTCGGCCTGCTTCCTGAGAAAGACAAGACGCTTCTCCTGGAGGGAGGGGTAACCCTCAGCGGGGGTCAGCGGGCTCGCCTCGGCCTGGCCAGGTACTTCCTGTCCCACCTCACTCTGCTGTGGCTTGTGATTGATTGATTAATATCCCTTCTCAAGTCGTAGCCTAAAGTACAATTTGATGAATATCGTCAACGCCTCTTTTAATAGGTTTATAAATTCGCTCCATCACAACCTGCGGTCAGACGCTCTCACAGCGCCGTGCATTATTTATGGGTCTGAAGGGGGGGGGTGGATGAGGTACCATTTACAGTAGATGACGGAGGAACCGCAGACTTTATATAATAAGTGGGCGTGGTCACCAGTTTGGGTGATTCCCAAATACTGGTGGCCCAGTAAGCCCCGCCCTCAATAAACACACATCACGCTGGGTGGAAGAAGACTGCCCCCCCCCCCCCCCCCCCTCCCCGATTTAATAACATCCTCATTGTTCTCCCCCAGGGCCGTGTACAAAGATGCAGACCTGTACCTGCTGGATGCTCCGTTCACCCACCTGGACATCGTGACGGAGAAAGAGATCTTTGAGAAGTGCGTATCCCAACAGAGAGTCTTTCATGTGGAGGGAGGGAGAGGGGAGGAGGGGGGGGGGGGAGAGGGGAGGAGGGGGGGGGGGCTTCAGTTCAAGGTCGTCTCTGGTTGTCTCGGGTCGACGGTGGAGCGCTACGCTGCTTCACCACACTGTTACATTCCCAAGAAACGGGAGTGAAGCAACGAAGGGAATTATGCTTTGATGAAATGTGGCGGCCTTTCAGACAGAGAACCGTCTCGGCTTTGTGGGCGGAGCCTGAACAAATGGTTTTTCAAGGCTCCTTCATTCATTTGACAGCTCGACCCGTCTTTAAGAGACGGCGCCGAGTTGATTTAGTTTTCTTCTTTTTTGCACAGAAACACATAAAAATGTCCCTCTATTCTCCAAACCTTTTTCCCGTGTGACTTCCCAGATGCGTCTGTAAACTAATGGCGTCCAAGGCGCGCATCGTGGTCACCAGCAAGCTGGAGCATCTGAAGCGAGCCGACCGCATCCTGCTGCTGCACAACGGGGACTGCTTCTTCTACGGAACCTTCTCGGAGCTGCAGGCCAAGCGGCCCGACTTCAGCACGCTGCTCCTCGGCATGGAGACGTACGACAACTTCAACGCCGAGCGCCGCAGCTCCATCCTCACGGAGACGCTGCGCCGCATGTCCCTGGACGAGACCGCCGGCTTCCGGGGCCCGGAGGCCGTGCGCCAGTCCTTCCGACAGCAGCCGCCTCCCATAACCGCCCCCGGGTCCCAGGGCCACGCCGGAGGCGACGGCTACCCGGAGAAACGCAAGCAGTCGCTGATCCTCAGTCCGCTGGCGGCGGCGCGCAAGTTCTCCTTCATCGGGAACTCGCAGCAGAGCGCCAGCGCCCCCCAGTCCACCGCCATAGAGGACGGGGTCCAGGAGCGCTCCGAGCGGAAGTTCTCGGTGGTGCCCGAGGACGACCAGGTGGAGGAGGTGCTCCCCAGGGGGAACCTGTACAACAACGGGCTGCAGCACCTCAACGGCCAGCGGCGCCAGTCGGTCCTGGCGTTCATCACCAAGGCTCCGGGCCGGGAGCGCCGCGAGCAGATCCAGTCGTCCCTGAGGAAGAAGCTGTCCCTCACGCCGCAGTGCGACCTGGTGTCCGAGCTGGACATCTACGCCCGCCGCCTGTCCAAGGACAGCGTCTTCGACATCAGCGAGGACGTGGACGAAGCCGACATGGAGGTAGACTTCTGTTCGAGTGGAGCTTTTAAATTAGTAAATTAATAAGTGTGTTGGGTAAAGTTCTGTTCCGTTGGTTCGCAGCAATGCTTCGCAGACGAACGCGAGAACATCTTCGAAACTACCTCATGGAGCACGTACCTGCGCTACATCACCACCAACAGGAGCTTAGTCTACGTCCTAATCTTCATACTTCTCGTCTTCTTCGTCGAGGTAAAATCTCCATTCACGACTCGTTATTTCACTGTGAAGCCACATTCGTTCATTCATTAGTGTTTTTGTTTCCATCATTAGGTCGCTGGTTCAGTCATCGGCATCTTCCTCATTACTGAGTAAAAATAACAACATTCTAATTGTTAAAGAAACATTCTAAGTTGATGTGTAAAATGTGTACTAATGTGCTTTGTTGTCAAAAGTTCAAACCCTTATTCTTCCGCTCCGTTTCCAACCAGCGAGGTCTGGAGGCCCAACGCCAACCCGGCGTCGCCCAACTTCATCGACACGCAGAACCCCAACTCCTCGTCGGCGCCCGTCCACCTGGCGGTCATCGTCACGCCGACCAGCGCCTACTACATCATCTACATCTACGTGGCCACGTCGGAGAGCGTGCTGGCGCTGGGCTTCTTCAGGGGCCTCCCGCTCGTGCACACGCTGCTCACCGTGTCCAAGAGGCTGCACGAGCAGATGCTCAGCGCCGTGCTGCGGGCCCCCATGGCGGTGCTCAACACCATGAAGACCGGTGACCTTTCACCTTATTTCACTTTGCTTTAAAAGGCATTTCCACGGGTTGGAAAAAGAGACACCGGCTGATTCAGTTGATTTGTTTTTCAGGCCGCATCATGAACAGGTTCACCAAGGACATGGCGACCATCGACGACATGCTGCCGCTGGTGCTCTTTGACCTCATTCAGGTGTCAACATGAACGTGAAAACAAATCTAGTTTGAGATCAAATCAAATTATTGTTCCTTTTCTTATTTCTCTACATCTCTTCCTTTCATTCCCAAATCATTGGTTACTAATCTGTTAAAAAACCCTTTAATCATTCAAACCTTTTCTCATCATCTCACCAGCTCACGTTGATCGTAACGGGCGCCATCTTCACTGTGTCCATCATCCGGCCCTACATCTTCATCGCCGCCATCCCGCTGGCCGTCGTCTTCGTCATCCTCAGAAAGTACTTCTTACGAACTGGACAACAACTCAAGCTACTGGAGGCTGAAGGTGAGCGTGTTATTCCGATAAACATAAAGCAGCAACTGACTGATGCATTTAAAGGGGATTATTTTTCTTTTAAATACAGATATCAAAATGCTATATGTGCTATTTTCATGTGGATGAAACGCTGCATCAGGAGTCGGCAAATATTCAGAAAGAGTAAAAGTGAGAGCATGATAGGAAAACCGATGAGTGAGCAGAGGAAGTGGCACCGGGGGGGCGAGAGGCCCGGGGCCAAAGGTCACCGCGAAGAACAAAAACATGACAGAGGGAGGGTTGATGTAGAGGATGGATGGGCAGCCTCAGAGGGGCGGGAGCAGCTGGAGGAAGGGAGGCACGGCGAATGAAACGAGTCGACGCCCCCAAAAAGCCTTCCAGACGCATTCCAGACGTTTCACCGCGTGTTTTTACGCCTGTTGTCTCGCTGTATCGTGGAATCAATGAGGAGGCGCTAAAGCCTGCCGCCATTGTTTTTCACGAGGAAGAGGAAGGTGGCGTCGGGCAGAGCTTTACTACACACACGTGTAATAAGGGCGCCATTGATCCCCATTAATAAATGTATAATAAGACGATAACGCCTGACGGTGACGGGTGGAGTCGAGCAGAGCCGAGGTGGAGGCGGCGATGCAGCATGTGTGTGTTTTCTTTGGACCGCCCTGCCGCGCCGGTGAATGTGCGTTTTTTTCGGGTGACGCCGGCGAGGACTTTTCCTGCGAGCGCGCCGGGATTTCCTGCGACCGCATCCTGATGCAGCGCCGCATCTCTGATGTGCAGAGGACGTGTTATTATGTTACTCGCTCCGATGTGTTTGCTCTCTGGAAACGTTTGTTCCATGTGTTTCACCAAAATAATCCCGCTGGTGAACCTGCGCCTCCCCCCCCGCAGCTCGCAGCCCCATCTTCTCCCACCTCATCATCTCGCTGAAGGGCCTGTGGACCATCCGGGCCTTCGGCCGGCAGACCTACTTCGAGACGCTCTTCCACAAGGCGCTGAACACGCACACGGCCACCTGGTTCAACTACCTGTCCACGCTGCGCTGGTTCCTCTTCCGCTGCGACATGATCTTCGTCCTGTTCTTCACGGCCGCCGCCTTCATCGCCGTGGGAACCAACCGTGAGTGGCGCTTGGGGGCCGGACGGATCTGGGTTCGGGTTTGCAGCTGAAACGCAGAAAGCGGCGTTGGCGGCGGCGGGTGGGAGGAGGGAACATCTGGGGACTCCGGTCCGGCGGTTAGTGAGTAAACGGCGTGCTGTTATTTCCTCCGGGTCTTATCTGCGTGTCACATGGGGGCGCTCCGGTATCAGGACCCCAGCAGGCCGTGACAGCCGGTCACAGGCGCTGGAATGCAAAAGGATAAAATGTCATGTACAGAAGTGTGTGTGTGTGTGTGTGTGTGTGTGTGTGTGTGTGTGTGTGTGTCGCATGCTGCTGCGTCATGGCCCGTGTTTATGCTGAGAGAATGTTAAAGGCTCATTTCACAGCCCATTATTTCCAATAGGGCGAGAAGCTGTGACCCCTCATACCCCCCACCGCTGCCCCAACATCAGAGGGAGCTGCTCTGATTGGTCCGTATTGCTGACCGTGTGTGTGTGTGTGTGTGTGTGTGTGCGCGCGCGCCCTACAGAGGACAAACCAGGGGAGGTGGGCATCATCGTGGCCCTCGCCATGCTCATCCTGGGGACATTCCAATGGGCTGTCATCACCAGCATCACTGTGGACGGGCTGGTATGTGGTTCTCGCACGCGCACACACACACACACACACACACGCACACACGCTGTCCTGGTGTGGGCCCTACTTCCATCTGACTTGCTTGAATAGAAACACGGCCATTGAGCAGGTGGGGCAGCGAGGCGTGATCCTGTGTTTAATGAGGTCGTGTCTGCAGATGCGCTCGGTGGACCGCGTGTTCAAGTTCATCGACCTGCCGTCGGAGGAGCCGCTGCCCGAGAAGTCCGGCGCCAAAGGAGCGCCGGACCTCGTCATCGACAACCCGCACGCTCAGGGCTGCTGGCCCAACCGCGGCCAGATGGACGTGCAGGGCCTCACCGTCAAGTACACGGAGGCCGGGCGCTCCGTGCTCAGCGACGTCTCCTTCTCCGTGGACGGGGGGCAGAGCGTGAGTGTGTGTGTGTGTGTGTGTGTGTGTGTGTGTGTGTTAATGAAACAGGGAGGAGTGACGCATGTTAGCTCAGCTTTATTGGATTTGTCAAACGTCGTAGCCCTGATTTATAATGAGGTCGCTTTGAGGGTGGATTTAGCTTCGTCCCGTTAGCGCCTGCGGGTTGAAACGTGCTAATGGTTGCTCCCCCGGTACGCGCGCAGCAGCACCGCGACGCGTTGCCCCTGCAGGGTGCGTACCATGCGGCGCGTTCATGGCCTCCTCTGTGTGCGTGCTGATTTATAATGAGGTCGCTTTGAGGGTGGATTTAGCTTCGTCCCGTTAGCGCCTGCGGGTTGAAACGTGCTAATGGTTGCTCCCCCGGTACGCGCGCAGCAGCACCGCGACGCGTTGCCCCTGCAGGGTGCGTACCATGCGGCGCGTTCATGGCCTCCTCTGTGTGCGTGCAGATCGGCCTGCTGGGTCGGACCGGCTCGGGGAAGAGCACCCTGCTCTCCGCTCTGCTGCGCCTCGCCTCCACCGACGGGGACATCTCCATCGACGGCGTCTCCTGGAGCTCCGTCTCCCTGCACACGTGGAGGAAGGCCTTTGGGGTGGTGCCGCAGGTACGTCAGCATCGACACGCGCGCACAATTCACACGATTCACCATTACAGACAGAAATGAAAATAATAATGCAAAGGGATTTAAAGGTGAACTTCATATTTTTAAGATAAAAAATATGTCTTCATCCGCGTCTTTTCGAGTGAATAATAAATTTATACAAAATGTTTTGTAAAATAATCTGCACGGACGAACACCAAACTGTTGGGTCACATGACCTAAAGGTCAATGCTGTACAAATTCCACGGTTGTTATTTCACAGCAGCCTTTGAACATTTTCAACAGAGAGTTTTTATTCTGACCGGAACCTTCCGGATGAACCTGGACCCCCACGAAGGACACAGCGACGAGGAGCTGTGGAGGGTCGCCGAGGAGGTGACGTCTCTTTATTGTTGTTACGTTTACTGTATCACCACGTCTCATCTTACCTACCATCATTTGATCTAAAACAAAACGCCTCCAAACGGTGTCCTCTGTAGTGACCTGTGTAGTGACCTGTGTCCTCTCTGTCCCGTGTGTCCCAGGTGGGCTTGAAGTCGGTGATTGAACAGTTCCCGGACAAGTTGGACTTCCAGCTGGAGGACGGAGGCAACGTGCTGAGCAACGGACACAAGCAGCTGTTGTGTCTCGCCCGATCGATCCTCAGCAAGGCCCGGATCCTGCTGCTGGACGAGCCCTCGGCCTACCTGGACCCCATGTCAGTGTGTGTGTGTGTGTGTGTGTGTGTGTGTGTGTGTGTGTTAGTAACCCAAACCATGCAACATGACAAAACCATTTTAATCAAGAAAAATGAAACATACACGTGGTAAATTTAGCAAAAAGTTAATGTTTAATGCGTAATGTAAAAGAATCACAGGGAGAAGAAGTATTTTCAGGGGAATAATAATCATAATAATAATGTATTATTATTATATTAACATTGAAACAACATGCTCATCCTGCCTCTTTGATATTTTGCTTTTTGGGGCTTTAATGTCAGGTCATAAAAGGCCGATACCTCATCCGCCCTGCATCTGGTGACAATCTGGGAGTGTGTGTGTATGTGTGTGTGTGTGTGTGTGTGTGTGTGCACACACACACACACAATAGTAAGTCAAGCCTTTAATGAGCAGTCGGGTTTAGCGCTAAAGCTAATGTGTGTTAGCAGTCGAGAGAAACGGCCTTTGATGATGATGTGCGTGTGTGTGTGAGCAGAACGCTGCAGGTCCTGAGGAAGACGCTGAAGCACGCGTTCTCCGGCTGCACCGTCATCCTGTCGGAGCACCGGGTGGAGCCGCTGCTGGAGTGTCAGTCCTTCCTGGTGAGAAACGTGCATTTCCTTATTCAGCATTATTCTGACGAGGTTGATTCATCTGGAAGGTGATTTTTTCCATTACAGAAAAAATAAAATAAACCTTCCTAAAAGTGTATCCAAGTATTTTTCAGACTGATATAAACTATTTGAACCTTTTCCGGTTGGTGTCAGTAAACGAGTGTAGAACCAACAAAACACAGAACACTGTCCCTGCTAATCAGGTGGAACCCAGCTGCTTTTCTTAGCAGTTAGAAAGTTCCACACAATTCAGGACAACACATCCTGTACCGCACGCACACACACACACACACACACACACACACACACACACACACACACACACAGCTGTGTGTTGTGGACCTAACGAAGCCTCCTCCTCTCCTCCAGATGATCGAGGGCAGCTCCATGAAGAGCTACGACTCCATCCAGAAGCTGCTGAACGAGACGAGTCACCTGAAACAGGCCATGAGCCCCGCCGACAGGCTCCGCCTCTTCCCCCCGCTGCACCGCCTCAACTCCAGCAAGAGGGCGCCGCCGCAGACCGCCAAGATCTCCTCACTGCCGGAGGAGGCTGAGGACGAAGTCCACGACACGCGCCTCTAGCTGGCCACACACGCACGCACACACACACACGTGCAACAGCGTCTCTGTGAGACACTAAAACTCTCCCAACATTAATTCTTCAGACAGAAAGAGCTGAATTTGCAGACTTTGCACTGAATCATTAGGACTTAGTTTTGATCAATTTGAGGATTTGATCCACACACTCACACACACACACACACACACACACACAAGCAGCAATGTGCAGCCAATTCATTGACCGTGAATTCAGGCTCATTTTATTTGTGTGATATTTGAATCTGGTGTTTTTATAAAATGTGTTTGGAATGAACGAGACGCAAAAGAACAAAGGGTTCCCACTTCAAATCCTGTTTCCGTCAGTGTGTCACTTAGAACCGTGTGAATGGACCAGTGTCGGTGCAGCGTGATGCCGAGACAACAACGCGCTTCCTTCTGAGTCGCCGACTCTCCCTCCAGCGCAGAAAGGTCCTCGCAGGTTGTTGTTGTTGTCCTCACAAAGTTCTATTTTAACTCTGGATATCGTTTGCTTTGAAAAAGCCTGAATTGTGATGTTTTTTTTCTAAGAAAACATGCTTTTGTTGAGCATCCTGATGCTTCTTCAGTGTCTTTGGATTGAAGACGGAGCATAAATGCATTTATCAGCTGTAGAAGACTCTCCTCCCTCCCGTAGGATCAATAAGTGTGTCTGTGAGCGCTCGTCAGTGCACAGCAACAGGACGCTTCAGGAATAAATCAGGTCGCTAGTGGATGCTGAGCCGGCTTCTCCAGTTCTCCTCGCTTAGCCTCTGCTCCCATAGACGCCTACGAGAAAGTGACTCCTGTGTAGTGACCAGCAGGGGGCGACTCCTCTGCTCCCATAGACGCCTACGAGAAAGTGACTCCTGTGTAGTGACCAGCAGGGGGCGACTCCTCTGCTCCCGTAGACGCCTATGAGAATGTGACTCCTCTGTAGTGACCAGCAGGGGGCGACTCCTCTGCTCCCACAGACGCCTACGAGTGACTCAGTGAACATGAGTTTATGGTCTCGGTCTCTAGTTTCAAGTCTTCTTCGATGCAGCGTGATCCTCATTTAGTGAATTATGGTCCATTTAGAGTCAAACAGGTGATGATTTAGGGCGGGGCTTACTGTGATTGACAGGTCGTTTTTTCCACCACACAAACGCAAAGTAAACGACTTCTTCCGCTCGCCCCCTTCCGGCCACGAGGCGTCGATTCGGGGCTACGCCATCGGTACGGCTTCGACAGCGGCCTCGCACGTGTGATTGGTCCAGGGGGCCCAACAGGAGCAGTGACGTCATTGGCCGCCGCAGAGATCTTTATTTTTCTATCGGTTTGCACTTTAGAGGCGAGGTACTCAGCAGCTTCCCCCCGACGACCTTCTCGTGGACTCGCGTCACTTCCATCTTTCACCTTTCGGTTACTTGATGATGAAAAAAAGAAATATTCTGTCTTTGCTTTCGCTGTAATAGTTTAATAGGATTATAAGGTACCACAAAGGCCTTCACAAGTGAACTGTGACAGATTCTCTTTTTTTACGCAGTAAATGAAGAACCAAGCTGTTTGTTGCTCATAGGAACCGGACGCAGACGTCTCAATCATGTAGAAATGGATTTGTTGGATCAATTATATTTCCAGTAAAATTATAAAGATGAACGTTGTTGTTTTTGTGTCGTTTGTTTTAAAAGATTTTGTTTAGGAAAACTAAAAAGGTTTACATCAATCATTTTTACTGTAAAGCTGTAATATTTATAAAATATTACATTTCTTTACCCACAAAGTGAAATTTCAACGCTTTCAGAAATAAAAAGTTAAGTATTTTCCCAAAATTGTATTTACTTGCATATTAAGTTGGCTTCCTGTTGAAATGTACAAAATGTTGCAAAACCTCAAACATTTAAAAATCCGCCCCAAAAGAACGAACGTCTGTGTTTTTATTAAAAAGACGGAGAAACAGAAGTCCGATGGGGATTTTCAACAGTGACATTTTATTTTGTTGTGCTTGAAAAGACATTTCTTCTAAACTTCAAACAGCGATTTAAAAATCATAGGTGGACTAAAATCTCTCCTGTACATATGTATAGATGTATTTATATATAAACATTATCCGCTTCACATGAAACACGTCCTCACAGGTCAGAGAGCACAGTGTGGATGGAGAGGGGGGTTGGGGGGGGCTCTTATGGCTTACGGCTGATCGGCGTCCTGTTCGTACTTATTGCCACAGCCCGAACCAAACGCCTGCTGCCGACACTTTGTACACTTCGTATTGTCGTCACAAGTTTTGTCACTGCACAAGCGTCATACCACGTACACCAATCTATAGTTTTGAACGTACTAATTCTTATTTACAAATATATTTGGTAAAACCCTGATTCAAGTCAACAGCATTTAAACCAACCTCGCAACTATTTAAAGATTAAACGCTTGAATATCTCAAAATACTTAAAATTAAAGACCTGCTCGTTTCTCTCTTTGATCCAATAACACAATGGACGTCTACCAGTAGGACTGCACAGTACTTCACTCCGAGTACACACAAGTACTGTGTCACTACGGTTCTGAGGCAGTTTCCGTCCCACAACAAGCAGGTTGTTACACTGGAATAAGGCAACAGTACAAAGTAACCGCTTAAAAGTCTCACCAAACCGAAACAAATACTTCAAATACTGTGAGAGAGTAAAACTATGGTCCCCAAGAACACAACTGCAGTACAGTGTAACGAGTACAGATAACAAGTACGGATACCGAAAGTCAAAGGTCGTCGGGTGCGTTATGTGGAGGGGGGGTCAGTGGGGAGGGGGGGTCTGCTTGTTGCGTTGCTGCAGGTCTCTGTGGAGGATCCAGATGTCCTCGTGTGATTGGCTGCTTTCGTCGTGGTCACTGCTGCTCGGCTTCTTTCTGCCGTTGGCGGCGTTCCTGCTGCGGGTGGAGGCCGCCGCGCTGCGGCCGCTGGGGGTGGAGGCTCGCGTCGGCTGCCCCCTGCTGCTCGGGACGGGCAGATGCGACTTGACGCGCCAGTCGGACGTCTGAGGGACGCAGAGACACATTCACACATGCAAGATTCATTCATTAAACTGCGTTTAATGTGGTCGCTCTTCTGTCACGCCGAAACAATGAGGTCGCTGTTTAAGTGCCACCCGTGAAACGTTGTGTAGCACGACACACAAAACGCACAATTAGCAGATGGACAGAAACAGTGAAGTCAAGACTTTAACGAGCTGTACGTTCATCCACACAATCAGACACGGCAGCGCTCAAGCTGTCAATCAATCAGCTGTCCCCGCCTCTCACCGTCTGCGCCCGCTGCTGGCAGGGGGGCTCCTGCCCGGCCGGGGGGGGGGGCGACTCGTCGTTGGCCCGGGAGATCTGTGAGAGAGGTGATGGAGGATTCTGACTGAGGGCAGTGACAACATGTGACTTGATGTCCGATCGGCTGTGTGGCACAGAAGGCGGAGCCCAGCTGAGCTCAGGACGCCGCCAGCCGCCACGTTGGCGAGCACGTTGGCGAGCACGGTGGCGAGCACGGTGGCGAGCGGATGCGGCGGGGACGTCCTGGTTTCACCTGATGGATCCTCAGAGTCGTTACCTGGCTGATGTCCGGCTCCGACCTGCTGGAGCAAAGAGTCTTCAGCTCTCCGATCAAATCCGTCTCGTCATCAGAGAACACGGAGAGACCCGCTGGCTCCCTGCGGACAGCGACACGCAGCTCAGCCACACGCAACACGCCAATGATCACGCTAACGCGCCGCCGCTGATGGTCGACGGGAACACGAACCTGTGAGCGTTGCTGTTGGCGATGAAGCTGACGTCACTGCTTGACAGAGAACCTGCAGACAGGTGTCGGGTTGTGAAGACCTTTGTAGCTGATGATGATGCAGTCAAGCAGCTTTCTACTGAATGTGAAAGTGAGATCGCCCCCCGGTGGATCCAGCCGACACTGCAGCCTCAGATCCACTTTTCTGTGTTTGATTATCATCACGTTTGTCGTTTGTCGAGTGCTCCATCCAGGCCGTCTTACCTTCTCTGAAGGAGCCCCCGGAGCTCCAGCTCAGGGCGGCGCCCCCCTTCTTGCGAGGACTGGTGTTGGACCGCCTCAACCGGCCGCTGTCCCGCCCCTTCCTGCCTCCTCCCCCGCTTCCTTTGTAGCAGCCGATGGCCGACAAGGGGAAAGTCCCGCCCCGAAACTCCA
>CM037935.1:18680583-18700583 GCA_021346845.1 Apeltes quadracus
ATGAAAAAAAACTAATTTTACGTCAAAAAAATATTTCTGTAAAAATAGTTGAAATATAACATAACATATATGTCATGGAAAAAAAAGTTTAAAAAAATGTCATGGAAAAAGAAAAGAGGTTGAAAAAGAAATTGAAGTAAAAAATATTAGGTCTGAAAGAAAACAACCAAAGTGGCAAAAAGCTTACGATTTCATAAAGAATCCACTCACGCAGGTTTTCAAGTAGATCTTTGCAGTCGTCAGTGGCCACGTCATGAATAGTGCGATTACACTTATCTCTCCTCTCGATGTCCTGCTCACTGTGGATGCACAGCTCCTCCAGACACTCCTACACACACACACACACACACAAAGCGAGAAACACCATCATCATACAAACCCCACTAGGGGGCAGTAGACACAAAGCCCTGATACACTATGACTCAAATAATGGTAATGCTAACAGCTTAGCGAGAAACTGAGCTTATGTTCATCTTAATGGACAACAAGCTGAAAGTGGCGTGCACGGCGTGCACAGAGTGCACGTGGCGTGCACGTTGCGGGCTCCTCCCTCACCTTGAGGCCCAGGGCAGCAGCCGTGTGAGCGGCCGTCCAGCCGTCGCCGTTGGCCCGGTTCAGCAGGGCGGCGGGCAGCGCCAGCGCGGGGTGGGGGTCGGGGGTCACGTCGGGGTCGGGGGTCACGTCGGGGTCGGCCTTCGCCGGGTGGCACAGGAGGAGGCGCAGCGTGTCCACGTGTCCAGAGCGCACGGCGGCGTGCAGAGCCGTGCAGCCGTCCTGCAGGGAGGTGCATTTCAAATCACAGGATCTTTTTAGTATCGTTAAAGAGATGAAGAGACTTCGGAGCTCCAATAAACCAAACCACGTCCCCGTGTTCATCCAGCTTTTATGCGTCCACAAATAATAAAGCAGCTGTTGTTTATTAGCTGAATGTGAGTAGTGGTAACATTTAACAAGTAACATTTTATTAATTTCAATATTTGTAAAAAAAAAGCAACTTGAAGTAGAAACTTTAATAAAAAGCAGGTACATGAAGTAAATATAGGGTCGTCATTGCTTGCTTGTTGGTTGCCGTGGAAGCGAGCGATGACGACATCAATCAGCACTCGTGTGAAATAATGAAGAAAGATTGTTTTAACCGAATATAAATATATATAAAGATCGACGGCTTTGAAGGTGAACCGCGGACGCTGCGGCGCCACCAGGTGGTGGGGAGGCTCATTCCGAGGGACGAAAGGAACCTTCACCCGCGACGTCGTACCCCACCCCCGCCAAAATAAAAGCACACCCACCGTGGTAGCGAGCGAGCGATCTGCTCCGGCGCTCAGCAGGACGCGGACGCAGTCCAGCGCCCCCGCCTCGCAGGCCAGGGAGAGGGAGGTCGCCCCCCCCGCCGCCGCGCGGTCCACAGCAGCTCCTGCAGACAGCAGCACCTCCACGCAGCTGGAGTGGGAGGGGGGGAACCAACACGCATTAATGTACGACATGTCGTTACAGCGGTCACAGTTCGGTTGTCACGGTTACGTCATCCGGATATCTTGATATTATATTAGCATATTCATAAACGGTGAGGCTCTGTCGATCCCTCGACCCTCCAGACAGTAAAGTCACCGAAACATGCGTTAGCCGTGTGTGTGTGTGTGCGTGTGTCTGTGTGCGTGTGTGTGTGTTTGTGTGTGTGTGTGTGTGCGCGCACACATCAGTTGTGTAGACAATGAGGACAATTAGTACCGGTTCTGGTTCAGGAAGTCTCCAGGAAATGAAAGTTTGTCTATGTGAAGTCCTGAGGACACGACCATGTATATGTGTGTGTGTGTGTGTGTGGGTGTGTGTGTGTGTGTGCGTGTGTGTGTGTGTGTGTGTGTGTGCGTGTGCATGTGACAGCATGTCTGTTGGATATCCCCACTCCAAAAATAACGCTGTGATCAGATATTACAACACTGCACATTCCCCAGCTGGTCCTGGCCATCGGGTTTTCGGTCACATGCACGCACACGCGCGCTAACACACACACGCACACACGCACACACGCACACACGCACACACACACACACACACACACACAGGAAAAAGTGGTTGATAATTAATAACGTGAGCTGAAACTGCTGAGGTGACTTTAACCAGTTTTCAACTTGTTAAGACCTCTGGTACTCCTGCGAGTAATAAGAATGTGTGTGTGTGTGTGTGTGTGTGTGTGTGTGTGTGTGTGTGTGCGTGTCTTCGGGCTCACCTGCTGTGGCCGTGGGCGGCGGCAAGGTGTAATGGTGTGAATCCGTTTCCGTCTGAGACGTCTGCGGGCGATCCCGACGACAGCAGCAGCTTCACGCACTCTGACAGACGCACACAAAAAAACAACACAAAGACGCTTCAGTCTTCACGCGTCACACGTCTGCTGGCAGCACGACGCCTTCGTTTGTCTTTAAAATATGGGCAGGAATCCCCAAAATGTGCTGCTGCTTTTTAGGAGGAAAGACAGAGATGTTTTGTTGGAGCAGCAGAAATTTAACAACACGAGTAGAGCAGAAGAACAGTGCACAATGAAGAGTTCCTGCTTTAGGGACACACACACACACACACTCATTCTCACATTAAAACCATTTAAAACGAGGTAACACTTGATTCAGTGAAACATGTGTGTGTGAAATGTGTGTGTGTGTGTGTGTGTGTGTGTGTGGATTCACCCACAATCCCTCAGCAGAGCTGCTCTTCCGCTGCATTAGTCAGGTTTTTGGATCAACGGTGATCAACTGAAAGTGTTACTAAACAGCGCAGCGGGAAGGCCGAAGTGTGTGTGTGTGTGCGACTGCATGCACGGCGGCACTACCGGTGTGCGTGTTACAACCCTGGACCAGAGTCCATCTCACTCGCTCATCACAGCGGCGCACAGAGTTGATTCGTGGAGCTGAGAGGAAAGTGGCTGCTGGTGAGAAAGCAGGTTTCAGGAAGCGTTTCTTCTGAAAAGGTGAAATGTCGCCGGTTCGACGTCGAGTCGCAGCCCCTCTGAAGGTCTCTCACACGAGACGTCCGCCCCCGAGTCCGACAAAAGGGCAACAACTAACGAGCACCATCGGCTGGACGAGCATCCGGACGTCCCCTCACACACACCGACACACAAATAACTGCCTGTAAGTGTCAATGACGTCTTTACTGAAACGGCATGAGGTCCTTTATGAGGCATCAGGATTGATGACGACTAATCACGACACTTGCAGACAGACTAAAGTGTGTGTGTGTGTGACGCGCGCCTATTAACGCACTAATAGATCGACTATCGTCTTCTGTTCCTTCACGTCCTGCACAGAACAACTGAATCCTCGTGGCGCCTTTGTTTGTGCTTCAGTGTATCGCCGCCTCTCCGATCAATACCGATCGACTCGAGCCTCCGGCCGCAGCTCGACGCTCTTTACAGTCGCCGACCGAAAAACCACCGGCAGGGATTTCCCTCCCGTACACATCGGTGCTTTGGACGGACGTAGAAACGCTTCACACATTCAACCAGAAAGTGTGCGAGTACTTTTCAGCTCGTCGATCGAACGCGAAGGAATAAACGAGAGGAGTCGGGTACCTGCGTGTCCATTCTGAGCAGCAGCCAACAAGGCGGAGGTTTGGTGGTGGGGGTCTTGGTCGGGGAGCGTTGGCTGGTTCTTCGTGGTGGGGGTGGAGTCGAAGGAGTCGGTGGGGGTGGAGTTGTCGGTGGTGGTGGTGATGGTGGTCGGGTCTGGTTGGTTAAGCAGCATTGACAATAAAGTGACATTTCCCTGGGAAGCAGCTTGGGGGAGCAGGGAGCGCCGGCCGTCCAGGGCAGCAGGCCCTCCGCCGCTTAGAGAGGAGACTACGGAGGGACACCAGCCTGCAGGGGGGGAGGAGCAGCACAGGTTACACTAGGAGGAGGAGGAGGAGGCGGCGTGAGCGTGGGAGAGCGTCACCGTGAGAAGGCGGGGAGAGCACACGTCAGCTCACACATGCAACGGCCTTAAGCTTTTTTCAAGCAGCAGGAAGGAGGAATCGAAACACGGGTTTGTTGTCTGTTCACGATGTGCAGCCAAGTATTGTTCAAACAGCCAAATACTGATCTCCTCTATCTCTGAAAAGCCAGACACCAGCGTAGCAGTTAAGCTACTGAGGCCCAACGCGACCAATGAGACGCTGACTGTGCATCACGTGACCTTCAGCTCGATTCTGACACAACGAAACGTGCAAATCACTGTTGTTCTCCGGTAAAAAGAGAAACCACGCGGTTGGTTTCTGAAGTAGCCTCAAGCTGTTATTGTCTAAATCACAGGAGGATTGTGGGTAACAGAGACATTAAACTCCATCAACCACAGAGATGATCTGAAGTCAAAACATTAGTAAACTTATTTAAACCTCAGATTTCCTCCTTGAGGTCCTTTACATGTTTTTATTTGTGTGGAAAAGCCACTTTTCTTCACACTGAATAACAGCGTATTTTTTTAAGTAAAATGTTTCACTTTTCACATTTCTGTGACACACGGGTTGAAAATGTTCTGTCTCTAAAAACACGAGAGTTCTTTAAACAGTTTGAACAGGAACCCGCAGTGAGACACCGTTTCAATGTTATGGATATTTATTCTTAAATAGCCTTCAAACGGATGTTCAAGATGGTTTATCGTCCGTTTGACTCTAATTGGTCCATAATGCATTAAATGAACATCACGTTGAAGAAGAATTGAAACGAGAGATAGAGACCATAAACTTTTACTGATGGAATATTAAAACCAATTAGACATCCACTTAAATAAGTTGGGTGATTAAGACCTTAAAGAAAATAACATGTCGTAAATAAAAGTAATTCACTGCTACACAGTTAATTGAAACATCCACAAAGCGAGATGTTCTCCCTCTAATGAAATGTCTGTGATTAAATCTCGTTAGCTTAGTGATTTTAGCTTTTAGCTCGGTGGCTAAATCCCACAAACGACTTGCTTCAGGCGATTAAGGTGGACGTCATGAGCGCTGTGAGTGAGCGAGACGCTGCTTATGTGCACGAACGGGACGATGTGTCTCTAGAATCCCGAGATGAGACACACGTCTGGCTGCTATTTGGTGCTGAAAGGCAGCTATTTACTAACTATTTCCAATTTAGCTGGTAACCGTTTGAAAAAAGGTACTTGAGGCAGGACTTTATCTTCAACAACGTAACAAAACAACGTAAGCAATAATGTAACAGTTACAATAATGTGAACTGTTACATTATTGCTTAAATACGTCATCTTTGGTCTTTACTTTTCTGCAAAGCACAAAGATCAAAATAATCGCAATAATCAAAATAACTAGATCAGGTCCAGATCTGCTCGTGTACATTTCAGGATAAGTGCAGTTTGTCTGTCTGACTGTTACCACGGTTACTATCAAAGGCAGAAACAACAGCGAAACACTCAAATTATTCTTCTTACCAAACTAATTGAGTTATTTAGATGAACACTCACATCAGTGAGGGAGGCGGGCCGAACGCGTTAATGGAGCTGAAGGACGTGCAGGAGGTGGAGCAGTGGTGGATGCATGCTACCAGAGGATGGAGGAGGAGGGAGGAGGAGGAGAGAGCAGCCTCTGGCATCAGCTTCAGAGAGGACAAGACCCAGGAAACCATCTGACCGCCACGTCCCCGCTGAGGGACGGCTAACCTCTAGACTCAACTTGGCACAACATGGCAGACGAGGGAGGAGGATTTAAGGGCGCAGGAGGAAGGGAAGGAGGGAGGAGTAGACAGAGAATGCGAGATGGAGTCAGTGACGTTAAACTGAAATGAGCCGTGTGCCATTCTGCCTCGTATTCCTATGGTTGACCATTACGCTATGCTATGCTAATGCTATGCTAATGTTAGCGCTGTGGAAAGGCAGTCGAAGAAGAGCGGCAGCGGGGAGATCTGGGTGGAGACGGAGGGTGGAGGAGCCTCTTTACCTGATGCTGTTGCCAGGGGGCTGCGGGAGGATGGAGCGCTAATGGATGAGGAGGCGGAGGGGGGGTCTATGGAGGAGGGGCTACTGACAATGGCGGCGGGGCGGATGACGGGGGGACACTCGGCACATGCCACCGCCGGCTGGCGCTGAGGCCCCCTGCCCGAGCGGGAATGGGGGCAGGCACCCACCTGAGAGGCCGTCAGGGCTGGGACCAGGTCCAGGGCGGGTTTGGGCGGCAGCTGGGGCGTGGCCGGTTTGAGCCCCGCCCCCGGGGAGCGCCCGCCGTCCCCTAACCCCTTGATGGGCGGATGGGGAGGAGATGGGGTCTGCGAGAGCCCCGGCTTTTTGGGAGGGATGGGGGGCGGGTTTCCCCGGTCGATCCGGGCCACCGTGGGCGACTTGATGCCGATGGGATGGCCGAGGCGGCCGGGGAACGGCCCGCCCTCCGAGGCAGAGTGGGGCAGGCCCGGGCGCAGCGCTCCGCCGCCGCCTCCCGCCGGCGGGCTGGTGAAGCGCGAGAGGACTTGCGTGACGGTGTGGCGCGCTTGCTGCTTGGCGGCGAAGTTGTCCCGGCTGGCGGGCGTCGGGGAGAGGTCGCGGGCCGGGGGGCTCTGGGACGCCGTGCCGTTCTGGTCCTGCTCCTGGAACTTGTAGCGGGCCGCCTGGACGCGGGGGCTGACCCCGGTGGGCAGGCCGTGCGCGGCTTGCCCCTCGGCGCCGTTCTCCGTCTGCGCCAGCCCCCCCGAGTTGCTGTGGACGATCCCCCGGCCGCCGGTCTTCGGCAGACTCAGGCCCGCGTAGTTGGCCGGCGTCGGTTTAACGGGCACGGCGAGGGGGTTCTTCTTAGGAGCTTCCGCCTCGGCGCCGGGGAGCTCCGTCTGGCTGGACGCCGTTCGACAGCTAACGGGCTCCGTGGCCACGGAAACAGACGCCACAGCTTTGGGTTCAGGCGGCGGGCTGGCGGGTTCAGCCGCCGTGGCGGCCGGCTGGGCGCCGTCCTTCCCGTCGCGGCGTTCAGTCCTGAGGTGCTCCACTTGCTGCCGCAGACTCTGGCTCTCGACCTCCTCGCGGCCCAGCCTGGCGCGCAGCTGCTCCCGCTCCGTGTCGAACTCCGACAGCTGCTTCTCCATCTTGGCCTCCATCTGCTGGCCGCGCTGCCGCTCGGCGCCCAGCTCCTCCTGCAGGCGGCCGGAGGCGCTGGCCTCCTCGTCCAGGCGGGCCTGGAGCTCGTCGAAGCGCTGCGACTCCTCCACCACCCGCGTGGCGAGCTGCTTGCACTCGCGCACCAGCATCATGACGATGTGCTTGTTCTTCTCGCGCTCGTCCTTCAGCTGCGCCGACAGCTTGCGGTGCTCCTGCTCCAGACTCTGCAGCTGCAGCTTCTCCATCTCCAGCTGCCAGGACGAGAAGAAGACGAAGGAGAAGAAGAAGTCAGGGGGTGCAATATTTCACCTCATCCACCATTCAATTAAGTGCTCATTGTGATGTTTCACCACATTATTCTGTCGTGGCCAGTTTGTAACACGACAAACACGAGACCAACGAAACAGACCTGAGAACATCTGCATCACCGCCAGCAGCCCGTTTTACAGGTCGATATCAAAGCGATGAATCCGTCCGTTACAGCCGGAGGATCCTAAAGTGCACGGCTGGACTTCATGAGCAGATTCTTTACAAGGGGGACCAGCTTATAGGAGATGGAGAAGAACTAAAGAGGACCAACGTGACGCTCCCAGCACAGCGCGCCGGCCTGCCTTCATAACCCTTATAACCCACGTTTCAGAACCCTGGAGAGCAAAACCATCTAAAAAATCAATATCGTTCACGTAATTTAAAATTACTTTTGTGTCTCTTGTCCAACCGCTCGGTTTATCGTTCACACTTTTCTCCAGAATAGCGGCTGGATGAATCAAATGAGCCGGGGAAACGACATTTCTTCGCTCTTAACAACGTGATTCGATCGACTCGGAGACGCTGTGGAGAATCGGGGGCGAAAGGAGCGAGAGGACTCTTCAAAGGAGAAACGCAGCGCATATTTCTCCAAGATCGGGGGGGGGGGGGGGGGGGGGGCTTTTGGGGAGGCTTACTTAAACTTCATGACTGATTCATGGAGGAGAGGGGAGCTGGTGGGGGGGGGGTCTTCATTATGCCCATGAACCCATTGACAGAGAGTTACGTCCTCATGGATAATTCAGCAGGGGGGGATAAAGAGAGCGCGGACGGTCCGGGTGACGCTCAGTCTACCCGGCAACTAGCAGGCGGAGCACGTGGGGGGGTAAGGAGGAAGGGGGGGGGGTGTTGACAGGTCAGGCACAACTGTGAAATCAGAGGGGATTTACCCAAGCACAAGCTCAGGGTCACATGAAGGAAAAATGCTCACGGTCAAAAATGGATAAAAACACGTCGTCCCTGCTTTGTGAGTTTGTCTCTGACGTCCTGTCCTGTCTGGGGACAGACATTCTGTTGTCCTTCCACCTTCCTATTGTGTGTTGTTTAAAAGCATCAGCACTTTGCCGATAAGTGTCCCTTTAGAAACACACTGTTTTTTAAACGAAGGCGCGACGCATCGATTCTCTCTCGCGAGAAGCCGCTTGAAGCGTCGCCGCCTGAGAGGCGCAAAACGAATGAAGCTGGCCTCTCGACTCCGTCACATAAAGTCACAGGCGGAGGAAGCAGAGACTCCTGAGGTGCAGCGCCGTCGTCATCCGTCAGCCGGGCGCCATCAGCTTCCGTGTCCCAAAGTCCATCGGCAGCCAGCACGCACACACACACACACACGCACACGCACACGCACACGCACACACACACACTAAACCACAACCCAAAATCTATTTAACCAGCTTCCTGTCAAAACACACCACTTCCTTTCCCTCTCTCCTTCAATCGGGGGAAATAATCAATTCATCGAGTAATCTTTTCAGTTCTGAACCCGATCACAAGGAATAACTAACTGTAACTTTCCTCTTCCTCCCTCCTCCTCCTCCTCTTCCTCCTCTCCTCCCCCTCCTCCTCCTCCCTTACTCTCTTCTGGCGGCTCTCGGCGGCGGCCAGCTGCGCCGCCATGCGCTCCTGCATCTTCCTGCAGTGCGCCATGACGGCCTCCAGGACGGAGATGGGGCTGGAGCCGAGGGGCCGGCGCTCCTTGTCTCCTCCGGGGGCGCCGCACTCAAAGTCCCTCTGCAGGGCCAGGAAGGGGTCGGTCAGGCTGTAGTGGCCGTACCGCTCCTGCAGGAACACCTCCTTCCTCTGGGCCTGCACACGCAGAGAGGCATACGTGGGATTTACTTTCTCTCCCTTATGAGTAGAATATTATGGTCATGAACACAGCATTACATTACAGCACCACACTTGCTTTCCTGTTTTTAAATATGAGGATCTATGACCAGAAATGGTAGATAACATTTCCAATCACGTTATTTTTTTTGTGAGCTTATAACACGTAACACTCTTCATCTCTGGTCCTGCCCTTAAATACTCTCATTGTTTTCTCTTTTTGTTGTATAGCATAGTGTTGTACTGTGCGAATAACAACCAGATAGAAACTGAGAGCTTGTGTTAAAGTGAAAACATGGACGGATGACTGGAATTAGATTTCACTAAAAAGTGTACTTATACACACAAATGTACACACATCGCATGGCGTGTGCTGCCGTTGCCCCGGCGATTGGGTGCCGATTGACATGTGGGTGAAAGTTGACATCGGCCCCAAGTGGCGACAGAAAGCAGGTGTGACCCCACCAAAATAAAAGCATGGCAAAGATAAATCCAATTTCAGTTTATTGTACACATTGTTTATTGTGTGAAGACATATTCTATAAAAGCTGTTTATATTAATAGCAATCATGCAAGTATGATATTGTTTAATGTTTAATGACAAAACTCCATAAAATATGTGTCTAAATAAATTAACTATACAAAAAATATACTGAAAAAACTGGGTTTTTTTTTTTTACAGAAAATATTTCCGTCCAATTGGCTCCTGATCGTATCGGAAGAAGAAAGTAGAGCAGCTGCAACGAGACCAAGCCGGTGACCCGGAGAGACCAACCGAACGCACAACGTGAACAACGAGACCGTGATGATGAAAAGATAAACGAATGACACCTTCAGCTTTAGAAGACTACGTTTCTAATCAAAGAGATTCACGTTACGGGCTGCAGACGCTCGGCGATGGAGGGACACTAGAAAAACGAGCGAGAGACGTGGAGGCGAGAGAGAGAGAGAGAGAAACAAAAGACAAAAAGAGATTTAAGAGGCAGACAGCGAAGATAAAGACAGACAACGCAGCGAGACGTTCACCAAAGAAGGAGATGGAGTTCAGAGTCTAACAACACACGCACACACACACACACACACGCAAAGAGCGTGAAGATTGATGGTGAATGTGGTGAGACTCGATAGAAACACAGAGCAGAGCAGGAAGAGTTGAAGCAGTCAGTTCCTTTGCTTCTTTCTATTTCCAAATAATCTCCACACGTGTTATTTATTCAATAAGAAAACCTTCCCTCTCGTTCAGCTCGGCCTGTTTCACTTCCTGCTTGGCCCGGGGTCAAAGGTCACTCTATCACATAGTCCGGTTCGGGCTCTCATCAGCTGTTGAAGGCCGAGCCCCCCGAGGCTCCATTGATCCCATCGACCCACTGGTTGCCATTAGAGGAGGGCGACAGCATACTGGGAGGGTTTGACCAGAGGACTTTCATTTCCCTTCATCCGCCGTTTTCTCGTATCATTGCAGCGACACACACGAAAATTCACAAAAAGTCAATGTGCTATTTCTTGATTTATTTAGGCAGACTGGCCGTTTTGTTAAATTAATTTCAATCTACTGAAACATTTGCTTTCCTGGAAGCTTTAGGTGAATTAAAGTAAAAACACAGATGCACCAGGGGCTCGTTTGCCTAAAAGGTCAGCGAAGGTCAGCCACCGGAGCTAATCGGGTTCAAATAAGATGTTTACCCACCGGCTCCTGCAGCGAGGGATTGTGTTCACAACAGTAATACTATAGTATTTACAAGTGCAGCAGCGGCGTGAGTATTATTAGCATCAACCTTTAGAGCATAGGTGTCAAACTCAAGGCCCGCGGGCCAAATCCGGCCCCCCGTGAGGTGCAGTGTGCCCCACCAGATGAATTTGCTATTGTGAGAACTTCAAAAAGACATAAATTGCATATAAAAGTAGCTGCTCTTCCTAACGCATGCGTTTTATATTGATTCGTTTTGCGCTCCCGGTACGCAGCGATGTTGTTCCGTATTGTTATTGCGGGCGAACTGTCCGAGCGGCCGGGGGAGTAAATAATCGTCATGACTTGGATTGAAAAGTTAAGTGAAAAATAGCTTGTGAGCCGAAAAAGTGTGGGGGGGCCTGCGTTCAACCTTTTCCACCACGGCGGCCCTCCAAGCAGCAGCGCCCGCTTGAAAATGAGATTTGTTTGACGATGAGAAAAAAAGACAGAGGGAATGGGGGGGCGGAGGGCGGGGCGGGGGGGGGGGGGGGGGTGATCGGAAACAATCAATCAGCAATCATTTCGTCGATGGGTCCTTAACAAACATCAAAATATCTACTTTTGAAGAATCATACAAACTCATCGCATTACAGTAGAATTGTGTAATCTAAGAATTGAATTCAAATATTAGACCAATGAATACAATAAATTATACTATAAAAAGCCGCAAGAAATTTTAGATCAGAAATGCTTCTCCTCTATGTGCTTCTCTGCATGACAATCGACCTGATTTAAGTTCCACTCCTGAGGTGCGTTTTCTAGGTCAGAGCGGCGACTGACAGCGCGGAGCGAGGTTCAGATTGGATGACAATTTGTCTCTGGAGACATTAAAGCCTCCAAAAGACTGGAGGACTCTCAGAGTGTGTGTGTGTGTGTGTGGACGGTCCCTCGAGGTGCATCGGACCCCCGGGACGATGGCAACAATCCCGAGGCCCAGCTGTCATTCACACACATGCACTCACACCAATTAACCCGCGTTCGCTTCAACGCGCAGCCTCCCGAACTATCAGCCAATGAGCCGCGATGCCTCAGTGGACATTTAAACCCAATAAAGCGTGGAACATTAAAAAAAAAAAATCTCAGGCACTTAGGACTGACCAGGCGGCACCTTTGGCGGGAAAACTGAAGCGGAAGGTCATCATGAGCTGGAAAACAATGGTCTATATGTCCAGTGACCTTTTGATGGATTATATTTGAACACATTTCCAGACACCCACAAACTAAACAGCACCATCAACATCTACACAGCTACCCTACTTATTTATCTAGCTACCCACCCACACCCGAAACAACCATCCATCGAGCTACGCATTCACCCACCCACCAACAACCAACCTACCTTCCTCACCCGCCGATCACCTACCTATCCACACCCCCAACCTACCAACCAGCCAACCAGCAATCTACATACCTACTCAACCAACCAGCTAGCCAGTACCCAATCAATCAACCAACCATCTACCTACCCAACCAATCATCTACCTATCCACACCCCCAACCAACAAACCAACCAACCAGCCAACCAGCGATCTACATACCTACTCAACCAACCATCTAGCCAATACCCAATCAACCAACCATTTACCTACCCAACCAATCATCTACCTATCCACACCCCCAACCAACAAACCAACCAACCAGCCAACCAGCGATCTACATACCTACTCAACCAACCATCTAGCCAATACCCAATCAACCAACCATCTACCTACCCAACCAATCATCTACCTATCCACACCCCCAACCAACAAACCAACCAGCCAGCCAACCAGCGAGCTACATACCTACTCAACCAACCATCTAGCCAATACCCAATCAATCAACCATCTACCTACCAAATCAATCTACTACTCATACACACAAACAACCAACAATCTACCTATGCATCCACCTTTCAACCTAACCAACTACACATCCAACCAACCAACTACGTACCTACCGAATCCACCAATCATCTACTTATCTACCCAATCAATCAACCAACCATCCATCTACCTACCTACTTGTCTGCCTGGCTTCATACCTTCCTAACTACCATATCAATCGATGCCTAAAACCAGCGTAACCAACCAAGTGTAGGAAATTCTAAGTTCATCAAATGAAGCATCACCATCGTATACAAGGACGCTGATTGAAAGCACTTGCATCATTTCCAGCAGATCCCTTAGGATAGGTGCTTTCAGTAATCGAGCGTCTAGGCCCCGGGTGTCAAACTCATTTTCGATGAGGGACCTCAAGTGGGTCCGACCAGTAAAATCATAGGCGACGGTTTCGGTTGAACCGCAGAGAGTTTGGTCGACGAGGGCGCGAATAGAAAATCAGATCTCCTGCGAGCCGAAGATAATTCCAAACCTCGAGTTTGACATTTGTCGTCTAGGCTTTTCAGATCAATTAATCGTCTCCCTGAGAGGCAACAGCTTCTGCTGCAGCTCAACACATGGTTCAAATCAATTGATCGTACTGCAATATCTAGAAGCTGTGGGAGGGGGGGGGGGGTTGCAGTTAGGCACTTTCTTGCGCGTTCTCCCCTCACACTCTGTATCTACTCTCTACTTCCCTTCTCCCAGTTTAGAACCCTGCAAGGGCCTTAGCAACAAAATGCAACAGTGCAAATAACCATCCTTTGATAGTACGAACAGGAAGCTCGTTAAAAGGGAGTCTTGCACATCACCAACATCTCCATCAGTCCGCAGAGCGATGGCGGTTGCTGGCTGCAGTGCCATCGAGTCCGATATCTATTCCAGCAACGGGAGGGCGAGGAAGCGTCGGACACTCGACGCCCGGCAGTCACGTGGGGTTTCACTTTGCTGGAGGCGTCGATATGAGCGAAGGATTTGATTTGACCAAGAGGAACGGAAAACAGAGTGCGAGCTCCAGCAGAGACGAGGGAGGAGGCGCAGAACGAAATGTACTGAGCGGTAAAAGGATCAGAGGGAAAAGGATGTGGAAACAGGGGGGGGGGGGTTACTGCCTCCGCTGGTTCAGCAACGTTTTGACAGTTCGAGGCGCCACTGAGCCCACTAACGCCCAAAACCTAAATATATATTTAGCTTTTTTCCCAGCAGCTTTTCAATAACTCGGATTCCACCAGAATCCAACCAGTACCAACACTAATCAGATACACCAGTTTGACCCTCATACTGGTGGTCGTACTGAAACCTCATTGGAGGCTTGAGGCGTTGCATCCAATAGTCTGTTTGACCTGATCAGCTCAAATCTCTCTGTCGGGGGGGTGAGCGTGTTTCCTCCGGAGCGTCGCTGCTGTCAGTGACATCACTGTGACATCAGCGAGGAACCAGGCCACTCTGCTCTTATATAACAAACCCAGAGCGGCGAGACTGGCGACTGGAACGCACGCGAGGCATCATCACACACACACACACACACACACACACACACACACAGATCTCCACTGTGAGCGAGTCGCCACACAGACTGGAGTTGTGGTGGTTTTTTATTTATCTTACCCAGAATCCCAGGCGGGGGCCGCTCTCTTCACTCATGTTTAATGAGCTCAGCTGACAGGCTCACTGAAAGTTTAATGAAGCCCCAGATACCGTATTCACACGCACACGCACACGCACACACACACACACACAGCTTATAAACCAAGCAGCTACACATGATAAATAACCGTCATGTGATCGAGACGCATGAGACTGGAGAATCGGACCGCCGGACCTTCAGACAGCCGCTTGCTGCTGAAGAGGAGTTAAAAAGCTGCGATGAAGAACATTTGAGAAAAGGGCTTCTTCTCATTCGGTCCATAACGGGCAGAGAACCAAAGATCTAAGAGAACAACGCCTGTCCAGACCTACTGAGCTCAGCTGAGCTTTAAATGAAGACGAAATGGCTTCATCTGGGAATTAGAACAGTACGTTTTTTACAGTGAATACACACGTATATATTTATGTGTGATGACTATTTTCAAACATATCAGTTTTGAAACGCACAGCAGGAGTCAAATTAAGCCCATGAAGCTCCGTGTGCAGATCTGCCACACACGCACACACACACGCACACACGCGCACACACACACGCACATTCCGATTCCTGAGCTCAATGCAAATGTTTAGATAAATAAAACGCAGGGAAGAAAACTTACTGTTAAAAAAACATACTGAGGAAAACGCCTCATAGCAAAAAGACACACGCTTGAGTTATTGCACGCACACACACACACACACACACACACACGCACACAGCATGACTTGCAGCTGTGTGGATGGATGAGGGGTGGGGGGGCTATTTTTATCCTTAAGGCCACAGTAAACCAACACAAGCCTGCTGCCTGATTAAACCTCATAGCCCCCGTGGGTGGCACCAGGACGACCCCCCGTCCTCCCCCCAACATCCAACAGTGTGTTTATTACAGTGTGTGTGTGTGTGTGTGTGCGTGTCAATCTGTTGTGCAGTCATGTGCGTGCATATCCATTTTTCTGATTAATATATGTGTCAGCACTTAATGTCCGGCTGTTTTAACCCGAAGCTGGAGAGAAAATCCTCACACACACACACACACACACACACACACACACACACACACACACACACAAAACTATCACAAAAGACAAATGTAGACAGAAAAACAACACCACGATGGCTAATGTAAATAAGTAATATTTTTAACATTGACATCACACAGCAATGAGCCTGCTTTTAACAAAGGAAGTTATTTAATACATAATGTATATTTATATATTATATTAATACATAATGTTCCAGCAAAAGGAAACACACAACTGAAGAGCATTACGTTTTATTTAGAAGCGATCATCCGATGAGGATATTCGTCTGCTTGCAATCTGCAGCCGCACCACTAGAGGTCACTAAACCGCGCGCGCTGCCCCTTTAAGCCCATCGCAGGAAGTGAAAGGTTTGGCAGGAAGAAAGCAGATGTGGAATAGCTGAGGAAACGTGGGAGAACAAACGGGCGAGAGGCTCATGCGGCTCCTGAGAAAAGGAGGAACTGTGGAGCCTCTTTCAGGAAAGCGGCAGAAGAGAGGAGAGACACGGCGGCCTCGCTCCGGACCCGGCGTCTGCGCCCGCCCACCCGCACAGATCGAGAGTGGGCGCTCGCTGGAACATTTCCTCAGCTCGCACTCACAAACAGGTTTTTGTGAACACGCCGTTTATTCTCTTCCCCGATACCGACTCCTCTCAAGAGGAGACGTGGACGAGGTTCACTGGAGGCTGTTAATCCGGTGGGTGCACATTAAAAGAAGGGGTTAATGCCCCCCCCCAACATGCTCAGGGGCTCCGGCCTCGTCAAAGAATGAGAGTCGCCACTTCTGAAATGAATCTGTTATAATCTGGCGTGTTATGAAAAGTCCAGCTGGTCAAGTTACGCCGGTCAGATGAATACGGTCTTTTCAAAATAAACTTCCGTCTTCACATGAAAAGAAACCTATATTACAGAGGCCCCCACCTCCCCAAAGCACTTTGACATCTAATTTCCTATTTACACTCAATAAATAACAACCAGAAATGTAATGATTTCAAATGAAGTAGGAATTTGAAATACCAATACAAACAGTAATAATAAGGTTTATTGTTGCATTGTTTTATTGCAGTGTTTCTTTTTATTGCCATCGTTTCAGTGTCTACATATATTTGATTTCATCTTATATTTTGCTTAAATGTCTTAAAAAACCTTTATTCAGTTTTGTAAGTAATTAATTAAATTCTCTCAAATTTACACATTAACCTGCTTTTGTCTTGTTTTGGTCCCTTCTTTTTTTATGACAAACTGGGAAGTACATTCTAGGAAAATAAACTTGAAAAGTTTAGATGCGCCGTCATTTTAAGTGAGATTAATCCCACTAATCGCCTCTTTTCTCGTTTACCACCGCGGCTAATAGCAGTTAGATTTCATCTCCGAGCAACTCGTCCTCCACCGCTGCAGCTGGAAAACTCCCACGCTCCTCTCTGCTGCCTCCGGCAGAGAGACAGGCAGAGAGAGAGACAGGCAGAGAGAGAGACGGGGCAACAAACAACCAAACGCATGACCAGTTATTGTTTCATCATGTAGAGAACCAGAGAAGAGATCAAAACAACAGCTCTCTTTTCTTTCTGCTCCTCACAGCTGCTGCTCTCATTCTGCTCCAGCTAAACACCCACTCTATTGCATGTACACACACACACACACACACCTAAAGGCACTGTGTGTGTGTGTGTGTGTGTGTGTGTGTGAGGATACAGAGCGAGAGTGTAAATGGATGTAAAAGAATGGCCGTGAACAGAGTGCAGCGCTTTGTGTTCAACGTGATATTGGTTTCTTATTTACGGGACGAGATGCAACTAGAGGATCATTTCCATCTGAAGTAATTCTGGTTCCAGATATTTTAAGCAAATAAATCATCAATAAGTCAAGTGTTCTGCAACAAAGCGAGACGTTAATAAAGTGAAAGCAAGGTATTGCTTTGGGGCGGGGCTTACTGTGATTGACAGGTCGTGTGGGTCGTGATTTGTTGCTTTTGTCCAGTTCTTTTTTAAAAACATGAATGTTTTGACAAAAAAAAAACAATTTATGAAATTGGTACTGTAAATAAATAATAATTAAGAAAATGATGAACGACGTTGCTGACTCCTTGCTCATAAAAAAAATTTAAAAAACACCCGAAAACACCTAAAAATACAGTCAGGTGTCGGAATGCAGAAGAAGATCAGAGGCGGGAGGTTGCTAGTTCGATTCCCCAGTGGGGCCACAACGCTGCCAGGCACTTAAGATAAAAGCCTCCACCGGACGAGTTATATAATGATGTAAAGAACGAGGAGAGAGGCTGAAGAGTGGAGTGGAGGCCTCGATAACGGGGGGGGGGGGGGATTAGGAGAGATGCTCTGACCTACTTCCTGAACACTTCTCCATTCGCGCACAGTAAATATTAATACACCGGCTATGTAGTAGTAAAAATGACAGACCTTTCATGCTGCCTTGGTTCTTTGCAACCAGTGAACAGGAAGTGACCATATTTGGACAGAGAGGTAGAGACCTGTCAATCACGTGGTAGCCCCGCCCTAAAGCATACCCCGCTTAATCCTCTATTGGTAAATCATTTAAAACCTCCACCGATTTGAAATGATTAGGAGGAAACTGAATATTAAAAAAAATGTTTCTCACACTGTGAAGACTAAATGCTTTATCGAAAATAAGAAAAGCTTCATTGCTACGAATGCGATACTGTCGTTGCAGCCTGGCGTGTCTTAGATATGCGTTCAAACACACTCAGATGTTTGCACCCCCCCCCCCCCCCCCCCCCCCCATGGGACTGCTCCTGTCTCCTGCATCGAGTGACAGCAATTATATATATTAATATTTATTTACGTCCACAGACCGTCGTACCACTTCCCAAGAGCGGGGGGGGAGTGGGGGGGGGGTTTAAGATTGACTGAGTTTTTTCAGCCTCATTCCTAAGTGTCATGTCAGTGAAACACGAGCCTTGGAGCTTGTGGGGGGGGCCGGGTTGCCAGGCAGCCGAGCAATCCGAGCCGAATGCCGATTGGCTCTTGAGTGTGCGAGCGTGTGTGTGTGTGTGTGTGTGCGTGCGTGTGTGTGTGTCTGTGTGTGTGTGCGAGCGTGTGTGTGTGTGTGTGTGTGTGTGTGTGTGTGTGTGCAGAGAGGGTTAACTGGAGAAGTGTGCAGCTGATTTTGGAGCGCGTCGCAGCAGAGACGACTTTCAGGCAGCGACTGAATGCTGTTTTTACAGAGACGATGATTTGCTCCGTTTGTTTGAGGCTTCATGTGTGAAAGCAAAGACTCAACTTCTCTGATTAAACTCAAAAAGAAAATAACACTTCAATTCAATTTCATTTGCAATTTCTACCGAACCTCCGCAAAAGAATCCAGGCTGGTTCGGACGGGGACGATGACGATGATGACGATGATGATGACATCACTGTGTTTTGCTCGGTTTGTATAAAGTGAAAGTACTTTTTCTCTTTGATTTGACGGGAATTACATCTGTGACCTGGCACATGATTGAACTCGGGACGAGAGGCGGGGGGGGGGGGGGGGGGGGGGACATCCATCTCACAGCCCAGGATGAGCACTGAGGTTTTTTAATATATTTCGGATTAGTGGGTCCAGAGAGAGAAACTGATTCAGAGAAAAAAAGGTAAGTAATGAGAAACTAGATTCACAGGTACAAAAGAGATGAGCGGACATACGGAGGAACTAGCTGAGCGCGTGCGTGTGTGTGTGTGCGTGTGCGTGCGTGCGCGCATGCGTGTGCGTGTGTTGGAAAAGCCCGGCAACAGGGCATGCCTTAAATAGCTTGGATGGTCGGAGATAACGTGACGCGGGAGAAAGCCTGACGGCCGCGGGGCACGTGAGCATGTTCCTGACAGCGACTCCATGAGAACGTCTGAGTCATGTGGCAGATCACGTGACCCCCCCCTCGCCCCCCCGCCTCCCCGCACCCCCCCAGGCAGGCAGCCCGCATGAGGCCGCTCGGCGGGGAGCAGAAACGCAGGAGGCCCATCTGGATTCTTCGTATTGCATAATATCGTGTTCCTATTGCCGTTCTATGGACGTTCTTCACTGATCTGCACGTCTCCGTCCGTACGAGGACACCGGGGACACACGTCTCTGAGACGTCTCTGCGTGAGCCGCAGCGCAGAATAACCTGCGTGCTAGAACCAAACGCTGCAGCTTCCAGTCCCTCTCAGGCTTTCATCAGCCGGGCGTCTTGGTCCTGCGGCTGCACTCAGGTTACACGTCTGATCCACGTTAGACGCACAAACACAAGTTACTGCAGCTCAACGTTTCTGCCCCGTTTCCCAAATGCAGTTCTCAACCACCGGGCCAACGGTAATGAGGTTGGAAACCGTTGCCGTTGTTCGCCATATTTTTAGGTTCTGCAACAAAAAGCTGCTGTTTTTAAACGTTGCGCTGAGCCCCGGAGACTCGGTGACCTTGAGCTCTTCTATTTCCGTCTCGCTGAAGAGGCTTTTCCACGTTGTGTCTTTGTAGAACTCTTCCTTTGTGCGAGTGAGAAGCCGCAAAGCGCCGCCGGCTCCGTTTCCATCTAGATTCGAGCAGCGCTTTCAGCGGTCATGAAGAAGCAGCTCCATCCTTTTGGGTC